>JAJKFI010000036.1:6345364-6368518 GCA_029204185.1 Lerista edwardsae | reverse complement strand
GTAGTAGTAGTAGTAGTAGTAGTAGTAGTAGTAGTAGTAGTAGTAGTGGTGGTGGTGGTGGTGGTGGTGGTGGTAGTCAGTAGTAGTAGTTTAACAATTGACAAGGTACACCATACTGCCGGCAAGGGGTTCACATCCCCCAATGGCACTACTAAAAACGACTCTTACCCAAACCCCCAGGGCCAGCAATTTGTGGCACAACAATGTGCCACAGAAACAGGAACAGAAGATACATTTCTCTGTCTCTTGTGCATCTCTCAGGCTGCAATCCTAACCTGGCGTTAGGCCAGCACAGTTAGGCCTGCAAAGTTTGGCAGGCACAAGGGACACCCTAAAGTATGTTTGGATCACTCTCGGAGTCAAAGAGACCAGCACACAGATGTGCACCATCCTCCATGACTCCAAGGGTCCAAACGCATTTTACGGTGGCCCTTGTGCCAGCCAATCTTTGCTGGCCTAACTGTGCTGGCCTAACTTCAGGTTAGGATTGTGCTCTCAGAACCCATTCTGAGCAATCTGAGCCTTGGGCAAGACCTACGTCGCTTAACTTCATTTTTCAGGTTTGTCAAGAGATGAAGAAAAGTCAAGTGAAAATGTCTTTTAGAAAAGGCAATGTAGTGTATATGGAACTTAAAAAAAAGTACGTAGGGAGAGAATTAACTCTGTGTGCTAAGCCAGGATCAGCATTGTCCCTGCCACAATTTTAGATGGGACAATTTAGAATTACGCTCTAAATGTCATCTGCTTCAAAAAAAAAAAAAATCACTTCTAGCCCAGTCATCCTGCTGCAAAGTCACCTTTCAGTTATTACACAGGCATTAGCATTTCAAATACATTAGCATTTCACGAGACAGCAACGGATTCATACATCTGGAAGATGAGGGTCATTAACATATATTGTAGGCTGACAGTTGCTGCCTACCTATAGTTTCCTCCTTGCAGTGATTTTTCATGCCCATCTATAAAAGGCCACTCATCACTTAAACTGTCACCCGTTAAAACAGGAAGCTTCTATTTATAGGCCTCAAAGAAACACAAGAGACCTGTCATTTGGCCTCCTGAAATTGGAACATCTCAGGAAATAAAAGCAGCCATAGTCAGTCCTCATTATCTGCTAGGATTAGGTTCCTGGAAATCCTTATGGACAGCGAATGTGCAATTAATGCACCATTGACCCTACGGGATCATAGGGGTTAGGTGCACAGTGTACCTTACCTACCATCAGAAGAATCCAGCAGAGACCCTCAGGAAGCCAGCAGAGTGCAGCAGGAAGTGCCCAAAGATCTCCGAATGCTGCGGAGACCTTCCAGAGGCTGCAGGGACCGTCAGAATGGCACTTGCAACCAGCATGGACCCCTTAAACATGGCTGGAGGATGCTTCTGCCAGCCATCTTAAAGGGGTTAAAGCAGTGATGTCATTCAGGGGGAACGGACCAGAACGGGCGTTCTGGATCCTAACGGGCTCCGTGGCTGGTTCCGAGTTCCCGATAAGTGCCAATCAAAAGTGAGTTCCTGTTCCTAAATCATTTGAATGACACCACTGGGTTAAAGGCTGGTCGTGGGTGACATTCTGAAGGTCCCTGCAGTCTTCTGAAGATCTCTGCATAGTGGATACGGAGAACAGAGGCACAGATGAGATAAATACCAATTCTGCTCTTCACAGATAAGATAGCAAGTTTGCATATGAAGAGGACTGACTGTATATAATACAGTATCTTGAATCAACAGATAATACGGCTTCCAAAGCACTTCTTTTTGCCCTCCAGCCTCAGGCACAGATTTTCAGCTGAAGAAGAATTTTCAAGTAACTTCACACATTAATAAAAAAAAGACTAGTCCTCACATACGGTCTGGAGCAGATATTGTGCTGTATTAGTGGGAAAACCTGTGTCCGACAATATGGGGTAAAAATATGTCTGGAAACGGACAGCCACAGTTTCTGTGCATGTGTATTCAGGCATGTTCTCTACACGTGTGAATCCATGCTGCAGTACAAAGGTGCATGTGGGAAAATACACTAGGTTTTGTAATTTAAAAAGGAGAACAGACTCATCAAAACAGAAGCAGACAGAATATGGCTCTGCAATGCAAATATGGCTCTCACAATAGCTAACTCCAACAATTTTGTCTCGTATTTATTTATTTATTTATTTATTTATTTGATTTATACCCCGCCTTTCTGCCCAAGGCACCCAAGGCGGCCTACAACAATCAAAATATAGTAAAATTATATATGATAATGAAGAATTTTGTTTTTGATGTAGCTTGGTAGCAACATACAATGTACTTCATACATTTATCTAGAACTAAACAGACAAGAAAAAAAAAACTCCAGAAAATACTGACCTTCTGGCCTCTCAGACCTTCAAACCCAGGTAGTCCTCTTTCACCCTGAAACAAGAGCAAGCAATTATTTGTCAACACAGTTTGTTATCATTTCCAGCACACTGAGAGCCACTCATAAATACTTCACAGATAAAAATCACTCATAAAAGGCACCATGTGGTAAACCACCATCTATCACTGATGGTGCAGTCCTAAGCTGTAGTTAAGCCAGCACTGTTAAGCCAGCAATGTTTGGCTGGCACAAGGCACACTGTAAAGTATGTCCAGACCACTCTCGGAGTCAGAGAGGCCGGCACACAGATGTTCACCATCCACCCTGACTCCGAGTATGGTCCAAGCACACTTTACGGTGGCCCTTGTGCCGGCCAAACTTTGCTGGCCTAACTGTGCCGGCCTAGCTCCAGGTTAGGATTGCGCCTGAGTCAGTGGTGTCATCTAAATGATTTAAGAACAGGTACTCACTTTTGATTGGCACGTGTCGGGACCCGCCCACCGGAAGTGACGTCATAAGCCAGAAGTGATGTCGTGGCAGGAAGGGACATGAAAAAAGCCCTTTTTGAGGCCTCAGATGATTTTTAACTGACCCAACAGTTGCAACAGTATTCCACAGCACCCCCAGAACATGTGAAGGAGGCCTGGCATCATGTTAAAACCCCAGAGCAACTCATTTTTCAGTGGCAAGGGAAGCAAAGGCTCCGCTCGCTGCCTGCCTGCCTCTGAGAACATGCAGGCAACTCAAACATGCAGGAAATTCAAACGTTGCAGAGGGCGGAGTCGACGAGTGGGCGGGCGAATGGGCGGGGCCAGCTGTAATCCTAGAAACCGGTACTCGCGTACCCCCGCGTACCCCCTGCATGACATCACTGTCCTGAGTTGAGAAACCACTTCCACATCACCTCCCACTCTAGGGTAAAGCCAGACACCTAAGCATACTATCCCTAGTTAAAGCTTTGAGCTGCATTTGATCACATTTATCACTGGTCAACCTCACTTCTCCTCTTCTTCTGTCCAGTGCCAACTGCAAAACTAGATACGCCATTTTTTTGGGGGGGGGAGGGGGGAGAAGGGATATGTCTTTCTTTGCCAATGCTGTAAAGCACCACACCAGTGTGCTACAAGCAAAAACTGAGCTGCTCTAATGATAGAAGCAAAATACTCAAAGTCACAATCAAAAGGCATAGCCCAGTCCAGGTCTCCTGCAAAAGGCAGACGCAGGTCACATGAATGTTCTCTGTGTTGGGGTGGAGACTGGCAGAGAGGGTAGCTGTGTTGTAGCAGAATTCCATTCACAGGAGAGAGAAAGTACTGGATCAGGGCCATGGTTAAGCAAGCAAGCATTTATATACCGCTTTTCAACAAAAAGTTCACAAAGCGGTTTACAGCCAAAAAAAATAAAGTTAAGTGGCTCCCTGTCCCAAAAGGGCTCACAATCTAAAAGAGTGCAGAACACCAGCAGCAGCAGCCACGAGAAAAAAACACTGTGCTGGGGTGAAGAGGGATTGTTACTCTATCCCCGCTAAATGTAAGAGGGACACCGCTTGTCCAGTTAGCAGTTGTCATCATTAATAATAATGATTTCACAATTAACCATAATAATTATTGCTATTAGTCAACACACTTGACTTCTCAGAAAGAAACAACCCCTCCTACCTTTTCTCCAGGTGGACAGGAACAATTAACTGTCTTGATGAATCCAATTTGTTCACTTTCAACAGTAGCCACAATTTCTGAAGCAGGAGGTTCTGTAACGACGGTCACTTGGCACTGAATCCAGAACAGCACTTGCCGTTAATGTGTATTTATTTATTTATTTGTATACATAATTCCATTATTTGCATTTTAGGTAGGCTGGGGCTAAAACCTACTTTAAAAATTTTTTTTCAGCAGTGCTAAAAGACACCTCCCATTTCAATGACTTCCAGTACTTCTTGCTGTTCATTTATCTATGTAAACAGTCACATTCCAATGGGGGGGGCAATACGTTTTAAAGGAGCCTGAGATCTTGTGTAACGCAGCCCCTCCCACTGGCCTTCAGAGTCACTCAAGGCTCAAATGGCTCTGAAGGTTTGGGGGGATGGGCCGCGTTACACAGGAACTCGGGCTCTGCAAAAATTAGCATTTCCCACCTCCCCAAAGGAACACCACTTTATTTACATTGCCTTCACTTGCAGCCTCATTCTTAGGGCGCAATTAGCAGTGTCATCCTGGCGGAATGGGTCGGTACGCCGTTCCGCTAGTTCTGTGGACGGGCCCGGGCCGCGCCGCCTCTCCCGAGGACGGGCGCACTGTTTGTGGGCCCGCCCTCCCTCCCGTGTGTCCGAATCGCTCTGAAATGGAGCGATTCCAGGTGCAGGGAGGCGTGGCTGGCCTCCGCCATAAGGGCGGAGGGCTGTCAACCATCCGGGCATTCCGGTTCCTGGCGCGCCCGGATGACATCACTGGGTGCAATCCTAACCTGGAG
This sequence comes from Lerista edwardsae, assembly GCA_029204185.1. NCBI lineage: Eukaryota > Metazoa > Chordata > Lepidosauria > Squamata > Scincidae > Lerista > Lerista edwardsae. Next base: position 6,363,711 of record JAJKFI010000036.1, on the reverse strand, counting down.
TTAGGCCAGCAAAGTTTGGTCAGTCACAAGGGCCACCATAAAGCGTGTTTAGACCTTGCTCAGAGAGTGAAGACGGCACATGTCTGAGTGCAGGCCTCTCTGACTTCGAGAGTGGTCCAAACGGGCTTTACAATGTTCCTTGTCCCGGCCAAACTTTGCTGGCCTAACTGTGCCGGCCTAACTCCAGGTTAGGATTGTGCCCTAAACTGCCTTCAGATCTCCCAGTGATATCTTCATGAACGGACAGTACAATCCTAAATTGTGCTGGATTGGTGAGGCCAGCGGGCCTGTGCCAAATCCAGTGCACCTTAGGTGCACTGGGGAGCCTCCCTGGGGCAAGGGCATGTTCATCCCCTTGCCACAGGGGAGGCTCCAGCTGCCCCATGGGGTTCTTTGCATCTGCTTCTGCTGTATAGCAGGCACAGATCTGTGAGCCCCGAATCTGGGCCGTGTGGCCTCCCAATGGTGCCTTGGATGCGGCCTAACAGTTGCATCCTAACTTTATGAACTTATTTTGTTCATAAACTCATGAAACTTCTGCAGTAGCTACAAACATTGCAAAACCTGAGTTCTTCCTGCTACTGAACATGGGCATGTCCAAAAAAACCATTTTTCCTTAGCTGGCAGCGGTGAGAAACCAGAAGTGCTGTCACCACCATCACTACCACCAGATCGCCACTCTCCTTTAAGGGGAATACAGTATTTTCTGTTGTCTTGAGAAGGGGTCACAACCCCCAGGCTGGGACTGTACTAAAGGCTCAGTAACCATATTTTCAAGATAAACAATACCATGTTAAATACTAGGCCTACTTTGCATCTCACCTTTTCACAACAGAGGAAAAGCCACATCAATAATTATGTATTTTGTATACCACACTTTCCTCCGAAGCCTATAGCCAAAAGTAGTTATGCATCTTTCCATTTTGGACAACAGACGTCCATTCAGAGTCATGGTTGCATGACCTGTGGGCATCTGAACACATGCACCTCTTAGATACGCATTTGAACTTACCGGTCCAGAAGGAATGTCACAGCAAGTTTCTAGCTCAGCGTGTCGTGAATCACAGTAAATAACCATTCGCTGAAGGTCAAACTATGGATAGTGGAAATAATAAAATCATGAAGGTCACCACTCAGGGAACGAGAGTAGGTTATCTGGCTTTCTTCTGGTCTGTACTTGTGGCAAACAATAATTCAGATGATGCACAACAGAGGGCCATGCTATATATGAAATTCTTCATATATAGTCCGACCTCGGTATCTGCAAGGTTTCCGCTCTGGTATCTGAAATCCATCGGCACCATGCCTGCATCTTGTTTCCACTCCCTTGTGTCTGGCATTCTGAGGTAAATTTCTGAGGCAAAATTCTGAGGGACATATGAGGTAAATAAAACAGATACCAGGGTTGCCATTTAAATGCCTTTAAAATGAAAAAAGTGACAAAATGGCATTTCTTATCTTTCTTACTTTAATGAATTCTGGGGCAATGCAGATAGGAGCAAGGAACCAATGGCAGCTCGGGGGCTCCACAAATATGGAATTCCCTTCCAGAAGAATTAAGAACTACACACTCCCTCATGGCTTTTCGGGGATCATCGGCAATGATAATATGATGTGGAAATCATACCAGTTTCATCTGGCCTTTGGATGATGGTTGGCTGTTAAATGTTTAATTTTTTTTTTGTTCCTCTGGAATATTGTCATGGTTTGTTCACTCCCCTGGTCAATTGTTTTTCCCACCCTCCAAAGGGCCTGATGAGGAGAATTGGGTCTTGCTTTATTTTTGAAAGTTCTCTCTGTTCATGTTAAATGTTTAATGTTGGTTTTTTTTTTAATATTTTAATATGTTTTACTTATTGTGATTACATTGTACTTTTTTGTTCTCTGTAAGCTGCCTTGGGCATTTGCTTCAGCATAAGAAAGGCGGGATGCAAATTCTTCAAATAAATAAATAAAAGCGACCCAGAAGTTTGTCTTTGGAGCTATTTTTAGCCATGAGAGGCCAGGAAACCGTGAAAAGGTAAGAAAGGCGACGTTGACACTTTTTTCACCTTAAAGGCATTTAAAGGGTTGACCCCGATATCTGCCAGCATATGCAGTGAGCTAAATTCACTGTTTCCAGATCTGTGGATACTGAGGTAACACGTGTACAGTACAGAGTTTGTTGTCCATGGGGATCAAAACAAAACAAAACAAAACATGAAGAGTGTACAAGTATCTTTGGAGCAATGAAGACACACAAAGCATTTTCATCATCCAAAATACTGAACCTCAACTGCTCAAATAATCACACTGAAAGTGATGACCCTCCTCTAGAATCCATGCCAAAACATTTGTTTTAAAGTCTGAATTTGTCACAATGCAGTGAACCTCTGATTTAATGGAGCTTGATTTAAGAGACTTCAGAAACAACAGGCATTTTCTGCTTCATTAAAAGCTAGTCTTATATGTTTTGTGTTCCCAGCTGAGTCAAATGATTTAACAGACTTTCAGTATTAATGGAGACCCCCCTCATCCCTATTAGGACATTAAATTGAGGGTTTACTGCCGTGATTGTTACTGTTCATTTTAAAACCATTTGGGCTCTGGAATGTTCTTTTGCCTTGGATATATTTTCAGGTACATTGAAGCAGAAATTATTAACAACGACCTTTACCTCTAATAGGTTTCATTATTACCTTGTACTATATTCAATACTTAAATACAGAGCTGACTGCTTTCTTTAATATCATTCATTGATTTTTGGCAGGTTATATACCTGTTCCAGCTTAATTAATGGATCAATGAAAAACAAGCAGCGGCCGTTTAGCAGGCGCAGAGTCAAGGACGTCACGTGGCCCAAATACGGGCTGTGTGGCCTGGGGACGGGAGCTGCTGCTAGCAGCTGCTGTTGGGCTGACGCTAGGCTTGGATGCAGATGGAAAGGCTAGAATGTCCCTGTGCACATCATAAGAACATAAGAACATAAGAAGAGCCCTGCTGGATCAGGCCAAAGGCCCATCTAGTCCAGCTTCCTGTATCTCACAGCGGCCCACCAGGTGCCCCAGGGAGGCACGAGACAACAAGATGCTTGCATCCTGTTGCCACTCCCTTGCACCCAGCACTCTGAAGTAGCCCACCACCTCTGTAAGGAGGTTGCACAATCCATTATTGCCTATAGCCCACGATGGACCTTTCCTCCAGAAATCTGTCCAATCCCCTCTTAAAGGCATCAAGATCAGATGCCATCACCACCTCCTGTGGCAAAGAGTTCCACAGATTAACTACCCGGTGGGTAAAAAAGTACTTCCTTTTATCTGTTTTAACTCTCTCAACCCTCAGTTTTAGTGAGGTACATCATTGGCAGGTATGTCAACAGGAGACGCAGAAGGGGTGGGAAAAAGTGGAACAGAGGAGAAAACTGGACGGAGCGGGTGTGACAAGGCACAGGGAGGCTTCGGAAGGGGGCACTGTAGGGGCAGGGAAGGCAGGGTGGGGTAGATCCAGCTGTGATGGTGCAAGTTGGATCCTGTTCCCTTTCCTGAAATTTCCCACCTGTTTCTCTCTTTGGAGTTGCACTAGCAAGTGCTAATCCAAGGTGACCCACTGCGGAGGCGTAAGAAGATTTAAATGCTCTTTGGCCTCTGCAGCCTCAAAATCTGCTCTGGATTTAGTGCACCTGTTTTTGGCGCAGCTGAACCAGTGGGAGGGTAAAAGAACATAGGAACATAAGAAGAGCCCTGCTGGATCAGGCCAAAGGCCCATCTAGTCACAGCGGCCCCACCAGGTGCCCCAGGGAGGCACGAGACACAAGACACTTGCATCCTGTTGTCACTCCCTTGCACCCGGTACTCTGAAGTAGCCTACTACTAATGTAAGGAGGTTGCACAATCCATCATTGCCTATAGCCCATGATGGACCTTTCCTCCAGAAATCCATCCAATCCCCTCTTAAAGGCATCAAGACCAGAGGCCATCACCACCTCCTGTGGCAAAGAGTTCCACAGATTAACTACCCGCTGGGTAAAAAAGCACTTCCTTTTATCTGTTTAAACTCTCCCAACCCTCAGTTTTAGCGGATGTCCCCTGGTTCTGGTGTTTTGAGAGAGGGAAAAGAACATCCCTCTATCGACTCTATCCCTTCCGCGCATAATTTTGTATGTCTCAATCATGTTCCCCCTCAGGCGCCTTTTTTCTAGGCTGAAGAGCCCCAAACGCTGCAGTCTGACAGGGTTGGGCTCTCAGTACAGTCAACACAGACAGGCGATCACTCTCTGCCGTTTCAGGGACGTGTGTTTTGTAGCCCTACCTGGAGATGCCAAGGGTCTTATGCATGCTAAATGCTAAAGCCCCATTCCCCCATATAGGTACGTCCACACTCTTGGTACCTACATCAATGGGCACACTGTCATAGAGGCGCTTGCCAATCACTGTCTTCCCTTGGATGTCAATATTTTCTCGGTCTTCAATCGGCAGCGTCTGGACCAGTTTGCAGTCGATGTAGAGGGAGACGCTCTGAGACTGAATGCTCAAAGCAATTTTGTGCCAGTTACGGTCAAACAGATCACTGACAGGGCCATTTCGGAAGACGACCCGCACTGCATCCTTGGTCAGGCCAATAGCATTGTACTCCAGGGCTTTGTTTTCACCATCCAGTCGGATAGAAACCTTGACAATAAAACAGAGATTTTAAATTTAGCGAAAAGTTGTTTAAAATAGTTTCTCCAACTGCATGAGTTATATCCGGTGTGTAAAGCCAAACCAAATTTTACTCAAGCTTAGCAAAACAGAACACCAATGCAAAATGCAGTTTCACATGCAAAAAATCTAAACAAACTGATAAATGGTCACACAGGGATATAAGAAGAGCCCTGCTGGATCAGGCCAAAGGCCATGTAGTCCAGCTTCTTGTATCTACCACTGCTATACAGGAGGATGAACTGGTCTTTTTTTTTTTAAGTCTTTTAATAAAAAACAACAACAGAGTTGTATTAATTAACATGGAAAGAGCAGTGAGGGGTGGGTGGAAAAAGCAGTGCAGCAAATTGGAAAGAATTACACAACTCCCTAATGGTCAGAGACAGAGAGGCCTACCTGAGGTATGCCATACTTGTCAATGATCTGCCAAAGATACCAGTCTTCTCTCCGGGAAGCCTTGCGAAATTTGAAGGTGGCTACAAAGGCGTATTCGTCAGGAAGTCCTTGTTGGAAGACATCTCTGGAGGAGAAGGAAGAGAATGACATGGGAAACTTTTTCAGCTCTCTGCAGGCTTTTCAGAGACTTGGGGTGGTATAATGGAGCCATTGTTGCTCACGGCACACACAGGTTTTCTCTTTCCTCTACAAAATCTGATTACACAGATTTTTTTCAGGTTTGGGAACTGTTGCTTCTTTGACCAGTGCTCAGACCAGACAAGGACTCTGATCTGGCCCAACTCTTGGAGAGAAGTCAATATCCAGCCATCTGTTCCCACCTCCATGAGTTCGGCACATCCGAAAAAGGGTGGAGGATCCAAATGCAACATATGCACGTAGGCCAAACTGTGCCATTCAATTGTGCTATAATTTGCCTGAGAGCTCGGCTGCATGGTTTTGCATTGTAGGCATAGGAGTCTAGAGGTGTAAGCTCTATTTGGACAATCTTTAGACAATAGAAGTGGGTTTGGATGCTGGACTAGAATAAGGAGGAGATAACTTAAGAACATAAGAAGAGCCCCACTGGATCAGGCCGAAGGCCCATCTAGTCCAGCTTCCTGTATCTCACAGTGGCCCACCAGATGCCTCAGGGAGCACACATTTACCTGGGAGTAATTTCCACTGAACACATGGGATTTGCTTCCAAGTAAGTAAGCATAAGATTGCACTGGATGGCTCCTTATTGCTCATGATTAACGGCTCAGTCCTACCAGGTCCTGATGCTGCCAGAGCAAATGTTCCAGCATCATAGGACCCATGTGTTCAGTGGAAATTACTCCCAGGTAAATGTGCATAGGATTATGGCCTTAAAACAGCAATGCCAAGAACAACATGGCCGGATTTCCAAACGGCAGCATTCTCCAGAGGCAGTCTCCAGAAATCTTGCTTCTGCGGCTGCCAGAAGCAACAGGGCCACGACCCGCCTACACACAGCAGCCTGTGATTCTCCTTTCCTTCTCCATTTACACAGTCAGGAATTTCTGGCTCTTTGATTTAAATAGCAAAAATCTGGTAGCTGGCCGACGGCTGACCTGGCTGCCAAACAGCTGGAACTGCCTTTGAGGCCCTGCCCAGATCAACCACTGGGTGTCCGAACACACCCTGTTTTCACACCTTGCTTTGCAGGGTGACCGGGATGGATCCTGTACACATAGGAAATGAAAATAGCAGCAAGGCATCCCTGACGAGGCAAACTCTTGTTTCACAGGTTGCTTCGTGAAACCTCACTTCCTTTTGGCTCCCAGAACCAGTGGCCATGTGCAGAGGCAGATCTAAGGGAGGGCAAAGCTCTAAGTTTTGCAAGAAGCCTTACCTTGCAACGGAAACCACTCCTTTCCTGCACTGTTTTAGCCAATCCTCACAGGGAACAGCAACATCTTGGCATTGCTTACTGGCTACAGCAGCAAGGGAGAGGAGGGATTTACATGACAGGGTAAGGATCCTTGCAAAACGCAGAGCTTTGCCCTCCCTGTAGAAACGCCTCTGGCCATGTGCGCAGACAGAAAGTACACCGCAGTTCATACTCATCTCAGAAGCCTGTACAATGTTAAGATATGCTTCTAAAAGGCCCATGTCCGAGACAATGAAATACACTCCCGAGTTCGAGGATTATCATTGCTTCTGCTGCTTAACAGCCACGATGCTAAGGAAGATGTCTGGCTGCCAGAATTTGGAGGGATGCCCAGAGTGCATGGCTTGGACCCTGTTGACTTGGTTTATGCCAAGTGCTAGCTCACAGTCCATTAGATAGGGATGTGGAAGTACTTAACTGTGTGAGAACTCCTGCTTGAATTCCAGCGTGAAGGGCCAGGCCTAAGAGTGGCCAACACCCTCCTGCTAAGCACTGGAAATGAACATCACAGCAACAGATGTCCTGCTCACCAGGCAGGTGCCGGAAGCTCCTCATGAGAAGGGAATGTTAGTCCCCTGCCCCTGGGAAAGCCCTGCCACCTGAAATAGGGCTCCTCAGCTCACTGCCGGCTAGTTTGCCAGCGGGTAAATCAAGCAATAAAAGCACCTATAAAACAACCAATCAAGTACCAGTAGGCAGTATTAGAACAGTAATACATAAAAAGAAAGAAACACGGCATCAGTAAGAACAGCGGCCATAAAAGCAGCCATAAAAGCAATTACAGCGCAATCTAAGTGCCCCCGTCGTGCCAATGCTACGTCATAGAGTCGGCGCAATGTCGGTAGCGCTGACGCAGGGGAGCTGAGCAGCACCCTCGCATCGGCGCTACAGCAACAGGATTGGCGCTGAGCCTCCCTTGTGCCGGCCAAAGCCAATTAGGGCTGCACAGTCTCCTCGGATCTTCATCTGCTGTATAGCAGGCGCAGATCTGAGGAGCACCTAGGGACGGGCTATGTGCCCTTGCAGCAGGAAGGCTCCAGCCTCTCTTATACTGCACTGGATATGGTGTAGGCCTGTCGGCCTCGCCATTCCAGCACAGTACAGGATTACACTCTGAGATAACAATGAAGACCAATAAAGACAATTGTTAAAATTGTCTGAGGGCATAATCCTAACTTGGAGTTAGGCCAGCACAGTTAGGTCAGCAAAGTTTGGCCAGCACAAGGGACAGCATCAGGTATGTTTGGACCACTCTCAGAGTCAGAGAGGCCAGCATGCAGACATGCACCATCATCTCTGACTCCGAGAGTGGTCCAAATGTGCTTTACGGTGGCCCTTGTGGCAGCCAAACTTTGCTGGCCTAACTGTGCTGGCCTAACTCCAGGTTAAGATTGTGCCCTGAGTCACAGCAAATGAGGACTGAGAATACAGAGGAAGAAAAGGATAGGAGTTGAGCGTAAGAAAGTAGCTGGAAATAGTGAGAAGGGAGTGGGACAGAGCAGCGGCGTCATGCAGCCGGAGCACTGGGCGGGAGGAACGGGTGAGCGGCAGCCCGCCCGTTGCGTACCGCTCCGTTTTGCCAATGGCGAAATGGAGCGGTACACAACGGGAGGGCTGCCGCTCACCCGTTCCCCCCGCCCAGTGCTCCGGCTGCATGACGCCGCTGGGACAGAGGAGCGATGAGAAGATTCAGGGCGGCAGTGGGGAAGACAGCAGAAAATAAGACATGGGAAGAGCCAGTGGATTGACAGGTGGCAGACAAAAAGAACCTGGTTCCCTGGAGAAAAGCACTTAAGGAAGAACAGAGATGAAGCAAATGGATGGGCTTTGATGGCCACATCCAGCCATGGACAGAGACTAGAAACCACTACAAGTGCTACAGAAATTATTTGTAGCCATTCAAGCGCAGGTGGAAGGGGGGCTGCCACGTTGTGCTCGTCAGTTAAGTGCTTTGGGTGCCATTCAAGGAGAGGCAGGCACACCCACGTCCCATAGCAATTAATGGGGCTTAAGCTCCTGGCTGCGGGCATAAATGCAATTGACGTAAATGGGGCGTAGCCATGCCCAACTGTCCTTGGCTTGAAGCCTTGGCTGCAGCTGCAACCCTCGGCCCACAACCCATGCAAAAGTCCCACTGAAGTCAATGGGTGTAACCGATGGCAGAAGTCACTTCCACTCAAGCCAGTCAAATGGGCGTTCTCTAAATGTGTGTTGGATTAGCATGCTATTTTTAATGAGCACATTCCATTTGCTTTTCCTTAAATACAAATAGACACACGAGAGACCCAATAGGGCTAATATTTCAACAAAGGCACTGCAAAGCATAAAGGCAGTGATGTCATTCAGGGGGAACGGACCAGTACGGGTGTTCCGGATCCTAACGGGCTCCGTGGCTGGTTCCGGGTTCCCGACAAGTGCCAATCAAAAGTGAGTTCCTGTTCCTAAATCATTTGAATGACACCACTGCATAAAAGTCTAGAGCAGGGATGTCAAACCTAAGTCCCGTGGGTCAGTTGCAGCCCACAGAAACACTTTCTCCAGCCCTTGAGCTCCCCCAGCATCACCACCAGCTGCTCTCGGCTGCTGAGCTGTGCTGAGGTATCGCTGAGGTATCACCAACGGTGTTATGCTGCCGGAACGCTGGGCGGGACATCCGGGTGATCGACAGCCCGCCCGTTGCGTTCCGCAGCGTTACGCCATTTGCGTAACGTATGCAAGGGGCGTAATTGGTTACGCAAATGGCGTAACGCTCCGGAACGCAACGGGCAGGCTGTCGATCACCCAGATGTCCCGCCCAGCGTTTCGGCAGCATAACACCGCTGGGTATCAGTGCTGAAAAGGCAGCCTGCATGACAATTGGGCTCTCCCGTATCTTGAAAATATTATCAAGATTTCCATATATTCTCTTGGATTGGCCTTGGATGGGAGACTGGAAACTGCTGATGGAGCTCGCAGAGGAATGTGATTCTTCCAATCAGCTGACAAGAGACAGATACAATCTTGAGAATCGACTAATGCAGTATTTGCATATTTTCTCTTCTATTTGCAGTTAATCAGTTCCTAGGTGAAAAGAAGTGCTTATTTCTGGTCATGACTACCTTAATGACATCACAACCCCTGCTAACTGGGCACGAGGCACTTTTATTTTCCCAGTGGTGCTCCTCTTATGTTTAGCAGGGGGAGAGTAATTGTCCCTCTTCACCCCTGCGCAGTGTCTTGTCTAGTGGCTGCTGCTGGTGGTGTTCTGCATTTTTTAGATTGTGAGCCCTTTTGGGACAGGGAGCCATTTAACTTTATTATTTGCCTGTAAACCGCTTTGTGAACTTTATGTTGAAAAGCGGTATATAAATACTTTTTGATTGATTGATTGATTGATTAACGGCATCACTTCCGGGCCTCAGCAGGGATCATCAATGTTACTCAGTCCACTGTATGAAATGACTAGGACACCCCTAGTTGTACTACTTACCCCATCGAAAAGGACCATGTTTGGGCAGTAAAATGTTCATGCAAAAGGCAGGCAAAAAGAAGACTTACGGTGTTTTCTGCACTATGGGGAAGCTTCCAAGTCGAACGTAGGAGCTGTGAAGACCATTGTCCTTCATTCCAAATATCTCCCTCACACTGAATAATTCCATCAGGTCAAACCCTGTCAAAAAGGAGAATACATTTGGGAGGAGGGAGATAGTGTGGTGTAATGGTTAGAGAGACAGAAAAGAAATTCATGACCCAGGTTCAAATTCTGGTGCCCCAGTCACTGTCTTTCAATCAACAAGTCATTGTCTTTCAGATAACATTATAACATCTATAACAGTGGTCAGGGAACAGGGGTAAATTACCCCAAATGGGGTAAAAATGAAATTCCTGGGGGTAATGGACAGATAGGATTATGCCCCGCCCCCCCTTTTCCGTCATCCTTCCTTCATGACCAACGTTCTCTCTTCTGACCAATGGGAAGTTCCTCTCACGCTTGGTGGATTTCTCTTGCTTCCAATAGGAGATTAGAAGCAGCAAAGTACTTGGCCCCCAATAGGCTGCGTTCCCCTCCCTTCCCAGGTGGCGAAGAAGGCCGTGGTTATCGATATCACTGCTGGTAGAGGGAGGAAGCAACAGCAGGGAAAATGGCGGCCGTGGCTGCAACTGCCGCGGTGCCGGGTGATGGGGGAGCTGGCGAGGCCAAGCCTATTCCAGGCAGCAAGGCTGGCGCAGACCTGCTCCTGGCTGGCACTCAGGCAGCCGTAGAGTCGGCGGTGCTCGACACCAGGGAAGAGCCCGAACCAGCTCCGGGTGGGGAGGCCGAGGAGCTGCCGCCGTCGCCGCCACCCAGGAGCCCGGCAGGGATGCGAGACATGCAGGCGTGGGGGAGGCTCTGGTGAGCGGCTGAGGTGTGTGTGTGCATGTGCCCGCAGGCGCGCACGTGTGTGTGTGTGTGTGTGTGTGTGTGTGTGTGTGTGTTGAGAGGACTTCTGTGGACGTGCCTCTTTGCTTGTGAGCAGCTAGGGCTCTCCCTTGGTTTGTCTTGTCTTGCTGTCCCAAGGAGTGGGGCGGGCAGGCGAGTGAGCGGGGGGAGGGCTGGGGTGCCTGCGCCTGCGCAGGGAGTCAGGGACACAAAGAGAGGCGGGAGGCAACGAGGCAAGGCAAACAGCAGAAAACAAAAACAAAATCAGAACTGCTGTTGCTGGCCTCTCTCTCTCTCTCTCTCTCTCTCTCTCTCTCTCTCTCTCTCTCTCTCTGTGTGTGTGTGTGTGTGTGTGTGTATGTGAGAGAGAGAGAGAGAGAGAGAGAGAGCCAGCCAGCCAGCCAGCCAGCCAGCCAGCCAGCCCCAATCTGAATTCATCCTAGAGAGAAATCTTAACTCCAAGCACCTAAACCTGTTGTCAAAAAGGTAAGCTAGTTGTAACCCAGAAGGGTTGAATTCTATTCTCTCAAGGTCTGCAGGTGTACCCAAACTCTTTACAACTTCATATTTACATAGCATTAATTAAGCTCATTAATTAATCAAATAAAAAGCAATGGGTTCCAGTATGTAATTGTTTTTCTTTTGTTCTGGCGGGGGAGGGGGTAACATCAAGGGGGTAACGTTGGCGTATCTAAATATATGTTGGGGTAAAAGGTCAAAAAGTTCCCTGACCCCTGATCTATAAGGTTATACTAGAAGAAAACGGGATTGGGGAAGAACCACATATGTCACTCTGACCACCTTGAAGGATGGACAGAATACAAATACAAATATAATTAAGGGCGCAATTCTAACCTGGAGTTAGGCTGGCACAGTTAAGCCAGCAAAGTTTGGCTGACACCAGGGACACCGTGAAGTATGTTTGGACCACTCGGAATCAGAGAGGCCAGCAGACAGACATGCACCATCCTCCCTGACTCTGAGAGTGGTCCAAACACACTTTGCGTTGTGCCAGCCTAACTTTGCTGGCTTAGCTTGTGCTGTCCTAACTCCGGTTTAGGATTGTGACCTAATTAAAAGAAGGTGAGATGCGTGGGGGACACACGGAGTTTACAACAATAAAATCAGTGTGGCAATTTGGATTGCTTGATACCATTTTAGATTTATCTGCATGTTTGGGTACGGGACAGGTTTTTTTTTGTTTTTTTTAAAGCTTTTCAGAACACTGTAGTTTAAAGCAGTGATTTTCAATCACTATGCTGTGTCACATTGTGTGCTGTGAATGATCTGCACTTGTGCTGTGGGAGTTTGGAGAAGGGTCATATATTAGTAGGGCCAGTGGGGGATGTGAGACCCCCGCAGGCAGTGTGATGTGTCTTGTCCACTTAAAAAAAAATGACGGTGTGCCCTGAAAACGTTAGTGCCTGGTCAGTGCGCCATGGGATGAAAAATGTTGAAAATTTCTGGTTTAAAGGATTGTTTGCAATGCTTTCAACATTCAAGTGCCAAAAAAAAGTCTGTGTTTTTTTTTTTTCCAAAACCTTAAATTTCTGGTGGCTAGAAAGAGAGAGAAACAAAACAGCCCTTGTAATAAGCATGGCGATGTTATCAACACCATTCAACTCTCTGCCTTATTTTGTTTAAGCAAAAGGGTTTGCGGTTTGCGCCCTTGGCACACAAGGGTACAAACCACTTCATTATTCCCAACAAGGGCCATAGTGTGTGGAGCGAAGGAGTTGGCCAGAGATGTTGGTACTTGCAGGGAATAATAATATTTGGTCTGAAAAACAAAAGGGACATGCTGCCTGCACCCACTCTCCCAAAATGGCATGGCAGGGGCAATACACTCGGAACACGGTTGGACACAATCCCAGTGAGATTGCATGAGATTTTGCTGACTCCTGTCCATAGACCAAGGGCTGGACACTTTGACTCCTATTCATTGACCAAGGGCTGGACTCCAAAAGCAGATCACTCTGCAGCATTAAATGGACTTTTAGGAGGAAGCTATATGTGGAAAAGGGATGTGGAACTTGCTGAACCTGCTGACCGGAACATTGGCAGTTCGAAACCACACAATGGAGTGAGCTCCCGTCGCTTGTCACAGCTCCTGCCAACCTAGCAGTTCAAAAGCACCTAAAAATGCGAGTAGATAAATAGGTACCACTTTGGTGGGAAGGTAATGGCATTCCATGCGCTATGGTGTATAGTCATGCCGGTCACATGACAATGGAAACCGTCCTCAGGACAAACACCGGCTCTTCGGCTTAGAAAGGAGATGAGCACCGCCCCCTACAGTTGGTCACGATTAGACCATTCGGTTGCGGGGAAACCTTTACCTTAACCTTGTATGTGGAAAGGACAAAACAATTTTTCAAAAAAAAAAAAAAGGGGGGGAGGTTTCATTATTGCTTTGCTCGCACAATCAAGATAGAGCAGCTGTTTTGGGGTTGTACTTCTGAGTTAACATATGGCCACACCAACTTTGATTTTCCAGGGATACGGCTAGCCAAATGAAGGAGTCATCTCAGGCAGCAGATAGGAACATAAGAACAGGCCTGCTGGATCAGGCCAAAGGCCCATCTAGTCCAGCTTCCTGGATCTCACAGTGGCCCACCAGATGACTCAGGGAGCACACAAGGCAACAAGATGTCTGCATCCTGTTGCCATTCCCTTGCACCTGACATTCTGAGGTAAATTTCTGAGAAAAATTTCTGAGGGAAATATGAGGTACATAAAACAGAATTTGCTATCCTCTCTGTGGGGAGGGAGTTATAATAACTTGCAACCCAACCTGGACCTTAAGAACATAAGAAGAGCCCTGCTGGATCAGGCCAAAGGCCCATCTACTCGATCTCACAGCGGCCCACCAGATGCCTCAGGGAGCACACACGACAACCAAATTCCTGCATCCTGTGGCCACTCCCTTGCACCTGGCATTCTGAAGAAGTCTACTACTAAGGAGGTTGCACAACCCATCACAGCCTCCCGAAATCTGCCCTATCCCCTTTTAAAGGCCATCACCACCTCCTGTGGCAAGGAGTTCCACAGATTAATTACCCACTGGGTAAAAAAGGATTTCCTTTTATCCGTTCTCACTCTCCCAACACTCAGTGGATGTCCCCTGGTTCTGTGAGAGAATGAAAAGAACATCTATCCATCAGACTCGTGGGGGGGGGCATCAATGTCTGCCTAGTTGCCTCCACTGCCCCTTTTCGTGGCTTGTAAAAGGAAGGGGGCAGAAAGGTGGAGGAGAGGGGAATGCTGAGCTAAAACCTTGGAGGCTGGCCTATCACTGGGCCAGCAAGAAGACACGCTGCTTCGGGACTCAGGAAGTCATGGGCCAGGGTTAGGGTTAGCCTGGACTATCAACTCAATCACCCTTGGCTGACTAAGGGCCAAATCCTATCCAACCTTCCTGCACTGGTGCAGCCGTACTAATGGAGTGAGTGCTGCACCCTGGAGTGGGGGTGGGGGCAGTCGTGGAGGCCTCCTCCGGGTAAGGGAACATTTGCTCCCTTTCCTCAGGGCTGCACTGTGGTTGCACTGGCACTGGAAAGTCGGGTAGGATTGGGCCATAAGGGGACAATCCTAACCAACCTGGCTGTGCCAATAGGTCATGTGCTGCATCCTGCCGTTGGGGGGCAGGTACTGCACAGAGGCCTCCTCAAGGTAAATGTTCCCTTACGTCAGAACAGCATTGCTGTTAAACTGGTGCTGGAACGTTGGTTAGGGTTGCACTCCCGGAGTGTAACTCTCTGAAAGGCCTTCTGGGTCCCTAAACGACAAAATCCTTCCTTGTGGGCCCTTTTACATCGAGCTCCCCCACCCCAAACATTTTGTGCCATATGTTGTCTCCTTTTGAATCCTTCCTCAAAGCCCACCTTCCCCGTTGTCTGTTCCTTGGGAGAGGTGATGGTCTGCTACTCTGGTACTTCTCAGGAATAACAAGAATGAGGGCAACTCCAAGGTCTCTGTGTCAATAAGGAAACGGTAAACTTCTCCAACAGTGAAAATGGCCTCTGCTGCTGTGTACAAAATAGTGTTTCCAGGAGCAAATAATTCGTGATTTCGCCAGGGTTTGTTTACCCTCTTCACTTGTTAACTCACTTCACTTCCTGAACAGGGCAAGTCCATCAACGTGATTCTGGGGTTAGTATCCCAGGATAACTGACTCAACAAACAGGCCTAATATGACATGTGTTCCAGCTCTCTTTCCCAGTCACTTTTTTTTTTTTTAAGACCAAGATGAATGAGATTACGCCACAGAGGCTCCCTGTGATGGCTTGCCAAAGTTGTAATTGCATTTAGGTTAGAAGTTGCAGTAATTGCCTTGCAGGTATTTTCTTTGTTTCTTGGAGCTTTTTCTTTCAACTTTGCTCTGTTTTCAATGAAGAGATCAAATAAGGTATTTATTACTGTCCAATGCCCTCTGGCCTCACCTCATGAAAGATCCTGGTAACAACTTTAATGGGAGAATTTTCTGGCATATTGCCTTTGACCCAACTGCTCTTATAAAATGCTGCCAATTTTTTTTAAACTTACACTACTTACTACTACTCAGGAAGCTTTCTGCTGACATAAGCGAAACAGCCACACAGCCCTCCCCCTTTCCAGCATTTCAATATGGCTGCTCTAGGTGCTTTGTGACCCATCTGAAATTGGCTCACAACCCACTGGTGGGTCCCGACCCACAGCCTGGGAACCACTTTGGCATTAGATTTTTGTGTATGCATTCTTACACTGTCGACTGATTTTCTGTAAATGTTCTTTTGTTTACAGGGACCCTCAGGGCCAGAAGGATCTTGTAGCCCTTTAGAGAATAGCCAATTTATTGTAATTAAATTTATACTGTAATGCTGGCATTATTCAAACGGGAGTATCAGAGTAGTCAAACAGATAATCCATCGATGGTAAGGCCACACCTGGAGCACTGCGTAGAGTACTGTGGTTGCCACATCTCAAAAAGGACATAGTGGAATTAGGAAAGGTGCAGAAGGGACCAAAATGATGATTGGGAGGGGGAAGCTCCCTTATGAGGAAAGACTGCAGTGTTTGGGTCTCTTCAATTTAGAGGGGGGGAAAAGGCACCTGAGGGGGAACATGACTGAGATGCAGAGGCAGGCGGGAGGCGTAATGGGATGCCGCCGTGGATGGAGACAGGACACGGCCACTGGGCCATATCAACCCCCCATCCCCGGATTCGGTGGCCCCAATTCAGATCACTCCTGGCCACATGGACTTGTGCCTGCTTCTTTGCGGGCACAGATCCAAGCAGCCCTATAGGGCTGCCTGGGGCTTACCCCAGGGCAAGGGGAAAATATTCCCTTGCCCCACACTGAGTTGCTGCTGTCTCTAACGTCATTAGGATGCAGTGCAGGTGAGCCGGCCTGAAGCACAGGTTAGGATTGCACCCTGTGCAGGGTTTAAAATGCCAATCAGCAAAGGGTCTTGCATAGAGCTCAATTTGCCTGCGCTTGATGCCATCCGCTTCCCTGTGTGCTATTTGCTTGCATGTGCTTTGTGCATGTGCTTCGTGCAGCCAAGAGTCTTCAGCACAGGTCTGCAGCAATGGACCTGCAGGCAATGTGTCTTTGCAGAGGAGATTAGCTAACGAGACTCTGGTATTGAAAGCTTCCAGCGCAGAGTGCAAAGGAAGGGCAGAACTAACGGTGTTCCAGCGCAGCTGAACAATATGGAGAGCAGATGTGTACAGCAGCAAAACATTGGTTTAACACGCCCCTCCTCTTGGAGGATCAAAACAGTGTCTGCTGCTCTTTGGCCTACGTAAAACACATCTAGCCCTTGGGGAATGTTATAATTAGCTGATGAGTCATTGGTATCTTTGGAATCCAGTCCCCTCCTCTGCCAACCACAGGCCAAAGGAGAGAGGCCAATCGACAGGCAATCACAGCCATCTCTGACTATAATTGTAGGCTATTAGGTTTTACAGACCTGCCCACAGTCCGCGGGTGCAAGGCCCCGACTCTCCCACAACAGGCTATAAATAAGCAGAGAGGCAGATGGTGCCTGCCCTTGTTTGCCTGCCTGGTCCGAAAGAGAACTTTTCGTCTGTACTACGGCCCTCCTGGACTGCACCACTTTGGAAGGGGGACTTGTGGGACAGAGTTGTTGAAAGCGCCCAGTGTTGCATTGCCTCCCCTATGCTGAATTATAGATGGAATATCCCTGAAGAAGAGCCTGTCTTCTTTTGCCACACAGGTTGCCATTTACAGCCCAATCCTAAGTAAGGCCGACATAACGGGGCTGTATCCTAAAGCCCATTAGGAGGCAGCAGCAGCGAAGTGCATGCCAAGGGGAGGTTTTCCCCTTACACCCACGTAAGCCCCAGTCATCCCAATGGGGCTGCTCGGATCTGTGCCTGCTGTTTTGGAGGCGCAGGTGCACGTGCGCAGGAGAGGTCTGAATCAGGGCCGCTGAGGCTGGGGACGGGGTTTAGGATTTGGCACTACCCTGCGTCACAACCGCCGTCTCCGCCCACTGCACCGCCTAGTTATGCCCCCGGCAAGCCTCTGGAATGCCCTCGGCGAAGCCCAACCGACTGTGCACTGCCGATGCGCGACTGGCACAAGGCCGGCGCTGCTGGCGGTCGCGGCTGCGCCCGAGCATTGGCACTGCTGCTTGCACTGGCCCAGTATCGTACCACTGACACTGATCCGCTTGACGGCATGTTTGCGACAGTGCTTGGCCGGCGCAAGAGCGTAGCGCCAGAGCAACGGGGGTATAGGATTGCGCTCTTAGTGATTTGATGTGCTCTAAAACCATTTTGTTATTTCTTTTTTGTTGTTGTTGAAATGTAGTATATATAGGAGTCCCCTCATATTTACAGGTGGGGTATTCAGGCACCCTTTGGATACAGAAACCATGATGGGGGAACCCTATTTCCCTATTTCCGTTAATGGGGGAACCCATTAACATTGTTTATTTGCTTAGCACTAAGAAATTGTTTCTTCCATTTACAGGTCGCTATCAGCATACGAGCATATAGCAAGGCAGAGGCAGGAGGCAGGCCGTCTGAATGCTTGAAAAAGACTACTGAACACTAGCAGGAGGCTAACTGTAGCAAGTCCACTTAAGTGGAGGTTCTTACGTAGGTGAAAATCCAAGAGATATCAAAATATTTTTTATAAGATTAATTAAGTATATCATGGGGGTTCCAAGAAATCTTTAGGTGGTGGCCAGATTTTGCCCTAACCATAAGTTGATGTGATTGTGTTCCTCCTCAGGTAGGGCATTCGTGGAATTTCAAAGACAGTTAAAAAAAAAACAACAACAACAACAACAGTTTCAGGGTTATTTTTCAGAGGAGTTTTGCATATGCCTATTTCTTATGCATGAAGTGGGAAAAATCCAAACTACTACTACTACTACTACTACTACTACTACTACTACTACTACTACT
>JAJKFI010000036.1:6328542-6345354 GCA_029204185.1 Lerista edwardsae | reverse complement strand
CTACTACTACTACTACTACTACTACTACTACTACTACTACTACTACTTATTATTATTATTATTATTATTATTATTATTATTATTATAAATCTTAAAAAAAAAACCGTTCCCCATTGTACCATTAAAAAAGCACCTCCGTAAAAACTGTGATGCAATTTTCTGTCTTTTCTTTACACCACTTCTGTTGCTCTGTAGAAACGCTGGCTGGAAACTAGCATCAATAATGACTGCTATAGAACAACAGCAATGGGGAAAAAAAGCTAGATCTAATTCCCATTGCATTTCTTCCAGTCTAAGCATTGATCTCTTGCCAGGATTTCAGCTCAGTCATGGTCAGCTATTCTTGTGCTTGTTAATCTGTAGCAACCTGTCTGTGTATTGGATTGAAAACAGCAGCATATAGGTGCCTTCTCCAACTATCACTGCAGACAGTGATAGTTCTCTCTTGTCTGATCTAGCGAACGTTGCCCCACACCGTGTAAGGATGTTCTTGTCATGGAGGACCAAAACATTAATGTTGAGTGACGGGGCAGCTCAGGATGTCCTGACTGCAGTGGCATAGCAAATGAAAGTATAGCCCAGAGCAGATGGCAAAATGATGCCCCCAAAATGATGTCACAACAGGAAGTGATGTGACAGTTGTATTTTTTTTGTTTTCTGCAGGGCTTTTTGACCATAGCTTTTGATAGAATGTACTCCAGTTTGTTTCATTGCATTCTGCATCAAAACTCTGCATCAAATGATATATAACGTGTCTGTTATTTATAAAAACCAGGGGCCAAAAGTCCTGGCCAGTTCACGGCAAGCCTCTGGTCCCCTATGAGTTTCTGACCCTCCTGACTTTGCTGGCTTGAGCTGCAACCTCCAAGCCGTGTTCTGGTTGTGTGCGGAGGGTGTTCCGAGGGCCAGGGAGGTCATGTGCAGCCTCCCCAGCCCTCAGAATGACTCCAGAAGGCTGAAAACGGCCACTTCCTGGTGTTCCAAAGATTCAACTGCGATTTTGGGGGTCTGTCTCATACTGTAGCAACTCAAGGCACGAAGCAGGTCGTAACCTTGAAGTACTGTTTTGCTCAGAACAGGCTGAAAGTACAAATTTGGTTGTGGGACAGAACACTGGTCAATTCTGAACCCAAGGCTCAGTCCTCCTATTCAGACCTGCGGAACAACGGCTCATCCTAGGAACATTAAAACTTTTAACGGTTAACTACACCTTTTGTAGTCACAAACCTTCAACCTTGGCTTCCTTCACCCAACGCATATCTGACCAGTAGCCCAGGGTGGTGCGAGCCATGGGCGCTGGGCAGCGGCGGGGTGGCAGGGCGCCATTGCGCACAGTCCGTGGGCGAAACTGCAGGCTCTTCGGGCCGCCCTCCCTCCCCGGTCTCCGGTACGCTCCGAAAAGGAGCGTTTCCGGGTGCAAGGAGGTGTGTCGGAGCGACGCATGGGGGCGGGGCAACGTCCTGGGAGTGCAGTTTCGACGCCAGCCATGGGCGCACTCACGCCTCCTTTCGGGCCTGCCTTCACCAACTTTATTAGGAATGCAGCTCTACCTTTGTCCCAGCCGTCTAATTTTTAGGGGTGCTGTGAAAACATTGGATTGAAGCTCGGAAGCAATTCTGAGATGGATTACGGAAAAGGAACAGACGTTGAATCCAGATAAAATGAGGAGTACCGGTAGGTAGGAAACACTAAGGATCTGGAAGGAGGCATTCAACAGGCTTGGAATGGGATTGTACTCCCCCTGAAAGAGCAAGCTTGCAAGGGTCCCCAGAACCTGCACTATCCCTGAAGACCCAACTGGCTTCTGTCCCCAGAAGTGCTGTTTGTAAGTTTTGACAGGTTTACCGGCTGCAGCCCTTCCTGGAGAAGTCAGCGCTACGCACCGTCATCCATGCACTGATCAGATCCAGGGCGCAATCCTAACGTGCACCAGAAGTTTAGCGGGCCTGTGCTGTATCCAATGCAGGTTGGGTGCAGCCTGGAGCCTCCATAGCACAAGGGCACATTTGTACCCTTGTCCTGGAGTAGGCGCCAGACAGCCCTATGGGTTACTCAGATCTGCGCCTGCGTGGGACAGGGTCAGGCAATTCTGCACACTAGGCAATGAAAATATGGAGAGTAAAGAACAATTTTTGTAAGGCTTTATCATGTATTATATTTTATAGCTTTATTGTGGCATGTATCTTAAAATTAAACATATAAATTGTCCGTTGCATTTTACATGGATTAAAAAAAACTATCCTCTGTAAAACTGCCACCCAAACTACTCAAAGTACTACAACCCTCTGAGGTCTGCACCCTAGGCAGCTACCTGGTTGACCTGATGATAGCATTGTCCCTGACCATATGTGAAGTTGTTTCAACTGCATAGAGATGGCATTCTGCTCCTTTTCTTACTGGGAACAATTTTGGTGTTTAATACTTCCACCTCTGTAACCAGGGCTTATTACTTGATAGAATCCTCGAATGTGAGACCTTGCTTTTATTTCAAGCAACCCTGAAGCTTGAGTGTAATTGGTTGCAAACACAATCTCATTACCTGGAATATCATCAGTTTCTCCATTGGTGTGCTTGAACCTCTCTCCTTCCACATGGACATTGGGACACAGTACATCTGAAAAGATCAGAAACAATTTTATTACAAACACTATTCTTTAACACTTTAACTGGAATTCCGTTTCTCTGCATTATCAGTGCAATGTTAGTATTCCGCTAACAAACTCCAGGAAATTTGGAGCCCAAGTTAAAAACTAAAAAAAGAATAACAGGTATTCAGAGAAAACGTACATTCTGGATGCTGAATTGCCATAAGTTAGCATTCTTTCATTTTCTGCAATGATCTAGAGAGCTACTAATTAATGTGAAATATCAAGTATGTGGGTGAAATCCTAACCAACTGTACCAATGGGGCATGTTCTTCATTCAGCAGAGTATAGCCAAGGATGCCCTCTTAGGATAAGGAAATGTTTGTTCCCTTACCTCAGAGCTGCATTGCCCTTACCCCAGTGCTGGAAAGTTGGTTAGGATTGCACCCTTAATGTTGTAATCTGCCTTTATGTGACAACTCAGAGTGCAATCCTACACAGCGCTGGGGTAGGAGCGCCGGCCAGCCAGCACCCTATCCAGCGCTGGGTAGGTGGAGGCTGGAGCCTCCTTGCGGCAAGGGGGCGTGCGCTCCCTTACCATAGGGGAGGCTCCAGCCTCCCCTATGTGCTCCTCAGATCTGCGCCCACTCTTTAGCGGTCGCAGTTCTGAGGATACCGCGCAGCCCAAATCAGGGCCGTGTGGCCTCACTAACGGACTTAGGAGGTGGCCATGTGGCCACCTCCCAAGCCTGCCCAGGCTCCGCCGCCCGCCTCCCCCCTTCCACCAATCCCCGCACCGCTTCCGCGCAGAGAATCCCTTGCGCCAGGCCGGCTTCAGCTGACGCTAGGGAGGGTCAGCGCGGGCGCAGTGCCCGCTCTGCTGCTCTAGCGCCGAGACGGGGCTGCCGATCAGCGCTCCTGCATCATGCTAGGGCCGTCGTGCCGACGCTATGACATAGCGTCGGTGCAACGGGCAGTGCAGAACTGCGCTGTCAATGACATATCTATTTGCAACATCTTGCAGAATGTTGTGTGACTTATGAGGCCAACACAAGACATTTTGACACGGTTATATCAGTACAATTTATCTGTGCTGAGTCAATGAGGAGCCTCTCAAATGTCTACCAATACCTATTAACCATGATACGGTACTTAAATTGAGCCTCCATGTTCAGATGCACTTTAGATACACACTGTTGACTGGTTATCACCTTCACGCCCTGCATGTGTACCTCCATCTTATCTATCTGTTTAGAATGGAAGCCCTTTGGTCTGATCAAGGAAAGCAATTTTATGTTGCTGTTCCTTAAAAGTCATAGTTCCATGATCACGAGATTGTTCTCTCTCTGCACCGTTGTACCTCTCCATCTCTATCTTCCAACCCACACATTTGCAGAAACATTTGTGTTACATCGTTTTCCTAGATCAATAGTTAATTTCACACTTCTAAACCACAGTGAAATCAGATCTAGAGAGTGGTTTAATGAAAATGTGGAAAATGTGAACCAACACCTTCAGGATCCCAACCTGCTCTCCTTTCCCAAGCTTTAATGAATAGCCTGGTGGAAGATGGAGCACAGGTTAGATTATTCCACTACCCCAAAATCTCGGTCTTGCATGCCTGTCATTTTCCCATAACCCCTCTGCACTCATTTGCCATTCCTAGTAATACAAACTACAGAGGTTCCAGATTGCTTTTCCCCACTCTTTTTCTTCACAAAGAGTCCTTGCTAGCGCAGGACTTATCCAAAGAATAATATTAATCCTGCCACCGAGAAAAGTCATTCTTAAGGGGCCAAGCATATGCTCACCAGCGGCTGCTGATAAATAACTTCTATTATCAAAACAGCTTGAGGCATTTCATTATTAGAGCATGAGAGATGTGTCACCAAATTATGTCACGTTATAGTGGGTGGATGACTTTAGCCCGAGGCAGCAAGACAGGAGGCTCGTGCGACATTTCCTTGAACGCAAGAAATCAGTGGCACATTTGCCGTATTGTCACGAAATGTCCAAAAAGCAGAGCTATTAATTACAAAGTTTGATTGGTAGAATATGATGACTACCCACTCTTGCCTATGGAGACAAACATGCTACATTATTGTTGATGTTGTTGAGCAGGTGCAGAGCCAAGGAAGCCACACGGCCTGAACTGGGCTGTGCGGCCTGGAGACGGGAGCTTGGATGTGGCCTAAAAGCCACATCCCAACTTCGCCCACCTCTTCAGGCCGGTACACCTCCCAGCTTGCCCACCTCCAGAAAGGCCACTGAATCAGCCGAACTCAGCTGGCACAGGAGCATCACACCACTGGCTTTGGGTCATGCGAGGCACAAATTAAAATAGACGACAGGTCTTTCCTGCCTCTGTGGAACGGCAAGTGTCGTCTTCATTCGCCCTAAAATGCTGTTTGGCGCTC
Source organism: Lerista edwardsae (assembly GCA_029204185.1). Lineage (NCBI taxonomy): Eukaryota > Metazoa > Chordata > Lepidosauria > Squamata > Scincidae > Lerista > Lerista edwardsae. The sequence continues at coordinate 6,340,352 of JAJKFI010000036.1, read as the reverse complement.
CAAGTGAGATCATTCTGAGAGTGTTCCTGTATTTTATAGGGCTGTTTACAACCCCTTCCACTGACCTTCTTCTGCTGAAAGGCCGGCTTTAGAATGGGATCTATCACCCAAGCAGACAACATACTTGTGTGATGACTCACCGTGCAAGAAGAAGGCATGGCATGTAATCAATAGGAAAACAACATCATAAAACACCCCAAAGAGAACATCAGCTCCACCCCAACGCTGAATGCCGGGTTCCCTTTCCAATTCAGCTTTTCCTATCCAGTGTTTGCAAATTCCTCATTTCACAAGAACGTCCTACGCTAGGGCTCCTCCGTGCAATTAATATTGCTCTTTTCCACATGAGGCAAGACTTGCATCCCTCCAAAGCCCAGCAGCTGCTTTACGGAGGGAGGAATGTTGTGGAACACAGGCAGCGCAATCCTAATTAAACAGGGTTGCACTGATGCTGCGCCCTTAGCACTGACGCAGGAGCACTGATCGGCACCCCCGCATCGGCGCTAAGGAAACAGGACCAGTGCTGCAGGCAGTGCCAGCCCTGCTGCGCCCGCGTTGAGCCTCTCTCGCGCCAACCGAAGCCTCGTGTTTACGTCAGAATTTTACCTCAGAAATTTACCTCAGAATGCCAGATGCAAGGGAGTGGCAACAGGAGGCAGGCATCTTGCTGTCTCGTGTGCTCCCTGAGGTACCTGGTGGGCCACTGTGAGACACATGAAGCTGGACTAGATGGGCCCTTGGCCTGATCCAGCTGGGCTCGTCATATGTTCTTAAGGCCCAGATTGGGTTGCAAGTTGTTATATCTCCTTCCCCAAAGTCAGGATAGAAAATTCTGTTTTATTTCCCTCAGAATTTTACCTCAGAAATTTACCTCATAATGCCAGATGCAAGGGAGTGGCAACAGGATGCAGGCATCTTGCTGCCTCGTGTGCTCCCTGAGGTACCTGGTGGGCCACTGTGAGGCACACGATGCTGGACTAGATAGGCCCTTGGCCTGATCCAGCGAGGCTTTTCTTATGTTCTTATAAGCATGAATGATATCTCATCAACTTTTGGATCATAAGGGTAGACTCTCCTGAAAGGACTGTAGGCAAATGAGGAAAAGGCCACTTCAGGATTCCAAGAAGTCGCCCAGCTTGCTTGCATCCCCACCCTTCCCATATATAACTATCATAGCATGAGTTCTTCTCTGAAGTTGTTCTCAGACTTCATTGAAATCAGGGACTGCGGAGCGACTCCAGTTTCCTAGCTGCACTTCATTTTAATGGGTGTGCAAGTGGGTCACTAGGCAACCGGCCTCAGAGCGATGCCCTCACGGACACAGCGGACAAGAACTCAGCCTTGCAAAAATTCCACCTCAGCGTGACACATTTCGTTTCCCTCCTTCTTCTGCCAAGAAAAACAAGCCTCCCTCCCTCGCTAACAAGCCCTGAAGTAAGGAACACCAGTTCCTTCGCCCTCCAGTCAGCTTTTCAAGGAAGCCGCAGTGGAATTGATTTGAGGAAATGAAGGGTGACGAGGAACAGAAGGCCAGGCACCAAGGGAGGCAGAGGTGAGGCCGTCCCCATGGAAACTTATGTGCTTCTAATATCGAGCGCACTGAAGCCTGCAAGATTCAGTCCCAGGTCCTGTGGCCTTTAATTAACCGTCAAAATTGCCAGTGGACCTAATCGATTATTAGGTGTAACCCAACAATATTAGTGTGTTGGGGTGTCTGCTGTGCTCCCCATACACCAGGATTCAGAATCCAGTGGTTCTCCAATTTTTTAGCAGCAGGACACACCAAAATCCAAAGTTACGCTTTATCCCCCGCTCCATCCTCTGAGGCTATAATGGTGATTGGGCAGCACTGCTTCCCGCTAGTAGTAGGTGGTTTAACCCTTGATGCACATGGCCTAATCTACCCTGTCAGTTTCACAAATCACCAAAAGTGGGGTAATTTTCCACTGGCAGGCCATGGATCCATAGCTTCAGAACCTCCCCAGTGTATCTCAGTTTATCCTTGACATGAAGGGCAGGAGGTGTGGACTGATGGTTGAGCCGCTGGTACTGCCTGAAGCTAAGCAGGAGAATCTGTGGTCTAGTTTTGGATGGGAGATGGAATGCCAGGCTGGGACAAGCTGCAGTACCTGTTGTGGCAGAACGGGGTCACTGTGGAGCTGATTAGCCACTATGGGAATGTTGTGAGAAGGCCAGCCGGCACAAGAATAAGTACGACCTTGAGGACCTGCCCAGGCTGGATTTACAATCACCTGCTGAAGCTCCATGTCACACATGGAGGAAAGAACCACACTGTGAAGGCTACATCTGGGACTGAGGATTCGGTGAATCGCAGAATATTGTATATTTGTAAAACACACACACACACACACACACACACACACACACACACACACTTGAAAAGTGGTGGTTTAGACTAGCCTGCCCATGTAACCCACCTTGGACATTTGCTTCAGCATGGGAAAGGCGGGGTATAAATTCTTCAAAATAAAAATCAAAATAAAATAAAGAAGTCCTGAGTTCAGTCCCTGAGATCTTCAGTTAAGAGGATCTCAAGTAACAAGTCTGCAAAAGACCTTGCTTTCCTGACATCCCAGGACACTGCCATTGCTAATCATTCATGCCAATAAGTGTGCAATGATATGGATGCAACCACAGGAACCACAGTGCAACCACAGGAAATCCAAGGATTGAAAACTAACACTGCAGTGCTAATTGCATTGCAATTTCCCCGAATGCCTTGCAAGAAACATGCTTGAGGGCGCAATCCTAACCTGGAGTTAGGCTGGCACAGTTAGGCCAGCACAGTTTGGATGGAACAAGAGACACCGTAAAGCTCATTTGGACCACGCTTGGAGTCAGGGAGGATGGCGCACGTCTGTGTGCTGGCCTCTCTGACTCCGAGTGTGGTCCAAACATATTTTACAGTGTCCCTTGTGCCGGCCAAACTTTGCTGGCTTAACTGTCCGGCCTAACTCCAGGTTAGGATTGTCCTCTCAGAGGCATAAACAATAAAAAGGGCACTCTTTAAGAATACTATGATGAGCCCAGTTGTCCTGGATTTTCAAAACATTTCTTCGTATTTCTTTGTATTTTTTTAACAAAACATACTTTGCTGGCCTAACTCAAGGTTAGGAATGTGCCCCACTGTCCCTGGGACCTCTACCTCTCTGACTATTATACTGTTTGACCTTCCTGCTGGTTGGCTGCTACACCCCACCTCTCTCTCTCTCTCTCTCTCTCTCTCTCTCTCTCTCAGAATTTACTTCTGCTCTGGGCACCCCACAGATATTCTCCAAAAGGAAGTACAATTTTGAGCACAATCCTACTGCACTTTTAGGCCGGCACAAATCCTTGGCGCTGGCCCAATGATGTTGCAAATGCACTATAAAGCATATTTTGGCTAACTCAGGAGACGGCTGGAATGGCACAAGGATGTGCACTGCCCAATGAAGGCCACGATCAGCCTCCATGTTGTCTCAGGTAAGTGCTTTACCACCATCTGAGTTTGGCTGGCATTAGGGGTTGGGGAGGCTGGAGGGAGGATTGGGGTGGATAAAGCGGGGAAGGGTGTATTGGAAAAGGCAGGAGATACCCTGAGGAGATAGGGAATGGTATCAGCAATGGCCCCTTGTCCCAGATAAACCAGGGATTATGGGGTTAATCCCAGAACTCTTGCAGCAGGAACACAACTGCAGGCTTATAAGGGCTCTGGCTCTGAAGGGAGGTTAGCACAGGTGCAGATGGGTGCGGCTGATGAATTAAAGCCTGCCCACTGATTGGCTGGCCTCAGTATAAAGTTGGAGGCAGGAGCTGCAGTTAAGCACCTGGGAAGGTGCTGGAGGAGGGCACCAGGTAGGTGCTGGATGGACAGGTGGGCAGATTGCTGGACTGACTGGAGTGCTGGCTGGACTAAAGGACTGGAGAAAGGAAGGTAAGGTTATTGGGGGGACTAAACATTGGGAATTGTTGTCTGGCTGCCACGCCCCAGGAGCCACCAAGTGGAGGAGGCAGTTGTGGCTTGGGCAAGCTGACTGCCTATTGTTTGGTGGTGGGGTTTGTTGGTGCTAGACTAAGCGTAGTTCGGAGCTAAGCCAGTGATGAGGGCAGTCTGGAGGAGGCTGGCCAGCCGGTGATCCCAAGCAAAGCTGCTGGAAGAGAGGAGGCCCAGTGGGTGACCGAACCCCCTCCCTCTTGCCTATCTCTGAGGCCGCTCTGGAGGGGAAACTAGTTAGCCTAGTGTGGGCATCGGGGCTCTTGGGGAGGCCCCGCAGGGAATTTGGCAGAACAAAGGTTAAGTTGGTAGACGGACTGAGCCCGGGAGAGGGAAGGGACCGACTTCAGGCAGGTAGGCCATATCCTGACCCTAACCCTCCTGAGCAGGCAGATCTTACAACAGCCTGCACGGATCTGCACAGATCCAGGTAGCCCCACAGCTATAGCTGGGGCACTTATTCTGTGTAAGGGAAGGTCTGGTCGAGAGGGTAGAGTCGTCGTTATGCCCGAAGATAAGATCCGAAGGTCGCCAGTTTGAGAACAGTTTGTCGCCAGTTTGTCGCTTCCGTGAGCGGCAGACCTTGAGAACGTGACTGATAAGCTCTGAGTTGAGCTGTCTCCAGCTGCCTGTGAGAGAGGAGTTGTGCTGGGCCAGCTGTTTCTTTGGTGATAGCAAAGCTGTTTCTTTGGTGAGAGCTGGCTGATTATCAGCCAGCGTGAAGGCAATCATGTGGCCAGCAAGGAAGACTAGACTATGAAAGCTCCATCTGAATGTAGCAGATTAGAACCTCTTTGTGATTTGTAAAAAAAACCCTTGGGGTTTAGAAAAAGATAAAACCTGCCCATGTAAACTGTCTTGAATTAAAGTCAAAGGACAATCCAGTGACCAAGAAAGGCGGTATATAAATCCTGTTGTTGTTGGACATATGCCCCTTACTCTGAGTTGCACCACAGCTGCCGTCTAACAGCCCGTTGCCCTGTCTATTCCAGTCCCGGTTAGGATTGGGCTGTCGGACTCATTTTTTTTTTTAAATTCATGGTAACGGGCTTACAGTCTATGCTAGACTCACCCTTGGCCTCCAGACCATGGTAAAGTACTAACAAAATTTGCTATAGTTGGCTGCTGGTTGTTGAACATCCACAGTTTTTACATTCTCTGTTGTAACCTAGATGGCAGGGCAGGCGATCCAGATTTTTTAAATAAATAAACAAACCTCTACTGGAAATAACGAGAGAGTGTGTTTTTCATTTCAGCAAGTATTTAGTGGCCAGGGAGAAGGAAGGACTTTGTTTTAAAAGTTAATTGGCAATGTGTCTCTTCTTATAAAAATTCAAATGCTTTGTCTATTTGTCTATTTGTCTATTTTAATCAACATGTATCTGCATGGTTAATGTGAGTTATAACTCTGATCACAGCAGGAAAATTGTCTTAAATCCATTGTAGTTTAACACACACACACACACACACACACACACACACACACACACAGGCAAACCCAATAGTAAGGCCGACATAGCAGGGCTGTATCCTAAAGCAGCAGCAGCAAAGTGCAGGACAAGGGGAGGTTTTCCCCTTGCACCTACGTAAGCCCCAGCCAGCCCTATGGGGCTGCTCAGATCTGTGCCCGCTGTTTTGCAGGTGCAGATGAACGTGCACAGCAGCGGCCTGAATTGGGGCCGCCCTGGCCAGGGCCAGGCTTTAGGATTTGGCACTACAGCAGTCCTGCGTCACCGCTCCTGTGGCCACTCACCGCACTGCTCAGTTACACCCCCAGCACACCTCTGGAACGCCCTCGGTGAGGCCCTGCGCTGACGCTCAACCGGCGCAAGGCTGGCGCTGCTGATGGTTGCGGCGGCGCCTGAGCATCGGCGCTGCTGCTTGCACCGGTCCAGCACCATACCACCGGCTCTAATGCGCTTGACGGCACGCTTGCAGCAGCGCTGGACCGGCGCAGGAGCATAGCGCCGGTGCAATGCAGGTATAGGATTGCGCTCACACACACACACACACACACACACACACCAAAAAAAGCCTTTTATGTAACTAAACGAAACAACTAAGCTACAGTTTAAAAACAATACGAGAGAAAGAAGATGGGGTAAAGCCACTTGTGCTGGCCAGAAAGCAGCTAGTGTTTTATCGCTGCTTGATCTGCTGTAAATTATAGGGAACAGGCACACAATTATGGTGACTGAGCGCCTTCCTATAAAACCTAAGGCTGTGAGTTTCACAGCCCAGACACTTGTGTCTGCATGGAGCAAGTGCCAGCCGGGCAGCCTATCAATCAGTGCCAGCTGGAGCTCTGGTTTAAGTGCTATTTCCAGAGGCAAAATTAGAGGCAAAGCCGGCCGACAGCTGCTGTTCTCATTTGGCTCCTGCCTTCCTCCCAGGCAAAATTGAGCAATAACACAAGGCTCGGAGAGTGGCAGGAGGAGAGAAGATCAGAGGGCTCATCGGCTGCGAGGATTTAAAGCCCTTCGGAAATGATCTCAGAGCCCTCTCGGCCGGTTTGGAGACCAGGCAACTGAAATAAAACCATGAGGGGTTTCACAATTCTCATCAATTCTTGCCATCCCTCTGCCAGGTTTTCCACATACAAGAGAGGAGTATTTTGACAAGCTTGTAAAAAGATGATTTTTTCCAAACTAAAGGCTAGTCCACTCTACTGATGCATGTCTACTGATGCCTCTCTCTTTTGACAAGAGAGGAGTATTTTGACAAGCTTGTAAAAAGATTATCTTTTCCAAACTAAAGGCTAGTCCACTCTACTGATGCATGTCCTCACTTAAAAGTTGTCAATTAAATAGGTTCTTGGAAACTGCAACTTTAAGCGAAATGACTTTTAATGAAACCAAGCTTCCCGTAGGCTAATGGAGCTACGTAAACTAGAATTACACTCCTACAGCACATTTCTGGTCACAAAAACATCACCAAACTTGTAACTAAAGACCCCAAAACACTTCTAATCTTAAACATTGAAATAAATGTGAGCTTTCTGGGCCGGAGAAAACCCACACAGTCCTGGGGAGAAAGTATAAATTCCACACAGGGAGTGGCCCAGGACAGGAATCATTTTTTTTTCTCATCAACTGAATAATGGAATGACTTGAAGGGTGCAATCCTACCCCCTCCATTTGACCAACACAACATGCTTGCGTCAGCCCAACGTAACTAGTGCCGGCACAGGGGCACCAACCAGCACCCCCGCATCCGCGCTACGGCTCTTGGGCAGACACTGGTACTAGAATTGGCCCAAAGGCCATGCCAAGCCACACCAGCCAAACTCGGCTGGCACAAGGGCGGCTTTGGGAGGACGGCAGGAGGTTGGTTCTGGGTGGGCTGGCCCAGGGAGAGGAGTGGGGTCAGGATGAGGCCGGTAGGCTGCATCCAAGGCTCCGACCCCGGGCAACATGGCTTCCTCAGCTCTGCTCCTGAAGAAGGCTGGTGCAGGGGGGTTGGGACCAGCGGCGTCATGCAGCCGGAACGCTGGGCGGGAGGAACGGGTGAGCGGCAGCCCGCCTGTTGCGTACCGCTCCGTTTCGCCGTCTTCCCCCCTTCCCTCTTCCCCCCCTTCCAGGGGGGTGGGGAAGACGGCGAAACGGAGCGGTATGCAGTGGGTGGGCTGCTGCTCACCCGTTCCTCCTGCCCAGCGTTCCGGCTGCATGACGCCGCTGGTTGGGAGGGCAAAACGGGGGTGTTTCAAGGTGGGAGAAGGCAGGGGGAGAGAGGTCTAGGGGGCAGACCAGGCCCAGGAGTGAGACTGATCTGAACAACCTAGGACAAAGCCTCATCCCCCTTCCGAGCTGCCCGTGCAACAGCAACCTCCTTGGCTCTGTTCCAGTGATCTCATTCCCATCCTTTTCTTTCTGGACTTCCTGCTGTCCCATCAATTGCTAAGACGCTTCCTGATGGGTCCCCTAATTGTTCTCAATTGAGTAAGCCACCCTGCAAACCGTTTCCCATTTTCACTTGGGAAACAGTGCACAATTCTCCCTTCCCGTAACAGCTCTCGAGCCAAACTTTAAAACAAATAGCTGTCCGCATCTCCACAAGGACTTTTTTCTCCTTAAGGATTCTCTTAAGGGGGAGTTTTCGTTTCAGATTGGCACAAATGTGTTTTTGTTTCCTTTCAAGGGTAAGTAAGCCTTCATCCGTCAAAGACCCCTTCAGGGGCTAGCAAATGTTGAACATACGTAGCTGTCAAATTTCACACAAACAGAGCCAGGGAGAATACCAGAGAAACCTAAGGCATTTGGGCAATCGATCCATTACTGATGGGCATTTGCCTCCCTTCCTAGCAATGCAGAATGCATGGATTCAGAAAAAAAAGATTGCTGCAATAATAAGGGGTAGAATCTGGGCAACTGACCGTTGTGTCACATAGACCCCAACCCCATTATCATTTCAGGAGAACAGATGAAACATCATTTTCCCTTTCCTACCCAGTGATACTTTAACATCATGGCCAATATTACCTACCTACTCACAGTAACAGTTGGGAAGCTTCCAGAGAAGCTTTTAGTGTCACTAACATGGCAAGTTGTATCATCGGGCTCCCCATATAGTTCTTTCTTACAGATCTTTATAGAGATGTGGACAGTTGGGAAATGGGTTTCATGCTCCTCCAGTAAGGGATTATGCAGGGCTCTTGTGAGGACAAGAGAGGGGTTTAAATACATAAGAACGTAAGAAGAGCCCTGCTGCATCAGGCCAAAGGCCCATCTAGTCCAGCTTCCTGTATTTCACAGGGGGCCACCAGAAGTCTCAGGGAGCACATGAGACAATAAGATGCCTGTATCCTGTGGCCACTCCCTTGTACTTGGCATTCTGACGTAAATTTCTGAGGTAAGAATTCTGAGGGAAATATGAGGTAAAGAAAACAGAATTTACTATCCTGTCTACAGGGAGGGAGCTACAGTATAGTAACTTGCAACCCAACCTGGGCCTTAAGAACATAAGAAGTGCCCTGCTGGATCAGGCCAAAGGCCCATCCAGTCCAGCTTCCTGTATCTCACAGGGGCCCACCAGGAAGCCACTCAGGGAGCCCACGAGACAACCAGATGCCTGCATCCTCTTTGCCGCTCCCTTGCACCCAGCACTCTGAAGTAGCCTACTATTAACGTAAGGACCTTACACAACCCGTCATGGCCTATAGTCCACAAGGGAATTTTCCTCCAGAAATCTGTCCAGTCCACTTTTAAAGGCACTTAGGCCAGATTCCATCACCGCCTCCTGTGGCAAGGAGTTGTTGGAGGGAGTCCCCGGAGGGAGTGGACAGTCGATGCAACTAGCAGCAGGGCTTCTACATGGGGATGCACAGAACTGTCCTGAAGAACCAAAGAATAAGGCTGCAGCTCAAAGGAGCAAGTGATCCCCCTCTGTCACATACAGAAGCACTTTCACCATGTCTTGAGACCATCACAATGTATAAACATTGTGCCATTCCATGACATTGGCTGGCCACTGCCAAGGGTGACTAATGTGTAATATTCTGATGCCAGGACTGAGGACAACGGAGAACCCAAGACATAAATGGCACCTTTTCACTATTCCCCCTAGAGTAGGGAGTTGGGAACAAGGGAGTTGGGAACCTTCCTGCTGCCCTGACCAAAGGGGTTTGATTTACTCTTACCCCACGCAGTGCTTGCCCCCAGGGGATCACGTTGCTGCCTTCCCCCTCTCCCCACCCCTTAAAGAAGTATAAGACAATGCTTCCCAGGGTGGAGGGTCATGATCCACCACTTTGGGAAGCATTGCCCTAGAGCAATGCACTTCTCATAGTGTACAGTCCAGCCAGGGGTGAACAACTTTTCAACTTAAAGGCTCCAGGACCTTTAACAATTGTGTAGAGGCAGGAATTTCACCAGGTGCAGCTTGTCATTCGTGAGCTAACAAGCTGCACCCGCTGAAATTTCCTCCTCTACATAGTTGTTGAAGGTCCAGGAGCCCTAAAGCTGAAAGGGTGGCTACCCATTATATTAGTTAGGCCATCGCTGAAACTCTTTTAGCTTCCTGCAGACTTCCTTGGTGGAATGTTTTCAGAAGGCCCTGAAATCTTTGCTTTTCTTTTTGCTTTCATCATGCAAAATGTGATAGCAAGCAATTGGAAAGTGTCCTGAGAGATCTGGTAAGGTCTATATGTTTGTTTGTACTGTTTGGTTATTATTATTATTTTCTATTTCATTTTTTTTTTTTGTATTCTTCTAAAGAGCCCTGGAAGTTCTTAATGTGAAAGGCAGAATGTTAAATTATTTAAGTAAACAAATGAATAGTGTTACAGAGCCCTGAAGATCAAAAGGAGAATCTGACCATTCATTCAGGAGCTGCACTGATTTTGTTCGGCAAGTTCAGGAAGCCAGTCTTCGCAAATAAGATGTCTTTATTTTTTTATGGGTCTCTGACAAAACAAATGTGGGACTGCTTTACATAATTTGTTAGGCTGGGAATTGGAGCCAAATGGTTTCCTCAAGAGATTGTTGACCTTAACAAGAAAAGCCTGTCATTTACGAGAAGGATAAAACCTCACATTAACTTGGATTCACCATAAAAACCATTCTGATTCTGATGATCATCAGAATATTTTCCATTAAGTAAACGGGAAAATGCATACAGGTCTTTCTAAAACAGAAGCCCCTCTAGGTCCCGGGTGCAAGGGAGTGGCAACAGGATGCAAGCATCTTGTTGTCTCATGCCTCCCTGGGGCACCTGGTGGGCCGCTGTGAGATACAGGAAGCTGAACTAGATGGGCCTTTGGCCTGATCCAGCAGGGCTCTTCTTATGTTCTTATGTCCCGTGACTATTGTAGGGTTTTCAAAATGTTCTACTTTCAAAACAACCATTTCAATGAATTTGGAGAGGCAGTCTTTGCTTCGAGGGGCAGAAATGGATACTGATGACATGGGCAGCTCAATCCCAAGGTCAATGGAGCATTTAAATTGGGATTTAATGCTAACTTCCCCTGCTAACTGGGCAAGAGGCACTTTTTCAAGTGGTGTCCTCTTATATTTAGCAGGGGAAGAGCAATTGTCCCTCTTCACCCCAGCACAGTGTCTTTCTTGTGGCTGTTGCTGGTGGTGTTCTCCATTCTTTTAGATTGTGAGCCCTTTTGGGACAGGGAGCCATTTAACTTTAAAGTTACTATTTGCCTGTAAACCGCTTTGTGAACTTTGTGTTGAAAAGCGGTATATAAATACTAGTGCTTGATTGATTGATTTATTTATGAACAGCCTGCCAGTGTAAACTGCCTCATGAGAAATCCTGAGAAAGGCGGTATAAAAATACCGTAATCCCATTTTCTGCCAATGATGCACTGGAGATTGCATTTCTATCCATGTTGCGCTAACGCACCACTGGTAGAAAAGTTGTCGAAATGAATAATTAAATATACAGGTATATGTGAGCTGGAACTGATGGCAATTGCCCCCTCTGTCCCAAGTTAAAGGGATGGCAGCTCGGGGACGAGCCTTCTCGGTAACGGCCCCTCAAATATGGAATTCTCTACCGGAAGACTTAAGAACTACACACTCCCTCATGGCCTTTCGGAGAGGGCTCAAATCATAGCCATTGAGGCTGGCCTTTGGATGAGGGTTGGCTGTCTGCCCCCTGGTATATTGTCTTAGTTTGCTCACCACCCTCCAAATGACCTGATATGGAGAATTGGGTCTAGCGCAGCAGCGTCATGCAGCCGGAACGCTGGGCGGGAGGAACGGGTGAGCGGCAGCCCGCCCGTTGCGTTCCGCTCCATTTCGCCATCTTCCCCGCCCCCATGGGGGCGGGGAAGATGGTGAAATGGACCGGAACGCAACAGGCGGGC
>JAJKFI010000036.1:6310943-6320950 GCA_029204185.1 Lerista edwardsae | reverse complement strand
CTCTCTCTCTCTCTCTCTCTCTCTCTCTCTCTCTCTCTCTCTCTCTCACACACACACACACACACACACACACACACACTGGACAGATGCTCATGATATGTCAGGAAGCTGTTATCTGTTATCTTACACTGATTATCTTACACTGGCTTACACTGATGAAGCAACAAACATTGTGTCAGTCTGCCGCGGGAGTTCTTTTGAAATGCTGCCTTGGCGCAGAACATGTTCCCTCGGAGATTAAAAATCAGAAACGAAAAAAAAAACATCCTAAATTGAAATTTGCCAAAATATATTGGCACACACAACAGCGTTGGCCTCTCGTCTCATGCACAAACTCACTTTTTCAAGAGTGCCTTTTTGGGACATAGAGCCTGATGCCTCCAGAGTCTTCCGAGCCGATGACTATCTTGACAGCTATCTGGGTCGGCATAGGAACATTTTCCCTCTGATTCAGGCAAGCTGGAAAAGGGCAACAAATGAGGGAGATCTTCGGGGCATCTTGCAGAAAACATCAGATATTTCCTTAGAATGAGAGAGAGAGAGAGAGAGAGAGAGAGAGAGAGAGAGAGAGAGAGAGGAAAAATGACTTTGCAGATGATTGCCCTGCAGAATACTGTACCTCTACTCACTTGGCTTCTACTTACTGTCTCTGAAGTTTGCTGATTCCTACCTATTCACAGGTATGTGGAAAACTCATATTAAATGCCATAACTCATTCTCAATGTGTATTTCATTTTTAATATATTAGACTTGATGCTACCATGGAATGTGATTGCATTTGGGGAAATGTTACAGGTCTGTACTATTAACAGGCTACTATGTATATGCTTTTAATAATGATATTCAGTGGGGCTTACTCCTGAGTAGGCGTGGTTAGGATTGCAGCCTCTGGATGTTTGGGGAATTTATTTGAAACAGATCAGCAACTGCTTGGGAAGGTTAGGAGAGTGCTTTAGTTTAAATAAATTTTTAAACATACTTATGGTAAACTGGACATGGAACAACCGACTGGTTTCAAATTGGGAAAGGAGTACGACAAGGCTGTATCCTGTCACCCTGCTTATTTAACTTATATGCAGAGTACATCATGAGGAAGGCAGGGCTGGATGATTCACAAGCTGGAATCAAGATCGCTGGGAGAAATATCAACAACCTCAGATATGCAGACGACACCACTCTAATGGCAGAAAGTGAGGAAGACTTAAAGAACCTGCTGATGAGGGTGAAAGAGGAAAGTGCCAAAATTGGCTTGAAGCTCAACATTAAAAAAACTAAGATCATGGCCACCACTCCCATCACTTCCTGGCAAATAGAAGGGGAAGAAATGGAAGCAGTGACAGACTTTATCTTCCTGGGCTCCAAGATCACCGCAGATGGTGACTGCAGCCATGAAATTAAAAGACGTTTACTTCTTGGGAGGAAAGCTATGGCGAACTTAGACAACTTAATCAAAAGCCGAGACATCACCCTGCCAACAAAGGTTCGCATAGTCAAAGCTATGGTTTTCCCAGTAGCTATGTATGGCTGTGAGAGCTGGACCATAAGAAAGGCAGAGCGCCGAAGAATAGATGCTTTCGAATTATGGTGCTGGAGAAGACTCTTGAGAGTCCCCTGGACTGCAAAGAGGTCCAATCGGTCCATCCTACAGGAAGTCAAGCCTGATTGCTCCCTGGAAGGACAAATGCTGAAGCTGAAGCTCCAATACTTTGGCCACCTGATGAGAAGAGAGGACTCTTTAGAAAAGACCCTCATGCTGGGAAAGATTGAAGGCAAAAGGAGAAGGGGGCGGCAGAGGATGAGATGGTTAGATAGTGTCACCGAAGCGATGAACATGAAATTGGGTGAACTCCGGAAGCTAGTGGAGGACAGGGAGGCCTGGCGTGCTGTGGTCCATGGGGTCGCGAAGAGTCGGACACGACTTAGCGACTGAACAACAACAATGGTAAACTTTATTTACTCAATGAATTAATTGATTTGATTTTGTCATATAGGGGGGTTGCTAAAAAAATTTCCTGCTTGAGATGATGTCATCTCTTTTGCTAGGAGCCCTTGGTTTTCCTGGAAATTGTTTCATCGATACATTCAACAATCATCTTGTATTCTTTCATCTTGTATGAAAACATCCATGTTTTCAAAAATTTGAAATTGTTGCTTGTAGCTGTTTCATTTTACTCAATAAATGCGTTGTTTGCAACTGAGCAAACCCCAAGTTGCTTCCTGTTATCTTTTGTTCTTGTGGTGACAGTTTGTGAGAGTGTGCACCTTGACTCAGGGGTACAAGACTTGCATGAGCAGGAGCGAATGCAAATGTCCAATCTATGCTTCTCAGAGAATGTGCGTTAACATGACGCATGTTGAGCAGAGACTCCATGCTGCTTGAATCAACTACAACTTGCTTCTTGCTCCAGGACACCAGTGTATGCCCTGTCGTGGCGCCCTGTGATAGACTCGGAAGAGTTCCTGCTTCCTGTTAGTCTTCCTATCGCTTGCAGGCTCGTTGCCTGCGCATGTGACTCTTCAGAAGATTGTTAAACAAGAAACACTTGTACTGCAAGTGCTTCTACATAAAGCAAAGATACAGTCATGGACACATGTGGGCTGCTACATGTACAGATGTTCCCTGTATCCATGGTCTGTATATCCATGGGGGACTGGAACGGAACCACCTGGGATATGGGGGCCTGCCAGTATTCCAGGTGAGGTCTGGCCAATGCTAGACTTTCACTCATTCCACATAAGTCTGCCTTTTGCAATTCACTTGGAAGGTCCTGAGGGCCTTCACCTTGCCAGCAAAGGTGGACAGAATGTTGTTTGCATGCAGAGGCTGCTGGGATATGGAGATCCCCCTGAAGCCCTGACAGGGAAATAATGTTTCTGCAAGGCCTCGCACAGCCCTAGCCCCATACATTACCACTGCCAGTCCCACTTTGTGCCCCAAGATATGGCCTCCAGTGTGCCTGATGAAAGGAACAGGCAGAAGCCGTTTGCAGCACTGGAACAATCAATCAAGCAATCAAGAGTATTTGTATACTGCTTTTCAATAAAAGTTCACAAAGCGGTTTACTGACAAATAATAATATAGTAAATGGCTCCCTGCCCCGAAAGGGCTCACAATCAAAAAAAGAAACGAAAAGAAAAAAGAAAAGTACTGTAGAACATCACCAGCAATAGCCACTAGAAAAGACACTGTGTAGGGGTGAATAAGGACAATTATTCTCCCCTTGCTAAATCTAAGAGGAACACTACTTGAAAAGTGCCTCTTGCCCAAATAGCAGGGGGACAAACACAATGTTGATGATTTGCACACCTTTGCAAGCCATCAAAACTGGAATTGTCACAATCCTGCATGCAAGAAATTGATTGACCGCCCCGGCTTGGGTTCTCATGCCATCTCCATCACTACTTTTTCACCTCCATACCAGAAACTAAACCACCTGTCTCTTTTCCCCAGCAGTGCAGTGCATAGAAGAAGAGGAGACAAGACCCTCAAAGGCACAGATTGAGCTTGCTGACTCCCATCTTGATCTCAAATAATCTCCCATCTTGAAATGAATCAGATCACAGATTGATCTCTGTCATATTCCCAAATCTTGAATGATGGAAGAAGCAGAATATAATAATACTCAGAATTCAAGTTATGTCCCGCCACAGCTACTAGAAAGAACTATCATTAATAGCTTCATCTGCATTGTGAGCATATTTGGACTTCTGGGGAACGGAGCAGTTATCTGGCTTCTGGGCTTCCGCATGAAGAGAAGTCCCGTCACCACCTACATCCTGAACTTGGCCGTCTCTGATTTTGCGATCCTTATATCCCTAAATCTGATTGCTTTAGGTGACATTCTTTATGACAACCCTAACTTTGACATCTTTTTTCCTTGGTGGAATATCTATCCTGTGGAATACATCCTTTTCCGGTTTGCATACAGCACAAGTCAATTTCTGCTAACAGCCATCAGTGTTGACAGGTGTGTGGCTATCCTCTTCCCATTTTGGTACCGATGCCACCGACCGCTACATTTATCAAGCATCGCATGTGCCACTATATGGATCTTCTGCATATTGCTTTATAGTCTTAGGTGGATCCTTGCTGTGGAAAAGGAACGTGCTCTCCCACTATTTTATGTGTTTTTGGTGACTTCTGTGGTCTGCCTCCCTCTCATCACAATCTCCACCCTGATCCTGTTCTTCAAAGTCAGCTTTAAATCACAACAGCACCAGCGGAGGAAGATTTTAACGGTCATCCTGCTGACTCTCTTTTTCTTTCTCATCCTGGCCTTTCCCATGAATGCCGTTTTCTTAGTTACTTACCACACTGTGGATTTTACTTACCATGATTTAGTTATATACCATTATCTTCTCCAGGAATGTGGGTCATTATGTGCATCTCTAAACAGCTTTGTTAACCCACTAATCTATTTCCTGGTTGGGAGAGGGAGGAGGGGTCTGTGTAGGGAGAACCTGAAGCTCATCCTTCAGAGGATTTTCAAGGAGGAGGAAGCCCCTGGAGAAGAACAGCAATACTCAATGCAAACCCAACTATGATAATGATAGGACATATTGAAGGGCTGCATTCAGTGATGTCATGCAGGGGGAACGTGAGGGAACTCAGTTCCACTAGTTAAAATTAGGGCTGACTCCGCCCACTTCACTCTCCCTCCTCCCCCCTCCCAATTCCTCTGCAAGGAGCTTTTCTTCTTGGTTGGCCGGCACTCAAAGGGTTAAAGAGAGCGACTCCGGATTCCTAGGGGGGCGAAGGCAGTGATGTCATTCAGGGGGAATGGACCAGAACGGGCGTTCTGGATCCTAACGGGCTCCGTGGCTGGTTCCGGGTTCCTGACAAGTGCCAATCAAAAGTGAGTTCCTGTTCCTAAATCATTTGAATGACAACACTGGCTGCATTCTTATATAAAAGTATAATCAGTAAATCAGAATCAATGCTACATTTTGTATTTGCTTCTGGAAGAACAGCAAGACTATAAACCTTTTCCCTTAGCCAAGCAAAAGCTAAAACAGTAAAGAACAGGCGCCGCGCTGGCTCCAGGTCAGGCTGTTCCTGAAAAGCAACCAAAGATAGTAGCTAACAGTAGCTAACCGCAGACATAGCTCAGCAAGGTAACTAACTACTAACAGAACAACACAAAGATAGAAATAATCTTAAGTGTCTAGTACATTGCTGATGCTAGGAGTTATGCAATCAAATGTTTTTCAGATTGCTAAAATGTTGTTTCCACTGTTATAACCTTGTGCTAAGATGTAAGTAATCTGTTAGTCGCATGTACTCTGCCAAATGCCAAATGCTAAAACATTTGTATAATCAATAACGCATAGTTCCAGGGTGGACCTATAAAAATAGGTGGAACCCTAGATAGAATTGCACTGCCGTGATTTGGACATCTGCCCCACATCTGTGCCCAGCGAGGTACATGCTGAATGAACTGCTTGGACTCCTGCTAAGAACCGGAGTGGTCTGTTTCCTTTGAACTGAACAATGCAGAGAGAGCTCATGCACCTTACAATATCTGCAAAGTGCCAACAACAGTCTCGTCACTCGAGAGAAAATTCTGCTGCTTTCATTAGGTTTTTTATTCTTTAGGTTTTCAATTTGATTTAGTTTTTTGATTCAAATAAGTTAGGCAAGTCTATCTGAACTGAGGGCAATCTGCAGGTGGAGATCTACATGGTGGAGCTGGAAAAGGTGCAGAAGAGAGCAACGATTCTGGGGCTGGGGCACCTCCCTTATGAAGAAAGACAGCAGCGTTTGGGGCTCTTCAGTCTAGGAAAAAAAGGCGCTGAGGGGGGAATTAATTGAGACATCCAAAATTATGCATGGGGTTGATAGAGGGACATTCTTTTCCCTCTCTCATATTACCAGAACCAGGGGACATCCACTAAAATTGAGTGCTGGGAGAGTGAGAACAGATAAAAGGAAATCCTTTTTTACCCAGCGGGTAGTTAATCTGTGGAATTCCTTGCCAGAGGAGGTGGTGGCATCTGGCTTAGGTGCCTTTAAAAGGGGATTGGACAGATTTCTGGAGGAAAATTCCATTGTGGGCTATAGGCCATGATGGGTGGTGCAATTCCCTTACGTTAGTAATATGCTACTTCAGAATGCCAGGTGCCAGGGTGTGGCAATAGGATGCACGCATCTGCATCTCTTGTGCTCCCTGAGGCGCACAAGGTGACTTCTTCAATCAGAGGTCGGAAGTAGATCAAACACATTTCTTTTCTCTACCGTTAGTGAAGCTTTAATTGGGCCACTGTGAGACATAAGAAGCTGGACCAGACGGACCTTTGGCCTGATCCAGCAGGGCTCCTCTTATTTTTATGTAGGTGGCTGTCTTGGGAATCAGTGTCAGAATTAGCAAGAAATGAAGTCTGTACTTGAGAGGGAGTGCCTGTGAAGAAACTCTGGATTTTCCTGTGCTGTTTGCATGTGTGATTTTGACTATTTTTTGCATTTTTTTTTTGTATTTTGGGCATTTAACCCCCTCCTTAGGCAGCCTTTGTGTCCTTCAGCAGCTGATATAAACTTTATAGGCAGCCTTGGTTCCTTTCTTCTGTAAAACACCATAAGCTACCAACCTGTTTCTGACTCAGAATTTTTACCAGGGACACAAATGAGCCTGCTGATTGGCTCACGTTCTCACCAGTTCTCCTCCAGGAAGGAAGGAGGCAGCGATCTGGTAGACAGACGACATTGGGACAATCAGGTGAAACAACGTCCAGGCCAGAGGGAAGGAGGATCTCTTCCTTCCAGCTGCCCAAAGCTCGTGCAGTGAGCCCCACAGAGAAGAGACCCACCTGTGTTGAAGCGACTGAGAAAGGTAATTAATGTCATACCCTTATCATTCAGGTAATTAAGACGGAGAAGAAATGTGGCAAGTAATCGTCAAGGCTTGTTGTTTTTGCCTGCTTACAGTCTTTCTAGCACCGGTACAATGTCCCCAGTGTAACTTGGAACCATTCTGGTTTGCACAACCTGTGGTTGCGTAA
This sequence comes from Lerista edwardsae, assembly GCA_029204185.1. NCBI lineage: Eukaryota > Metazoa > Chordata > Lepidosauria > Squamata > Scincidae > Lerista > Lerista edwardsae. Next base: position 6,313,954 of record JAJKFI010000036.1, on the reverse strand, counting down.
GATTCAGATCCACCTGTGGGTGTCAATTATTATTGCATCTGTTGGAAACCCTTTGTAGGGGTGGCCAGGCCATTTGTGACAGCCGTGAAAGCGTTTACGCCAAGAAGCTTAGATTGACTGGAGGTGGCATCCCTTAAGAAGTAATAGGAGCCCAGTGAAGCCAGGGGGTGGGCTTAGCAGCCACGTTAGTGTACTCAAAACAATCCTGATTCCAAGCATTTCAGATTGCTTTGCTCGTACTGTTTAGGATTGAATAAAAATAAAAACTTACGAAAATAAAAACATGTGATCGTGTAGAAACATTATTGGTAACCTTATTATGATTTAATATGCAATTACAGGGTTAAATTCCTCATAATTATATTACTGAACATACCTGACGAAATGCTACTTGCTGTCTATTTAAACTCGGATTGCACTGTTTTGACAAACTTATTTTTTGAAATATACACAAGCAGAAATAAAGTGTGAATAGGAAGGAAAGAAAAAAAAGGAGGGTGGGCAAAAATTAGATAAATGTATAGGAAAATTTCATTAAAATCTCTTCATAACACAAGTAGTTGTCAATATGAGAGTAGTTCTTTTTTACTTCTAGACTATTAAGAGTATTTTTTAAAACTTCTACACTTACCCCCCCCCATAAAACAATTCTGTTAATTTTCAGAATTTCGAAAATATCACAGTAGAAAATGGAAGGCGGGAAAAAACGTGTAAACGGGAAGGGGGGAAAAAGGAGGGGGAAAATATATATTTTTTCCTTCTAGAATCTAGACCATTAACAGTAGGTGTCAGAAAATGGTGAATAAGACTGCTAGGAACAACAAGAAATTACACAGCTTCAAAAATAATGCACTCACTGAATGGTAGTTTTATTGAACCGATGTAATGTGAATACATGAATCTTTCTGTGGAAATTAAATCCCATTTTTCGTACAGTGATTTGCACACCCATATGCAGAACACGCAGGCATGATTAAAAAGGTTGATATTAACTTTTACACATGTGCAGGGAGATTTTTATTTGTGAATTTGCGGCAATCCTCCTTTACGGCGATGATCTGAGTCAGCCATTTTTGTCTACCCGAGGTGGCTTCAAGAAAATGACGTCATGCCGTCTCCAGTCAATTTAAGCTTCTTGGTTTACGCCAATGGAATGCTCATTCCAGCTCATTGGCCAGTGTGAAGGGCCAATAGCATTGGGCCGTCAATCATGTTGTAATACACAGCGCAATCCTATTGCGCCCCTTAAATACATTAAATAATCAAACACAAAGCAGTGTGTTCCAATATGTAATTTTTTTCTTTTGTTCTGGCGGGGGGGGGGGAGGGGGTGACACACCAGCAGAGCTGAGTTACGAATTTTCCAAATTTCTGACACACCAAGCTCAAAAGGTTTGCCATCACTGCACTAGACAAAACACTGTGCAGGGGTGAAGAGTTGCAATTACTCTGCCTCTGTTAAATATAAGAGGAACACCACTTGGAAGAGTGTCACTTGCCCAGTTACCTGGGGAAGTGTTGCTAATTTGCACACCTTTGCAAGCCATCAAAACTGGAATCGTCCCAATCCTAAATGCAAGAAATTGATCGACCGCCCTGACTTGGGTCCTCATGGCATCTCCATCACTACTTTTTCACCTCCATAGCAGAAAATAAACCATGTCTCTTTTCCCCAGCAGTGAAGGGCATAGAAGAAGAGGAGACAAGACCCTCAAAGGAACAGATTGAGCTTGCTGACTCCCATCTTGAGCTTAGATGATCTCCCATCCTGATATGAATCAGATCACAGATTGAGCTCGGCCATACTCCCAAATCGTGAAGGATGGCAGAAGCAGAATATAATTATACTTGGAATTCAAGTTGTGTCCCGACAAAGCTACTAGAAAGAAATATCATTAATAGCTGTGTGTGGGTTGTGTGCATATTTGGACTTCTGGGGAATGGAGCTGTCATCTGGCTTCTGGGCTTCCGCATGAAGAGGAGTCCCTTCACCACCTACATCCTGAACTTGGCTGTTGCTGACTTTGGGGTCCTCATATCCTCAGTTTTTACGCGTGTATTAGACATTATAGACATTCATTTTGAAGTTGGTTGGTTTCTTGGCATCGTTGTGAGCCAATTTTTTTTCTGCATTGTCTACAGTATGAGTCAATTTCTACTGACCCTCATCAGCCTTGACAGGTGTGTGGCTGTCCTCTTCCCAATTTCGTATCGTTGCCACCGCCCCATAAAATTGTCCATCATTCTGTGTGCCCTGACATGGCTTCTCTGTTTCCTGGTTCAGGGAATTTGCCTTGCCTTCCATTTGACTTCAGACGATATTACCCCGCTATTCTACGCCTTTTTGGTCAATGCTGTGGTCTGTCTCCCACTCATCACAGTCTCCACCCTGATCCTGTTCATCAGATTCTGCTTGAAATCAAAACAGTATCAGCGGGGAAAACTTTTAATGGCCATCTTGCTGGCTCTCGTCTTCTTCCTCATCTGTGCCTTCCCATTGAATGTCATGCATTTAATTTGGTTTAATGCTAGGTCTTCTCTTGAGGATATATTCAATGTATACTGTTACAATCTCTTTGGCTACGCTTTTTTATGTGCATCAATCAATAGATTTGTGAACCCCCTGCTATATTTCCTGGTTGGGAGAAAGAAGAGGGGTCTGTGTAGGGAGAACCTGAGGCTCATCCTCCGGAGAGTTTTCATGGAGGAGGAGGAAGCCTGTAGAGAAGAACCAGGAACCCCGTTGTCTGATCGGCCAAAGCCCCCTCCCCAAGAAAATGTCTAGATTTATCAATGTATCATGCAGATTCCCTTAGGCTTGTGATTCAGAGTGCATATAAATTTATGGTTTACAATTAGGTAAAACTGTCATCGCCAGCTTCATTTGTGTTTTGTGCCTATTTGGACTTCTGGGGAACGGAGCGGTCATCTGGCTTCTGGGCTTCCGCATGAAGAGGAATCCCATCACCACCTACATCTTGAACTTGGCCGTCGCTGATTTTGCGATCCTT
>JAJKFI010000036.1:6266770-6285034 GCA_029204185.1 Lerista edwardsae | reverse complement strand
CTCTCAAGCCTAAAAAGGCACTCTCGAGAAGAGTGGATTTGCAATCAACAAGAAAAGAGAAACCAATTGAATATCCAGCACATATTAAAATATTTGTAAAATGAAATGCATGTATGTATAAAAATCAGAACCCACCCACCCCCATTACAGATTATCTCCCCAGCTGCACGTACACCCACAGATGGCAGGGATGCCCCAGCATCTCCCGGCAGGACCTGAAACGGGACAAAAATGTGTGTATGTCCCAAAAGAAGGAATGCAAGTCCCCAAGGCTTTGTGAGCAACTGGTGGCTCGTTTCCAAAGTACCCAAAAGCTTCTCAGCTTTGCTGCCTCCTCCCAGTCTATACTAAGGCACCCAGAAGTTTGCCCTGAGGGTTTTTTGCAGTGCAGATCACAGTTTAGATATTGTGATTTGGCAAGTTTAGGTTTGGGGAGCGTTCCCCCCCCCTTTAATCACCAGACAGTGTCTGCAACAGAGCTATATTTCCAAGACGTTCCATGGCACAATGTCAGTGTTTGTCACATGCATTTCTGAACAGTATGTACTCGCAAACAATAACTCATTTCACATGTTCATATGTGATTTCTATGGTGACAGATAACAATTTTCTAGAATGGGAGTTCTCAAACTTTTTAGCACCAGGACCCACTTTTTAGAATGGCAGTCTCTTTGGGACCTACTGGAAGTGATGCCATGGCCAGAAGTGACATTCTAGGATAATTTCCTGCTTCAGGCAAGGGGTTGGACTTGCAGGTCCCTTCTGACCCTACCCCTTCCTTGTAGGTCCCATCCAACTCTACGATTCTATGATTCAATATTATTTCTCTGATCATTGTGATGCCAGAGTCTGCTACTTTCCGAAGAATGCAGCAGTAAGAGCACAATCCTAACCTGGAGTTAGGCCAGGAAGGTTTGGCCGGCACAAGGGACACTGTAGAGTATGTTTGGACCACTCTCAGTCAGAGAGGCCAGCACACAGACGTGTGCCATCCTCCCTGACTCCGAGAATGGTCCAAACATGCTTTACGGTGTCCCTTATGCTGGCCAAACATTGCTGGTCTAACTGTGCCAGCCTAACTCCAGGTTAGGATTGCACTCTAAATTGGGTTATTTCTCATTTTCCAAAAGCAAAGTGAGACGGAAAGGGAAAAAGCCTATTTACAACCTTGTCACAAGCAAAATAAACACACAGCCCTCCCCCTTTCTAGTGTCCCATATTTTCAATATGGCTGCTCTAGGTGCTTGACTACCCACCTGAAATTGGCTTGCAACCCACTAGTGCGACCCACGGTTTGGGAAGCACTGTTCTAGCATTTAGTACTGCGCAGTATCGCCTGAGAATCTCCTTTTTTTCCTTTGGATATGTGGCATGTGTGATTATACAGTGATTTGGACTGACGGCAAGAGGTCTCAGATCCCGCAGTATGAGAAGAAGACCATATTTCAATGCATCAATCACTTCCCAATGCTTATGGGAGTGGGCCACACCTTGCTAGCCCAGCACATATGAGCTTATGGACAAACACATCCTGGGTATTTCCTGACTTGGAGCAAACTCAGACGTGAGCAACACCAAAGAAAAGGTTCCCCACCCTGCCTGCTTCCGCCGCCTGCATGGCCAAATTTCTTCAAGGAGATCATGATAATTGAGACACTGGTCTACAGAGCTAGCTACAGGTTTGTTCCTCACCTGGAGTAGGGTGCAAAAAAACAGAAGCGCCCAGTTAGGGCTGAGGATGAGCAAACAAGTGCCATCAGGACGCAAACAATCGGCTCCTTGCTGAAGTCACCCCACAAACATTCCTGTACATCTCTATGGGTTTTCAGGTATAACAAAGTGGATCACATAAGCAGAAGTGAATCGTTTGTGTGTGTGTGTGGGGGGGGTAAGGTGCTATGGGCACTATGTTCTGCCAGAAACTCCCTGCTGGGCCTCCCCAAGGGCCCTGATGCCCACACTAGGCTAACTAGTTTCCCCTCCAGAGCGGCCTCAGAGATAGGCAAGAGGGAGGGGGTTCCTTCACCCACTGGGCCTCCTCTCTTCCAGCAGCTTTGCTTGGGATCACCGGCTGGCCAGCCTACTCCAGACTGTCCTCATGGCTTAGCTCCAGATACCCTAACTTGGCAACACAAAACCCCACCACCAAACAATAGGCAGTCAGCTTGCCTAAGCCACACCTGCCTCCTCCACTTGGTGGCTCCAGGCGTGTGGCAGCCATACAACAACTTCCCACAGCCTTCTTTTATCCAGTCCTTTAACACTCAATCCATTGGCCAGTCCCAATCTGTCCATCCAGCACCTACCCGGTGCTACAGCTACCCGGTGCTCCCTTACTGCAGCTCCTGCCTCCAACTTTATACTGAAGCCAGCCAATCAGTGTCTGTTGCTGGGCAGGCACTACCATCACCCACACCCATCTACACCTGTGCTAATCACCCTTCCTAGCCAGGGCCCTCATCAGAATGCAGCTGTGTTCCTGCTGCAGGCAAAAACCTTGGGGTTAACCCTGTAATCCCTGGCTTATTTGGGCAAGGGGCCACTGCTGATACCATTGTCTATGTTCTCAGGGTATCTCCTGCCTTTTCCAATACACACGATCAGAGGGATGGGTGCTCCAGGCACTGGTGAAGGTGGAGACGGGGAAAAAGTGGGAGTCGAGGATGTCCCTCCTGCTCTCCCCTGTGTCCGTTTGGCTCCAAAATGGAGCGTTTGTGCATGCTGGGGGTGTGGTGAGGCAGCGCAGGGAGCAGGGGGTGACGTCATGATGTTGCCTTGCCCCCAGCACCATCACAGCTCTGCACATGACCCCTTGTGTCTTCGTTCTTCCATCTTGCCTTCAGTGGTGCCCTATCGCTGTTGCTGTTTGTGAATTTAATGGTGCTATTTCTAAGTACCCCCATTCCAGCTGCTTGCCAAGAACCACCATGGAACACCAAGGTGGCCAGCTAGAGCCAGGACTGATTATCGATTGCTCTCCTTCCTTTTCAGCTTTTTTCCTTTCCTCCCCATTTTTCTTCTCTGAGGACGAACCAAGAATCCCCTGCTTCTGTATCTGCTGAAAACAGCACCCACTGCTGAAAATAGCAGGGGTGGGCATCCATCCTGCTTTGGATGGATTGGACAGATTTGTGGTGGAAAGATCCATCGTGGGCTATAGGCAATGATGGATTGTGCAACCTCCTTACATTGGTGGTGGGCTACTTCAGAGTACTGGGTGCAAGGGAGTAGCAACAGGATGCAAGCATCTTGTTGTCTCATGCCTCCCTGGGGCACCTGGTGGGCCACTGTGAGATACAGGAAGCTGGACTTGATGGGCCTTTGGCCTGATCCAGCAGGGCTCTTCTTATGTTCTTATGTTTTTATGCTTTGTGGGAGTTTGACATGTACCCCTTCTCCCAGGGGAGCAGCCTCAGCTCCTTTGCTCTGACACGTAGCGGTGGCACCGTCTAGCCTCTGGGCTTATTTCCATACTTTTTCCATCTGCGCACCATACTTCACAATCAGGAGACTGCTTGGTCTTGGCCACCTAGCCCTGCCATTCCTGCAACAATTTGCACCTGGGTCAACAGAAGTAAATAACCGTGGTCCTTGACAAAACCTAACCACTGACCCACAAAAGCCCTCCCCTATCTTCCTGTATTGGGTGCAGTCGGAACGGACACCACACTCAGGGCGCAATCCTGACCTGTAGTTAGGTTGGCACAGTTCGGCCAGCAAAATTTGGCCAGCACAAGGGACACCACAAAGCACATTTGGACCACTCCCGGAGTCAGGGAGTCATCTGTGTGCTGGCCTCTCTGACTCCAAGAGTGGTCCAAACATACTTTACGGTGTCCCTTATGCCAGCCAAACATTGCTTGCCTAACTGTGCCAATCTAACTCCAGGTCAGGATTGCACCCCCGTATCTCTATATTTTCCATCTCTATGTGTCAGTGAGTTAGTCTAAAGGTGGTATGGATGCAGACCCATTCTCGACTCACAGCACACCAAGGGGAGGGCAATATCACCACCACCCCAGCCTGGCTGCCCTTCCCCTGTGCGTTGTCTGGCTGCACCTCCCTGCACCCAGAATTATTCCATTAAAGAAAAATCCACACGCAATGAAGGGTGGGGGGGGAGTGCAAATGTTTTCCCCCACTGCTCTGGCCTGCCGCAGCCAGGGCCCACTGTGCTTGCCACCCCCGTGGCATCCTTTGTCCGCCTCTGTATGGATATCCTATGCTAGGCTTATGGTGGTGTGGCAGCAGCTCCTCCATTTGGCAGGCCACGGCCAGAGGTTGAATACCTCTAACATCATCCACTGGAAAAATGGCGGCAGGCGCAGTTCAGGGCAGGACTGTGGACTCTTTGTGTTGGGATGCTGAAGGAAGACCCAGGAAATTTACAGGCCTGAATGGGGAAAGGCCTAACACCATGCCGACTCAGGGGGTCATTCAGGCCTAGCAGACCAGCAGTAAAGTGCTGACTCATTCTGACTCAGCTTCAGCCTGGGGATGAGATCATCTGATTGGATGCTGGGGACTATTTAATCAAGAACAGAAACACCTGTGGTCAGTTGCTGGAGATGTAAGTGTTGCTGCTGGAGGAGCTTTGCTGTACCTGTTTGCTGTTCTTTGCTGCAAGAAGCCTTCTTCTGAGAATATAGAAGCTCTTGCTACCCCTAATCTCTGTTGTCTGAGTGATTCCTTGCTGGAGCTCTGCGACCTTGAAGCCTTTCCAAGGCTCACAGCTGTAAGATGCTTCTACGCTCTCATCAGTTTGGGGTGGGGAACAGGTGCATACCAAGATCCTATCCCCCACTTCTTGGGCTGGACCAGCCCTCAGGAGTCTCCTCAGACTGACTAGCAAAGGACCTGGCCGAGGTCCAAGGAGAGCCATTGAAGGTCAGGTGGCATATGGATATATAAATAAAAAAAGTTGTTTTTTTTTAAACTTACCCCTCTTATGCCATCTGGTTTCATAGACACACACCCCATAGCATGCAGCATGTGCTCCGTCAATAGCACTGCGGGGGCTGGGCAGGCAGAGGAGAGGACTGGGTTGTTTATTTTGAACTGATTAACGGGGGAAGTCTAAGATTAGCCCAGTTATTATTTTTTTCTAAACCCTAAATAACTGCTCTGCTGGCTAAGAGGGATGCCAATGAAACGCTCTGTAGCCAGACTCAGGAAGGAATTCAAGGGCTCACTAAAGCATACCTTAAAGGAAAGGAACGTTTACAAGACCCCAATTTCTTTCCTGACTCAGGTTAATAAAAGGCGAGCAGAAAATAATTGTCAGTTTCCTGGTGCCACCCTATTTATTTCATTGGAATTCTGTAATTACTGGCTAATTCTGAGGCTGTTTTTAAAAGGGGCTGATAATGTGGGGAGGAGTGAATGGAGGGGCACTTTGGCAATGGCACATACTGTTGGTTGGTTGGTTGGTTGGTTGGTTGATAGATTGATTTTGCATCTTTATTCATTTTTGAACATCCTCTACTTCCCCAAATGATCTCCTGATATGCTAGAGAATGTTCTCTTTCCACCACCAAATTTTTTTGCCCACCTCCTTGTTCTTTGCAACTAATGCTTCTCTCCCTCCTCCTGCTGCTGGGAAATCCAAGCCCACCATTGTCCCCAAGGAAGACTAGAGGAGGGGAAAATGTCTGGGAGAGGTATTCTGGTCTGAGCAGACTTGGAATTTCCTTGCTCAGGTATGCCTGATTCATGCCTCCTGTCACCAATTCTCCTGGGAGACGTGCTTCAACTGCATTTTCTCTCTCTTTTAAACATTGCAATTAGCCAGCAAGAGAAGTCAGACATATACACAGGACTTTATTAACCCCCAGAGATTCTCACACAGTAATGGACTAGACGGTTCATAACAGAAGGTTGCAGTATCCAGTTGCGTTAAGGCAGGCAAAGACTTTATGCTGAAGGTGGTTTTAAGGGGGACATTATATGGCCACTGTTGCACTACATTCATAAAGCCCAGTGGCTCCCAAACTGTGGGTTGGGACTCCCCAGTGGGTTGTGAGCCAACTTCAAGTGGGTCGCAAAGCACCTATAGCAGCCAATGAGTGATTCCAGCCAGCATGTCATCCATCTCCTTCCAGAATGGCTCATATTTAGAGCTAAACTGGTACAGGGGCGTGGGTGGGTCACGACCCACCACACATGGGTCCATGACCCACTGGATTATTATTTTTTCATAACTGGGTTTCTCGTTCTTCTCTACATCTTTCCTCTTCCTCTGTGAAAACTCTCTGGAGGACAAGCTTGAGGTTCTCCCTATACAAACCCCTCTTCTTTCTCCCAACAAAGAAATAAAGCAGGGGGTTGACAAAGCTATTGAGAGAAGCACCCAGCAAACCACATGAAGAGAGAACATAAAATTCTAAATGGAAATGATCCTTAGGAGAAAACCTCGGAGACAACGTAATTAAACATAAGACGTTCAATGGGAAGGCAAAGATGAGGAAGAAGAAGAGAGCAAGTAAGATGGCCATTAAAAGCTTCCCCCGCTGGCGCTGTTGTGATTTAAAGCCGAGTCTGAGAAACAGGATCAGGGTGGAGACTGTGATGAGTGGGAGGCAGACTACAGAAGTCACCAAATATGTGTAGAAAACAGGGGGGACAGTGTCAGATTCCCAAGTACTCTGGAAAGCGTGGCAAATGCCTTGAACCAAGGAAGAAAGAAGCCATATCAGGGCGCACAGAACAGTGGACAACTTTTCTGGCCGGTGGCATCTATACCAAAGAGGGAAGAGGACAGCCACACACCTGTCAATGCTGATGGTGGTCAATAGAAACTGACTGGTGCTGTATACAAAATGGAAAAGGCTGCTAGTCACAGTGAGAAGTATTCTGAAGTAGAATACATAGTCAAAGTCATACACATACATGTCTAGAGTGTCTAATAACATAATAGACATTGAGGATATGAGGACCCCAAAGTCAGCCACAGCCAGGTTCAGGATGTAGGTGGTGAAGGGACTCCTCTTCATGCGGAAGCCCAGAAGCCAGATGACCGCTCCGTTCCCCAGAAGTCCAAATATGCAGACCACGCTGGTGAAGCTATAAATGATATTTTTTCCCAATATCATTAGCATGTCATAATCTGAGTTCCAAGTATTATATGGCATGTCACCGCTAGAATTCCAAGTGCTCTCATAGTCTGTGTCTGCCTCCATTCGGAATTAGGTTGTGAAGGTGAAATTACCCAGCAGTCTTTGCTTTTAGGGTTCTTGTGTCTTCTTCTTGTATACAGTACACAGCTATGAAGAAAAAGGCAGGTGGATTTTGTGCTGTAGAAGTGAGAGAGCAGTGAAAGAGAGTGAACCCCAGTGATGTCTCTGACAGTAAATTTGTTTTAATTTGTATAGGGGAGGTGCTTTGGCAAAATACAAATGTTTTCAAATAAGATATATACACTCAATCCTCATCCTCTAGGGCAGTGATTGTGAACTGTTGGGCCCCAAAATGCCTAACTTGATATTGCTGGTGTGTCACCCCGCCCCCCCCCCGCCCCAACAAAAGAGAAATAATTAATTACATATTCATTTATTTTTTAAAAATACAGGCCAATCATGTGTGGGGCTATGCATTATATAAAGAAACATCACATCATTACGAAAATGAAATACTAGTAAAGCAAACTCAGTTGTTGTGGGTATTGGAGAACTCTGGTCTGTCACCAAATACGTGGTGACATGTCACCTTTGCACTGCATTAGGGTTGTTGTTGTTCAGTAACTAAGTCGTGCCCGACTCTTCGTGACCCCATGGACCACAGCATGCCAGGCCTCCCTGTCCTCCACTAGCTTCTGGAGTTTGCCCAATTTCATGTTCATCACTTCGGTAACACTGTCTAGCCATCTCATTCTCTGCCACCCCCTTCTCCTTTTGCCTTCTATCTGATCTTTCCCAGCATGAGGGTCTTTTCTAGAGAGTCCTCTCTTCTCAGGAGGTGGCCAAAGTATTTGAGCTTCAGCTTCAGGATTTGTCCTTCCAGGGAGCAATCAGGTTTGACTTCCTGTAGGATTGGCCGATTGCATCTCCTTGCAGTCCAGGGGACTCTCAAGAGTCTTCTCCAACACCATTAGGGTTAGGTTCTTGCAAATCTTCGCAGATAGCGAATTCTCAGATAATGAAACATTGATCCTATGGGATCAATGGGTTTAGGTGTGAGGGGTACTTTATCTTCCATCAGAGGAATCCAACATCAGTTTTGGATTATCATTCCCAATCCTTCCACCTGATATCCTTCCCACTGGCCTAATTGAACATGGGACTTCGTCACACATCTGTTCTCTACCACCAAGATACCAGTTATGACATTGAGATTTCAAGATGAAATGTCTAGATTTTCAAGAGGTTTCCACGTACCTCTGAATGAGTGGAGATCGGCAGTCTTCAGAGATGGTGAGTGGAAGCCAGGAATGGACCAGTATCCTGTACTGGAACCGCAGGCAGTGGAAACACAGTGGGAACCTTTCCTCTCTCAAGACCTGAGGAAATCGGGTGTTGTCCACCCAGCTCACTGCAGGACGTCCTCCCTCATTGGTTGCAATTTTTCAGTTTGCCAGTATCAAAAAAAACAATTGTTCTTCAACAGACTGTCCAGATAGCCATCAGTTCAGAAGCGGATGCTGGATGTGTAAGGCTCTCTGTCCTAAAAAGGCACTCTTGAAAAAGTGGGTTTGCAATGGGTATAAAAAGAAAGGCCAACCTCACCGAGCATCCTTGTATGTATCAATACATATTTGATATCCCACTATTATGTTTTACCCCTCCCTACATTAATAGGCGCCTTTTCCTAAGCTGAAGAGCCCCAATCGCTGCAGTCTTTCTTCATAAGGGAGGTGCCCCAGCCCCGTAATCATTTTCGTCGCTCTCTTCTGCACCTTTTCCAGCTCCACTGTCTTTTTTGAGCTGCAGCGACCAGAACTGTATGCAATATTCCAGATGTGGCCTTACCATCGATTTGTACAATGGCATGATAATATTGGCTGTTTTATTCTCAACCCCTTTTCTAATGGCCCCAAGCATGGAATTGGCCTTCTTAATTGCTGCCGCACATTAGGTCGATACCTTCATTGAATTGTCCACCAGCACCCCAAGATCTCTCTCCTGAGCTGTCATAGACAGCTCAGAACCCATTAGGTGAAGTGGTGCATGTTCTGTTTTGCCCTCTTCCCTGCAGCCAATTGACCATTCTGCTCAACCCTTCCCTGTTTGCCCTGCCGCCCGCCCTGCCCCAACCCTGTTCCACCCCTGTTTTAGCCTTACCTGCTTCAGTGGGTCTTTTGCCTTCCAGCATCACGTAGGAGGCTGCTCCAGCCTCCAAATCAGTGGCCCAGGAACATGCACCAGTGAAGGTCATTTTGCTGCTAAGCAGCCTCCAGTGGTACAACATGTCATCATTAATTAAAATGATGAGAGAAATCAGGTGCCAAAAGGCATGTCCTTTGTGACCACAAATGGTCCTGTTTATCTCAGGAACAGGAAAATCCCAGGGTATGGAATTGTTTATAGGTCTGAATGGGATGGTCAAGCAAAGGGCAGCCTAACATGGAAGTTTCTTGCAGGCCATTGGGGTGGGTGGGTTATGGCTCCGATGATCCTTTACCTTTTTACCCAAAGAGTTGTCCAACCTGGTGCTCTCTTGGTATCAGCCACAGCCAAGGCAACAGAAATGCAAGGCTTCTGCTGTGCATGGAGAAATGCACACTTGCACATGCATGTTAGGCAAAAACTAGCGTAGGACCAGTTGTTCCACGATGGCCTAGAGAGAGGGGGGGCAACCTATAAACAACCTTTTTTTTTTTAAGCAACGCAGTCTTTCTGCAATCGGTAATTTCAAAGTGTGGCATTGAAATAGATGTGAAAAAGAAGCGAGTGGAGTGAGTTCAATAATCATCCTCTGCCAAAAGTATCTGTTTGCAAAGGGTATCAGATTGTAGCTAACACTATCTGAAATCTTTTGTTTATCATGCAGCCAGCCAACTGACTTTATGTATTCAAAAAGTTATACTCATTAGTTATACCCATCTGCAAGCAAAAGTATCCCATGGGCATATTTTGGTTCCCTACACTTTGAGGCAGGGAATGTTGTTCCCTTGGGCACTTCCCAGTCTGATAGTGACCATTTGCCCATTCTTCTAGTCCTAACCCTTCCCTCCCCCAACACGATGCCCAAGAACCCCCTGTCACAACCTATACCCCGCCTTAAATGGTCCCCTAAGATCGAGGAAGCCTTCAACGCTTGGTCTAGAACGAGCGAATCCATAAATTTAAACCGAAAGCTGGCTGAGACCAACCTGCCCTCTACTGCCATCTCTACTTATGAGTCTCTCTCTAAGGCACTAGTTCAGTCTCTCAGAGCGTCCCTTCCCACTCATTCTCATAACCATGCACCTTCTTGGTTTGACACAGAGTGCTGGATCGCCAAGAAGTGTGTTAGACAGTTTTTCCTTTCAGTCTGCCGTGACCCTTCTCCGGCCCTTCTAAAATCATATTTCCATCTGAGGAAATCATGCCAGACCCTCCTAGAAGAAAAGAAACACACTTTTGCCCAACATAATTGGCAATTACTTTATGACGCAGTTTATTCTAACAATCACAAATCTTTTTGGTCCCCTGTTTCTCGCACAAATTTCTCTTTAGCTTGCAATCATGATTTTATAGGGCCCTCGGTTAGAGCTAGAGCTTCCCATTGAGGGTTCAATGGCAAGCTGGTAGCTTCCTTAAGTATCTGGACCTTCCTGACTGAGAGCACAATCCAGTACTGGCGCTGGGCATCACAAGCATGCCAGAAGGCATGCCTGGACCACAGAGAAGGGTGCTGAGCCAGTGTAGGGAGTTGTGCCAGCCCAGTTGGAATTCTCACATACCTGTGAATCAGTAGGAACGAGCAGCCTTCAGAGATGGTGCGTGGAAGTCTGTAGCGGCTGGTAAGGAGAAGATTGCAGAGTCCATTTCCCTCTCTCAGATCCTGAGGAATTCTCTGGCGCTGTCCATCAAGCTTGCTGCCAGACCTCCAGGAGACCCACCCATATGTAGCCTTTGCTAGTATCAGAAAGAAAACGAAAAATGTACTGGCTCCCAAGATAGTCATCAGCTCAGCAGCAGACTGTGGCTATGTAAAGTTCTCAGTCCTAAAAAGGTGCTCTTGAATTTCAGATGCAGCCTGATGCTACAAGAGTGTAATTTTGGTTTTAAAAAAAAAGTCTGGGACACAAGAACATTATTTAAACTGACAGATGCTGCTAGATGTAGAGGTAGATCTTTTAAATGATTTGTTGAAAGGTGGTCTTTATGTATTGGCTAATGGAATGAGAATTTTGAAGGTGGTTGGAATGCTTCCATATTTATTTATGTCATGTATGTATGTTTTGTTCATTAAAAATTTTTTTAAAAGTCTTATTAAAAGAACACTCTTGATAAAAGTGGGCTTGCAATGAAAGACAAACAAACCCATTATCTCTTCCAATCTGAAACGCATAGATGGATATACATCGTAATTCTCTATCACTTGTTGTCTCTCCCTACATGAGCAGAAAGCAACAGAAATATTGCTGAAATTACATTTCCATTTTATTTATTTATTTATTTATTTATTAAACTTTTACCCCGCCTTTCTGCCCAAAAGGCATTCAAGGCGGCATTACAAAAACAGAATTAAAAACAGAATAAAATACATCGTGGTTAAAAACAGTAAATTAAAAACAATATAAAAATACAATATAAAAATACAATGGTCATCCCATGGATCATAAAAAGAATACAAAGACCAGCCAGCCTGTCAGCAACTAAAAGCCTGTTTAAACAAGAAGGTCTTCAGTCCCCGCCGAAATACCACCAACGAGGGAGCAGTTCTTAACTCTAAGGGGAGGGTATTCCAAAGTTGGGGTGCCACCTCCGAGAAGGCTCTCCTGCTGGCCGCCACCCGTCTCACCTCCTCTGGTGGTGGCACAGTCAAAAGCCCCCCCCCCAGATGACCTCAGAATACGGGTAGGGTTATATGGGAGGAGGCAGTCCCTCAAATACCCTGGGCCCGAGCCATAAAGGGCTCACACATTTTGAACACTTTGAACACATTTTGAATATGTGTGTGTGTGTGTGTGTGTGAGAGAGAGAGAGAGAGAGAGAGAGAGAGAGAGAGAGATGGCCATAAAATTGTTTTTGGCACCCAGAGGGTTTGGGGAATTTGATCACTGAATGGACAGCTTCTGCACAAGGGTTCTGGGTCAAAGAGATGTCCCACGGAACAATGACACAATGTTTGTTATATGAACCTTTTTATCAGGCTGCACCCACAAAAGATAATCTAACAGTTCACCTCACATGCTCATATAAGATTATCCAATATCAAATACCAGCTTCCTGTCACCAGCACGTGCCAAGTATGTCCTGGTATTTTTGAGATATAGACCAGACTGAGGGTGCAATCCTGGTCCTTACGTTGTTGCATCGGCACTATGCCAAGTGGCAACCCCCCCCCCCCCATCGGTGCAAAGGCTCCCTGGCCAGCACTAGCTGTAGCGCCAGCCTGGGAGTGTGAGTGGAGAGTTGTCCTTGGGCCAGCCCAACTTGGCTGGCACAGGGGTGGTTCTGGGATGGTGGAATGGGGGCGGGCAGCAGGCGTGCTGGCCCTGGGGGTGTGTAAAGAACCAGGGAACCAAAATACAGGCCTTAAGCCGTTTTGTTAGGCCTGACTCCATTTTGGAAATGGTTTAGCCTGTCAGGAGGGTGAGTGAACACAGGACTAGACAGCCAGAAATCAAAATTGACAACTTTGGTGCCTCGAGTCTTATCAGCCAGCTTGGAGGGAAAATTTAGGGACGTTATTTGAGGGGCCTAGCCAAGGCCAAATGGTGCCATCCTTCCCTCCCAGAATTCCCACACAGCTGTAATTCATGGGACAGTGATTTCTTGTTACTAAGCAGAAGGGGGCAATGAGCTCTAAGCGGGAAAACCTGTGACACTAAGGGCTCTAAGAGTCACCATTTGGTGTATGTTCAGGGTTCAGCTTTCCCTTGGGCTGTTCCCGGAGACGGCGTGAATTCAGCTTGCGGAGGAGGACGGAAGATCTGATCCTTGCTTCCAATTGCTACAAGATGGGGAACAATTAGCTAAAGAGTCAATGATGTTAAGCAATGTTTTCAACTCAGGAAGATTTAGAAAGATGAGTGTTTGTTACTTTGGTTATGCGTTTAATCTCATTTCTGTTGCCTGTTTGGCCTTGTAACCAAATGAGTCTTGTTTTAAATAAAAAAGCTTTTAAGCTTATTTCTGTTTTTGTTGTGAGTACGTTTGGTTGGGGGAAAGGTTTGTGCAGGGTACTGGCAGTGATGTCATCTGGGCGCGCCAAGAACCGGAGCAAACCGAGTGCAGGTCCTGCTGCTTTAGCGCCAATCGGCACTTCCGCGTCAACACTAGAGGCATCACGCCGACACTATGACATAGCGTCGGTGTGAGAGGCAGTGCAGGATTGCGCTGTGAGTAGGTTTCATGTTTTTAAAATGGTTTCTTGTGTTTAATAAAGCAAAACCCAAGCCATAGTCTGATATCTTCCGGGGGGGGGGCTGGAAGGGTCATAGGTTATTCAGAATTCCAGATGCAGGGGAGTGGCAACAAGATGCAAGTATCTTGCCTTGTGTGCTCCCTGCAACTTCTGATGGGCCACTGCCAGATACAGGGAGCTGGACTAGGTGGTCCTCGGTCTAAGCCCATGGGGAAGTTCCTCTGTTCCTCCATGAGTTGGTTTATTTTAAAATTAATTGGAAATCTTCTTTTCTTAAGAATGCTTTTTAATCAGGCAAGTTTATGAACACAGGACTCAGTAATGTTGTGATGTACATAGACATGAAAACATTTACACAGTCTTCAGAACTATCGTGTGAACAGATGACTATCTCAACAGCCAGTACAGGAACATTTTCTTTCTGATAACAGCAAGCTTAGAAACAGCAATAAGCGAGTGAGCTTTGAGGACAACCCCAAACATTTGCTCACCACCCAAGAGGGGAAGTCGCTTCTCTGCCAGTCTTCCCGTTGCTTGCTCCTCCGGTATAGGACATGGTGTCACTGCTGTCTTCTTCCACCATCTCTGAAGGCTACTGATTCCTATATACTCACAGGTATGTGAAAACCCCAACAGGAGGTCTCGGAGATATAATCCAGAATCTCAGTGCTCGAGTGTACATGTTTGGCAGGAAGTCCCCTGTTCAGTTTGGCAGTTTGAGGTAGGTGGTGCATGATATTTTAGAGAGAGACCCATGCACTTGAAGATATAATCAGATACCAGAAAAAGGGCTAGATTGATTCAAGGATTCTAGGGGAAACTGTGGTTATTAGAGTCGTATGCAGTATATGCAAACTGTATATTGTGTGATGTTTTCCTGCATCAGATATTCCAGAGCTGATTAATTCAGCTTCACCTCATAAGAATGGCAGGGAATACCCAAGTTGCTGCAAGTATAAAGCGAAAGCAGACTGTTCAATTCAGGGTTTGGCCATAAACTGAAGTTTCCTTACCTCCCATTTGTACACAGTTCTACATTTTCATCAGCTGCAGGTGTTATTCTGGCTGGTAGCCTCGACTCATTGTACCAGCTACTCATTCAATGCATGAGGCCAGCAGTGGCAGACTGATAACTATCCCTCTATCATACTTGTTCACTGGTATAGCACAAATTGAATCTCTCTCTCTCTCTCTCTCTCTCTCTCTCTCTCTCTCTCTCTCTCTCCATTTTTTTTCCATGCAGGGAATTTATGCAGGAATAAGAGTCTAGAAATCCCAAAAACACAATGAGAAATTTCAGTCTCACTCTCCCATCACCTTGGAGTGCTAAACAGGAAAATCATTCAATCAACCATGGAATGCTTGATTCATGGTGTAATGCTACAGATTTACACCTGGCTGTCATTTCTCCCTTCATCTGTGTGCCCTGCATATTTGGAGTTCTGGGGAACGGAGTGGTCATCTGGCTACTTGGCTTTTGCACCAAGAAGAATCCCATCACCACCTACATAATAAATTTGGCTGTTGCTGACTTAGGAGTTCTGACATCTCTGATTCTTCTAGTTGTTTCTCCTCTTGTACATAGTAATTGTGAAAACATACTTCCTTTTTTTCTCATTGTACTTGTGAGTATGCTTCTCTTCCATGTTCTGTTCAGCATCAGTCAATTTCTGCTGACCGTCATCAGCGTCGACAGGTGTGTGGCTGTCCTCTTCCCACTTTGGTATCGATGCCACCGGCCCGAAAACTTGTCCACCGTTTTCTGTGTCCTCATTTGGATCTTGTGTTTCCTGGTTCATGGAATTTGTGACACCTTTGCTTTTTTAGGAGTCAAACCTAGAAACATGTTGTATGTGTTTTTAGTGGACTCCGTGGTCTGCCTCCCGCTCATCACCGTCTCCACACTGATTCTGGTCATCAAATTCTGCTTCAAAACACAACAGCGTCATCGGAAATCACTTTTAATGGCCATCTTGCTTACTCTCTTGTTTTTCATCTTTCTTGCCTTCCCATTGAATGCCATACACCTAATGTATTTTCAGCTTGTGCCTTTGGATGTTTATGACCTTTCTCTTGTACAAGTTCATAGTGTTGGATACATATGTGCATCTGTAAATAGCTGTGTTAACCCGCTGATTTATTTCCTGGTAGGGAGAAAGAAGAGGGGTCTGTGTAGAGAAAACTTGAAAGTCATCTTCCAGAGACTTTTCAAACAGGAGGAAGAAGTCCCTGGAGAACTGCAACTCGCAGTACAAGCCCAGCTATCTTCGTAATGGCATATAATTGCGTTAGTGCCTCTGTCCCGAATTTCTGAATTGAATTACAGCCCAATTCTTAACCCTGCAGCCCCAGGACTCCGGTGGCACCAAAAGTGTGACTGCTGGATGCTGGCCCTGCTGGGTTACAGCTGGAGGTCTCTTTGGAGACAGGTTGCAAATTAATGTATGCAACACTGCATGCTTCTAGATTAGCATTTACAATGCTGCAAACAAGATTCCTGCCACTGGAACGCTGCTAAAGAGCAGGCGCAGATCCAAGGAGATCTTATGGCCGAATCCTGGGCCCGCCCTCCTCCCGGGCCAGCACTCCTGTCAACCCGCCTACCACCTACCCAGAAAAGCCCTCTTCCCGTCCACTCCCTCCTTCCTGCCCGCATTGTCCCTCTTCTGTGCCAGCCAGCTTTGTGCCAGCTGTGCCAGCCATTGTCCCTCTTCTGTGCCAGCCAGAGGAAGCGTAGTGTGGCTGCACCGAAGCCAGCGCCGCAGGCAGTACCAGTCTTGGTGCATTAGCGCTATCATGGGGGTGCCACTTGGAGCCATAGCTAATGCCATAGCATTGATGCAACATCGTTGTGTCAATGCTACATCGAGACTTGCATTGTGCTATTAGATCAATTTCACAAAAAAGCACCAATTTTGTTTATTTTTGACACAGTTTTGTGGAATCCACAAATAGTTTTCAGTAAGGGATCAGGAGGAGGAGTGGCAGAAACAGGAGGAAGCTTGCTTAAACTTCCATGAACATGCATGTTCGTAGTTCACAGTGCATGCTGGGGTGACTTTAATGGAATGTGGGAGCAGTAAATAGCACTTTCTTGACACTCCAAGCAGAACCAGAGTGCAGCTTGGGAATGTTTGAGCAGGTTATTTCATGCTGGTGTGTGTGTGCCAGTGATTGCTTGCCTTTGTAGGGCCATTCACCCTTATCTATTGTGCTGCTTGTACAATTTGCAATAAAAATGTGGATAAAAACACATAACACCGCTATTTTAATCAAGAAATTTTGGAAAAAAATATCAGCAAAAGACCCCACCTCTACTCATTGGACCCAGCATGCTGCTCCAGCAGAAGAAAAAGAGGTCACATTGATGGAACACGAGTTTTGCCAGTGCTACAAGCTCGTAGGATTGGGCTGTCATTATTCTCCACTCCAACTCCAGAGTATTTCTCATATCTGGGATCGGCTTCATTAAGGAATTCCACAAGCAGCTCCTCCCTGTCTAAATTTACATTTTTTTCACTTTCCCGTCATCTCATTCCTATTCTGTAGTTTACTCTGATGAGAGGAAAGTTGATTTTTTTCCTTGAGAACCAACTCCACATGTATGAGACATTCCACTTGCATCCCACAACAATAGTGGTCCTCTGCTGTCCCTCTTAAAACCCACTTTTAGCTCAAAATCTTGAGCTGACTTAACCCCGCTCTCGTTCATTATAATCTTTCTTCTCCCTTTCCCACTCTCCCTTTGTCCCAATCCTCACTAACAGAAGATACCTCCTTGCCAAAACTTGAATGTTGTATCTACATCATTCTGTAATGTGCACATTCTGTAAGGTGCACATATTTGTCCATACGGAATAATAATTCCCTGTGTCATAGAGAATCAACGTGATTGAGGGTGCAATCCTAACCAACTTTCCAGCACCGGGGTAAGGGCAATGCAGTTAGGCTGCCACAGTTAGGCCAGCAAAGTTTGGCCGGCACAAGGACCACCGTAAAACTCTAACCAGCACAGCTTCTGAGGCAACTGGAGGGGCATGTCTCCGTGATGTGCTCCTCAGATCTGTGCTTGCAAAATTGCAGGCGCAGAACCAAGGAAAATGCGTAGCCTGAATTGGGGCTGCGTGGCCTAGGGACGAGGCCTTGGATGCAGCCTTACAGCCACATCCCAAAGCTACCCCCTCCCAGGACCAGCACGCCTGCTGCCCCCCCATTCCGCCATCCCAGAACCACCCCTGCGCCAGCCAGGTTTGGCTGGCCCAAGGACAGCTCTCCACTCACACTCCCAGGCTGGCGCTACAGCTAGTGCTGGCCAGGGAGCCTTTGCACCGATGGGGGGGGGGGTGCCACTTGGCACCCCATGCCGGCGCTAATGACATAGTGCCGATGCAACAACGTTAGGACCAGGATTGCACCCTCAGTCTGGTCTATATCTAAAAAATACCAGGACATACTTGGCACGTGCTGATGACAGGAAGCTGGTATATGATATTGGCTACATCTTGTATGAGCATGTGAGGTGAACTGTTAGATTATCTTTTGTGGGTGCCGCCTGATAAAAAGGTTCCTATAACAAACATTGTGTCATTGTTCCGTGGGACATCTCTTTGACACAGAACCCTTGTGCAGAAGCTGTCCATTCAGTGATCAAATTCCCCAAACTCTCTGGGTGTCAAAAACCATTTTATGGCCATCTCTCTCTCTCTCTCTCTCTCTCTCTCTCTCTCTCTCTCTCTCTCTCTCTCTCTCTCT
>JAJKFI010000036.1:6224801-6239548 GCA_029204185.1 Lerista edwardsae | reverse complement strand
AAAAAAGTGTCATCCCTTGTATGGCTGGGCAATAGAAAACTTTGCCTAACCATTCCCTGCATGTTGCTCGAAAGCAGAAGAGGGAGGAGAAAGGAAGTCCTTAGAGTGGGAAAGGAGGAAAGGAGGCTAGGGGGAGATGGGACCGAGGAGACTTGGTGGGTTGCTCAGAAGAAACCTGTGGCTGAAAAAGTGGGTTTGAGTTAGGACAGCAGGGGGAGAAGGCAAAGAAACTCAGGAAGGATCCTAAGATTTGGGGTGCAATCCGAACCTGGCATTGCACTGGGGCACTCTTGCCCTGGACCAGTGCTGCAACAAGCATCTGCACCACGGAATCGGTCGCTGGGCCAGGAGAAGCAGCAGTGCTGATGCACAGCAGAGACGTCATCCAGGCGCGCCAGGATCCGGAACGCCCGGATGATTGACAGCCCTCCGCCCCTATGGTGGAGGGCAGCCACGCCTCCTTGCGCCTCACAGTGCCCGAATTGCTCCATTTCAGAGCAATTCGGGTAGCGAGGGAGGGTGGGCGGGCCCAGGAGCAGCTCGCTCATCCTCAGGAGAGGCGGCGCAACCCGGGCCCGTCCGCAGAACTGGCAGAACTGCGTACCAGGCCGTTCCGCCAGGACGACACTACTGATGAACAGGTGCCACTGTCAAGCGCCAGCTTAGCTCTGTCAGTGCAGGACTGCACCAAGGGCATTCCAGAAGCGTAATGGGGCAGTGCTGTGGGTGGAGATGGGACACAGCCATTGTGCCATACCCAACCCCCCATCCCCTGGCTGGGTGGCCCCAATTCATGCTGCTCCTGGCCATGTGGACTTGCGCCTGCTGTTTTGCAGGTGCAGATCCAAGCAGCCCCATACGTCTGTCTGGGGTTTACCCCAGAGCAAGGGGGAAACATCCCCTTGCCCTGTGCTGAGCCACTTCTGCCTCCTAACATGCTTAGGATGTAGTCCAGCTGTGCCGGCTTAGCTATTCCAGCGCAGTTTAGGATTGGGCTGAGAAGGGTGAAAAGCTGTGGCTGAACTGTGGGTCTTGATGGCCTGAATCAAGGACTAAAGGCCAGGATGATCCCCTGGGCACACTGAAGCCTCACTTCATTCACTTGTGGGGGGAAGGCTAGTCTCACACTGGAGCAGCTCTTCTGATCTGACGCCCCAGGCCTCCAAACGGAAATCTCAATGGGAAAGGGTGATTTCCAGATTTGTACCCAGAGTTGGTGAAGAGTTGGCAAAGTAGAATCGTTCGTAAGAGTCCAAAAAGAGACTAAAAAGTGCTAAACATAAACACATAACCCATTTGCATGCAAGAGGAAAATGATGGGGGGCAGTAAGGGATTAGTCTTTTCTAGGATTGGGCCAATGTGTGGTTTACAAGAGCTACACAGTTCTACTATTGTACATTCTGCGTATTGTACATAGGGTGTATTTCTCTTCTACATGGTGACTGTACATATTGTACAATGCAATGCTTGCCACTCTGAACAATTAGGCAGTGAGCACTGTGCAGACCTCTGGATCACCATACGGGGAATGTGACACCAGAGGAGTACCTAGAGAGGGATCACAGCACCAATGTGGGTGGGTGGGAAGGAAAGGAATTGCTCCTTACTCTCAACCTCGATCGTCACAGCCCCTCCTAGCTGCTGCTGCTCTGCTCTGCTCTGAGCCACGCTGCAAACTGAGTTCAAAAGAGAGGGTGAGACTGGACCTTGCATTGTGAGAGCCAATGAAGGTAAGAAGGACAACAAGGGGGTGAATGACTTTGAGAGCACAATCCTATACTATGCCGGCCTAGTAAGGCCGACATAGCAGAGCTGTATCCTAAAGCCCATTAGGAGGCAGCAGCAGCAACGTCCAGGTTTTCCCCTTGCACCCGCGTAAGCCCAGTCGCCCCCATGGGCCTGCTCAGATCTGCACCTGCTGCTTTGCAGGCGCAGAGGAATGTGCACAGAAGCGGCCTGAATCAGGGCCGCCCTGGCCGGGGACAGGGTTTAGGATTTGGCACTACGGCCGTCCTGCATCACAACCGCCGTCTCTGCCCACAGTGCGCCCAGTTATGCCCCAGAACGCCTCTGGAATGCCGTCACGGAAGCCCTGCACTGACCGAGTGCTGCCAACGCTTGACTGGCGCATGGCCGTTGACTGGTGCTTGACTCGGCGGCGCCCAAGTACAGCACTGCTGTTTGCGCTGCCCCAACGCCAGCCCAGCGCCACAGTGTCAATGTGGACACGCTTTACAGCACATTTGCAACAGTGTTAGGGTGGCGCAAGAGCTTAGCACCAGTGCAAGGGGGGTATAGGATTGCGCTGTGAGGCTAGCCAGTAGAAACATGGCTCTCAAGAGAACAGCAGGGAACTTTAAGACGGGATTTGTAACATCCCGTTCAAGAGTGATACAGGATATGATTTTAAAACCTGGAGTACGTGAAGTCCCTTACAATGCAGGACCCCTGACAAGTCTAGTGGCTGCCTCAACCCCTCCTCTGTGAGCCCATGTCAGTTTCCTGGCCCCATTTTTCCACCTTGCATGCTGAGACAAGGAGGAGCAAAAACTGTCCTGCCCAAGGGTGCCTTTGAGAGATGGGCACTTCTGTGTCCGCTGGATCGAGCTTAACACCTTCGTCCTATTTAGTCCTAGATAGATCTACTTATCTAAGGATGCCAAGGCTCAAATGTAAACACTCCACATACGTCCTAGAATATTATTTTCTCTCCACGTCCCCGGGTCCCTGAAGTAGTGAACACGGAGGAGAGTGGTGGAAACAGGGAAGGACACAGAATAACAAAGGAGCAGCTGGACCAAATCCTTAGACAACATTTCTTCTTCCATCTATTCTCACACCCATTTGAGTGAGGATTCTAAGGAGTGTTGGATCAGCACTTAGCAACACTGGAAAGTGAGCAGCAATAGCCATTTTCAGTCTGAAGCTCCATTGATACGGGTCATTCATTCAACACACAAGGCCAGGAGTACCAGAATGAAAAATATTCCTTTACCCCCGCATGCCCAATAAAGACAGCAGACTGTTGCTTGGATGTAAATAGGACCACTTTATTGAATAACTGTCGCCCCAGACAGCACGGGACGACCACCACCAGAAGGGGTCTGCAGGGAGCAACCCCTGGAGACAATCGGCCCTGGCCTCGCCAACCTTGGGTGCTGGAGGTCCTTACACCCAGGGAAGAGCAGGGCCTATCCAGACCTGTGGCCAGGGACAGATCTTACTCGAGTAGCTGGCCCTCGATGCAGGCGCTAAAGACGCCCACATGGCCCCTTGGGCCCTGATGAGACAAGGCTCCACAGCCAGGGTGGCAAGGGTTTGGGATCCTGACACGCCTCTGGGGCCAATTGCCAAAAACGCTCCTCCTGCAAGCAAGAGAGTGCATCGGCTATGTTGTTTTGAACCCCGGGGACATGTCTGGCCACAAATTGGGTGTTGTTCTGGAGGCATTGTAGGACAAAGGCTCATACTAAAGGCTTGTACTAAAGCCATTACCCTGGGCAATTTTGATGTTTGGTGGTTCAGTATGTGCACAACCACTTGGTTGCCGCACCAAAATCTCACAGAGGCATTACTGAAATCCCGAGCCCAGATGAATACTGCCACTACTATGGGGAACAACTCTAAAAAAGTGAGGTCCGTAGTGATGCCGGCCTCGTGCCATTGCTCGGGCCACGGAGCTGAGCACCACCTGCCTCTAAAATAAAGGCCAAAGCCCAGGCCTCCGACTTCATCCGAGCTGACTCACATCTCGGCCTCCACCAGCTGGATGTCCCGCCAGAAGGATACCCCGTTAAACTGCTCAAGGAAGCAGAGCCAGAGCTCCAAGTCTTCATGGATGTCGGCCGACACCCTGATTCTGAGGGAGAGTCGCTTGCCGCCTGACATGGCGTTGCAGAGGCATCTCAGGAATGCCCTGCCCGGGGCAATCACCCAACAGGCAAAGTTTAGGTGCCCTATCAAGAGCTGCAACTCGTGTAGCGTGAGCTTATGAGCCGTGACCAGTGGTGTTATCCTACCGGAACGCTGGGCAGAACATCCGAGTGATCGGCAACTTGCCTGTTGCGTACCGCAGCGTTACGCCGTTTGCGTAACGTACGCAAGCAGCGTAATTCATTACGCAAACAGTGGAACGCTGCAGAACGCGACAGGCGGGCTGTCGATCAACCGGATGTCCAACACAGCGTTCTGGTAGGATAACATTACTGGCCGTGACTGCTGATCTCAGCAGTGCCATGGCTTTGTCCAACTTAGCTTGGGGCAACCTACTCTGCTGCAATTTCGAGTCAAACTCTACCCCCAAGAAAGTCAAGCATGTGGCTGGGCCTTCAGTTTTTTCGTGTGCCAGGGGGTCGCCCAGCTCTCTGCAGAGTTCTGTGAAAGCCCGCAGGAGGCGCTCACATGCGCCACTACTTGGAGGGCCTGCAAACAGGAAGTCATCCAAGTAGTGCGCCGAGTGCGCTACAGGCCTGTCCAGGAAGGAGCTAAAGCGTTCAAAATGGGAACACAGCACCAACAGGCCCATGGGCAAAGAATGGTCAATATAGATGCCACCTTCGAGCTGTAAGCCTAGGTGGCAAAAATCATCCGGGTGAATCAGTAGCAGCCAAAAAGCCGATTGAATATCGGCTTTTGCCATTAGCATACCTGGGCCACATTGCCGTACCATTGCTATGGCTTGGTCCAGCGAGGTGTACTTGACTGAAGCTAGATGTTGGGGGATTTTGTCATTAACTGAAGAGCCTTCCGGGTAAGAGAGGTGGTGAATTAAATGATACTCGCCCAGGGCCTTCTTTGGGACCAACCTCCAGTGGTGAAATCCGCAGATTCGGGATGGGCAAAGAGCTGAACGGGCCAACCACTCGGCCTGCTGCTATTTCTTTCTTGATCTTTTTCCACACCACATCCTCCAGACCCCTCACTGTGCAGAGGTTGTCCGAAAAGGAAGGGTGTGAGGGGTGGTTGTGCAGGGATCCTGAATCCCTGTTCTAGCTACCTGGCCGATTCCCTGTCTGCCTTAATAGGGGAACCAATTTATTAACCTTAATCGGTGTTGGCCCCCTTATGCGATGGAACAGGGGGGTGCTGCCTGTCTCCCTTCCTGCCGCCATGTTGCAGGGGCTGGGTCCTTGCTTGTTGCCCCCGGGTTTGGGGCAAGAGGACACTGCGTGTTTTGCTCCGCATAGCCCACAAAGATGGGCAAAGGAGCAGTGGGTTCTGGAGCATTTACCTGACGAGTTAAACTCATAACAGGTGTGCAGGGCTTGAACCCACTGGGCACCTGATGGTGCCTTGTGCTGTTCCACTTTGTGGCGTGCAATCAGATGCCCGCTATCTGATCTATCACCCCATACCGTCCTTGCTGGTACTATCAGCAGGGACCAGAGTTCCCATTGTGGAATTCTCCAATAGGGGCGGGGTCTTGGGTGGCTTACAGCCTAAAGTGCTTGTCATAGGCCACCCAACCTGTACCCGCATAATCTCTGAAGGCCCGGTGGATGATGTCTAGATATTTAAAAAGCGCTGTTGCCTTCATGGGGTATATTTGTAGTAGAACAGAAGCATAAATTTTGCTAGTTTTGACTTTTAAAGCCCTTTACGGATCGGGTCCAGGGTATTTGAGGGACCGCCTTCTTCCATATAATCCTACCCGTACTCTTAGATCATCTGGAGGGGCCCTTTTGACTGTGCCGCCACCAGGAGAGGTGAGAGGGGCGGCGGCCAGGAAGAGGGCCTTCTCGGTGGTGGCCCCCCAACTTTGGAATACCCTCCCCTTCGAATTGAGAACTGCCCCCTCTTTGTTAACATTTCGGTGGGGGCTGAAGACCTTTTTATTTCAAAAAGTTTTTTGTTGACAGGCTATATCTTTTTACTCTTATTAATTTTATGATCCACGGGGCTTGTTGCTCATTGTTTTTTAAATTTTTAATTGTATTTTAATATTGTTTTAAACTGTTTTTAATGTTAAATTTTGTTTTTATTGTTCTTTGTAATGCCGCCTTGAGTGCCTTCGGGCATAAAGGCAGGATATAAATTTAATAAATAATAATAATAATAAATTAAATAACTGTACAGCCAATTAGCCCAATTCTTGTCAATTTTTCTCTTTTTTATTGATTCCTCATCTCAGACTGGGTCCCCAATTTTTTGGATGAGTTCAGGCTCCATTTGGAGGAGGCTGAAGATGTCAATATACTCGCCCCTCCAAATATTTTTCTTTAACTGAGAGGGGCAATTGACCCCCGAGTGGGAGGGTTATATCCCCATAGGCTATGTGAAGGTGCTCGTTCGACTCCGTGACCCATCCACCCATCAGCTGTGAGTTCTGAGGAGGACCCATAAAGTACCCCAATTGGGGGGGCGCTGAGACTCCTAAGGGCTGTTGTGGCACTTGGACTCCACCTATACTGTCCAGGAAGGGGGACATACCCTGCAGCGGTAACAGCCACCCCCACATCCCATCTGCTGTGGCAAGCCCCAAGAGGGGGGTCCAAGAGGTTGTGGGTGCTGGCCCACATCTGCTGGTCATGGGGGTGGGGTTTACTTCCTGTCCCCTGTCCTCCTCCCACCACACCAGCCCAGCTGAATCGGCCCCTGAGCCACATACTTCACCAGTCCAGCGCATGACCACTGCCATGACCCACAGATGGCGTTGGGGGCTCTGCTTGCTCCCGGTTGGCTGCTTGAGAGTCGGAAGGAGAAGGTCGAGGTTTGATGTTGGCACCCCTTCCTGCCACTGTCCTTCTGGAAGGAAGATACTCGTTAAGCTGGGCTCCTTTATCCAGGCAGTCCGTCCACTGAGCCAGGAAGTGAGCACGCAAGGAGTTCCCCCCGTTGCCTTTGCCAGCCTCCCTCAGGAACGTTTCCTTAAGCCTCGCCTCAAATCGCTCTAGCATAGCTCTCAGGGCCCTTGTGTCCTCCTCTCCCTCAGAAGAGGAAGAAGGGGGCTTCGGTCTAGGTGGGGGCTGTTTTGGGGCCTTCCCCCTTCTTCTGCTGCTTTTTCCCCACCATCTTATTCCCTGAGTGGACTTGCTTGTTACCAGGCCCGTTGGGCTATGTAACAGGACTGCGCTCGAGCAGAAAGGGGGCCTTTGTGTGCTACGAGCTTGGTCATGTGTGTGTCCACTGTACCCTCTCAAGCGTAGGCGCCACTGCGTTCTTTACTGGGAGAGGGGGGCAGCTCAATAAAATTGAGGAGGTGAGGAGGGGGAGAGAGGGGGCTACCACCCATGCTGTGGAGGGACTCCCACTGCTGCAATACCCCCCTAAGAAGAAAACCAGGAAGGCGCCCTGGCTGTGCCTCCCGGCGTTAGCGTGGAGCGGAGGCGCGTCGCGGTCAAGCGCTGCTGGCATGCTCTCCCTGCTGTTGTTGACCTCTGGGGCACTGTGATGCTCTGGCTTGCTGCCACTGCTGTCGCTGCATCCCTGTGTGGTGAGGAACTAGTCACAGGGCCAGACGCGCAGCCGTCCCACTCAGAGCTAATCGCTGCAGCGTCTGCACCCTTCGCCATCCAGGACCACACTGGCTGTTTGGCACGAGCTGGCCTGCCTCCCAGCGGCCCTCAGCCAATGGCTGGCCAGCACCAATCTCCTGGGAGGCGGGGCAAGGGCCTCCTTTAGCACGCGAAGGCGCTAACAGCTTTTATCATACTTTTTCACTAACATGGCAATACTTGAATCTCTCTCTCTCTCTCTCTCTCTCTCTCTCTCTCTCTCTCTCTCTCTCCCTCCCTCCCTCCCTCCCTCCCTCCCCCAAACAGGGGAATTTATCCAAAAATTAGAATCATGAGCTAGAAAAGCATGATGGACAATTTCAGTTTCACGCCCTCATCACCTATGAGCACACAACAGGCAAATCTTACATGTTATAGTTTAGGGAATGTTGCAAGAAATAGTAAACTGAAAGTCATCTACACCCTCTTTTCTGTTGTCTGCATATTTGGACTTCTGGGTAACGGGACGGTCATCTGGCTTCTGGGCTTCTGCATGAAGAGGAGTCCCTTCACCACCTACGTCCTGAACTTGGCCGTCGCTGACTTTGGGGTCCTCATATCCTCAGTTTTTATGCTTGTAATTAGACATCATAGAGCCTCATTCTGCATTTGGTTTGTTTCATCACATTGTTGTGAGCCAATTTTTTTTCTGCATTGTCTACAGTACGAGTCAATTTCTACTGACTCTCATCAGTCTTGACAGGTGTGTGGCTGTCCTCTTCCCACTTTGGTATCGTTGCCACCGCCCCATAAAATTGACCACCATTCTGTGTGTCCTGACGTGGCTTCTCTCTTTCCTGATTCAGGGAATTTGCCTTGCCTTCCATTTCATTTCATACGATATTGCCCCACTATTCTATGCCTTTTTGGTCAATGCTGTGGTCTGCCTCCCACTCATCACAGTCTCCACCCTGATCCTGTTCATCAGATTCTGCTTGAAATCAAAACAGTACCAGCGGGGAAAACTTTTAATGGCCATCTTGCTGGCTCTCGTCTTCTTCCTCATCTGTGCCTTCCCATTGAATGTCATGTATTTAATTTGGTTTAACGCTAGGTCTTCATATATTCAATATAGACTGTTACAATCTCTTTGGCTATGCTTTTTTTATGTGCATCACTCAATAGCTTTGTGAACCCCCTGCTGTATTTCCTGGTTGGGAGAAAGAAGAGGGGTCTGTGTAGGGAGAACCTGAGGCTCGTCCTCCGGAGAGTTTTCATGGAGGAGGAGGAAGCCTGTAGAGAAGAACCAGGAACCCTGTTGTCTGATCTGTAACAGCCCCCTCCCCAAGAAAACGTCTAAATCTATCAATGTATCATGCAGATTCCCTTAGGCTTGTGATTCAGAGTGCATATAAATTTATCATTTACAATTCGGAAAAACTGTCATCGCCAGCTTCATTTGTGTTTGGTGCATATTTGGACTTCTGGGGAACGGAGCGGTCATCTGGCTTCTGGGCTTCCACATGAAGAGGAATCCCTGAACTTGGCCGTCGCTGATTTTGTGATCCTTATATCCCTAAATCTGATTGCTGTAGGTGACATTCTTTATGACAACCCTAACTTTGACGTATTTTTTCCTTGGTGGAATATCTATCCTGTGGAATACGTCCTTTTCCAGTTTGTGTACAACACTAGTCAATTTCTGCTGACAGCCATCAGATAAAGCCTCTGTACTTGAGAGCGAGTGCCTGTGATGAAACTCTGGATTTTCCTGTGCTGTTTGCATGTGTGATTTTGACTATTTTTTTCGCATTTTTTGTATTTTGGGCATTTAACCCCTTCCCTAGACAGCCTTTGTGTCCTTCAGTAGCTGATATAAACTTTATTAGGCAGCCTTTGTTCCTTTCTTCTGTAAAACACCATAAACTACTAGGGGCAGGAACAATAAAACCTGTTTCTGACTCAGAATTTTTACCAGGGACATGAATGAGCCTGCTGATTGGCTCATGTTCTTGCAAGTTCTCCTCCAGGAAGAAAGGAGGCAGCGATCCCGTAGACAGACGACATTGGGACAATCGAGTGAAACAACGTCCAAGTGGAGGACCTCTTCATTCCAGCTGCCCAAAGCTCATGCAGTGAGCCCCACAGAGAAGAGACCCACTTGTGCTGGAGCAATGGTGAAAGATAATTGAGTTCATACCCTTATCGTTCAGGTAATTAAGGGCGCAATCCTAAACTGAGTTAGGCTGGCATAAAGTAAGCCAGCAAAGTTTGGCCCCGTAAAGTCTGTTTGGACCACTCTCGGAGTCAGAGAGGCCAGCACACAGACGTGCACCATCCTCCCTGACTCCAAGAGTAATCTAAACACACTTTATGGTGGCCTTTGTACTGGCCAAACGTTGCTGGCTTAGCTTATGGCAGCCTAAGTCCAGTATAGCATCGCACTGTAAGACAGGGAAAAAATCTAGCAAGCCATCATCAAGGCTTGCTATCTTTGCCTGTTTGCAGTCTTTCCAGCACTGGAACAATGTCCCCAGTTTAACTTGGAATCCATCTAGTTTACGCAAACCGTAGTTGTGTAAGGTTCTGCCCCATCTGCTGGAGTCAATTATTAACGCATCTGTTGGAACTCTTTGCAGGGTTGGCCAGGCCGTTTGCGACAGCCGTAAAAGTGTTTGCGCCAATGGAATGCTCATTCCAGCTCATTGGCCAGTGTGAAGGGCCAATAGCATTGGGCCATCAATCAAGTTGTAATACAGAGCGCAATCCTGTTGTTGTTGTTCAGTCGCTAAGTTGTGTCTGACTCTTTGCGGACCACGGACTTCTTTGCGGACCACGGACCATGGGGTCTTCCCCCTGGACCACAGCACGCCAGGCCTCCCTGTCCTCCACTAGCTTCCTGAGTTCACCCAATTTCATGTTCATTGCTTCGGTGACACTGTCTAACCATCTCATCCTCTACTATAATCCTATACTGAGCAATCCTATACTGCACTGGATTGGCAATGCCGGCCGGCCAGTGCCAAATCCAGCACCATATAGTAGAGGCTGGAGCCTCCCTGCAGCAAGGGAGCATTCACACCCTTACCGTAGGGGAGGCTCCAGTTTCCTCTATGGGCTCCTTGGATCTGTGCCTACTAAACAGCAGGCGCAGATCCGGGGAGACCATGCGGCCTCCCAAGTGGGTCTTGGATGCAGCTTTATGGCCGAATGCTGGACCTGCGCAGGTCCTGCCCTCCTCCCACCAATCCCTGCGCCGCCCTGTCATGGCGCCTCTCTTGCACCAGGCAGCTTCGGTCGACGCTAGAGTGGCACTGCGCAGTCGCAGCAGAACTGGCGCTGCCTGCCATTGTGCCGATCTGGGGGTGCTGATTGGCTGATAGGCGCCCCCACCTCGGCACTAAGTGTGCAGCCTCAACGCAACCCCATTTGTTGGAATATTGAATATTGGCAAGCCCCTCTGATTAAAACGTTGGCAAGACCCCTCTGCCTTGTTCCAGTTTACAAAGCTCCAGACCACATACTTAATGCAACAGGTTTAAACAAGTTTTTGTAATGATAAAATTGATTATGCTTCCCTCCCCTCTTGGGGAGAGGTATCCACCTGTCTCCCCTTGGGAACTCTAAGTCTGTATACACCTCACGTAGCAAACCACAAAAATAATAGTTGTGTTCTTGTATACAATGCTTGTCTACCCTATGCACGCAGCTAATCAAAGGGTATACGCTGCAAAAAGACCATGCCTCTGTTTTGTACAAACAGCTTCAACAATATGAAACAATGTTCCTTATGACTCCCTTCCCCCACCACCTTCCTCCTCTCCTCTTATTTGTGAAGAATATGAATCATATGGGTATGGAAAAATTGAAACTTAAATAAATTAAAAGGGGGAGATGTTGGAATATTGAATATTGGCAAGCCCCTCTGATTAAAACATTGGCAAGACCTCTCTGCAAGGCACGCCCAGACGTAAGTCTTGTTGCATTTTAAGCACAGGGACTTTCCAATGTGCGGTTTCAATGCCTCGCCACGTCTCCAGTACAGGGACTTTCCAGTACACACGTAACACCTGTTTCCTGAGCATGTCTCAAGTGCATTCAAAGCTTACTTTGCTAAATGGTCAATATTTACATAGGTTTCCTATATCCATTGTTGCTGAGGCATGTGAGAGGGAGGGTTTAGCCAATGCTACTGCATATTTGTGACGTGTAAAAGCTTCAATAAAAGGGAACCTCAAGAAGACACTGGGGAGCAATTCCGACACCACCACAAAGTCTGATGTGATTCATTCCCACAGCCGTTGCGTCAAGGCTGCACAGTCCGAAGGATTGCACTGAGAGTCAGTTCTCATTATCTGCTGAGGTCACAGGTCCGCAGGCCAAGAAGGCCACACTTCTGATGAAACCGTGGCATCACTCTCTAATTGATCCATGCAGTGCTCCAAGTGTGGGTGGAGCCTGGTTTACCCCTTGCATTCAAATGGCGTTTTTGCCCTCCATGATTTTTGCACTAAATGTTTCATCCATAACGCAGAGGAAGACTACCATCCCCAAAATCCTGCTAGGGCTGCGCATTTGGGACCTTGTGACCACAGCTACCTCCGAAGGGAAGCCGAGTGTTTTTGGGTGCTGCTGCTGCTGGTGGTGGGGTTAACCTACTTTTGCCGAGTAAAAGGAAAGACTTTTTTCTGGCCAGGTCCAGTGGCCCCTGCATAGCTTGGTGGTTTGGCATTGCTAGGAACAGGGGGCCCTTCTGACCCACCGTCCAATCCATCAAATTGTCAGGAGCGTTTGATCCCCCTGACCCAACACCCCTGTACCAAATACCACAGAGACAGAGAGAGAGATTGCAGCTTGAATTTCTTTACTGCAGCAAAGGGAGGGGCAGCACCGAAGTCCAAGACCACCTCTCCGAACATTACATAACCACAAATTATATAGACCCTATTCCGTGCGCAGCCCCGCCTCGTTTTCACCATTGGCTAAGTTACTTCCGAGATTACAGACTTCCCGTCCGCCTACTACATGTTTCCCCTTGATATGTACCCCCACCCTTGCATGCGTCGCATGTGCATTCCTATTAGCTTTTGCACTTCAAGAGGTGTACAAGTTAATATGTATTATTTCATTAAGCATGAACAATTTGTTACAACCTTCTGTAAACTTTTCACCCTTTGCTAGTCTACCTTGTTAGTAGAGACATCTGTGCTATCTACTTTTACTTCTTCACCTATCTACTTTTGCTTCAGTGTTTTGCCTCCTTAGAGCAGAGGCTCCTTTATCACTCCCTAAGTATTTTTAAGTGCCAAGCTTTTGAAGCTGCTGTTTGCTTATTAGTGAATAATTCTATTGAGCAAAGCTATTCTCTGAGTTAGCTATTTGCTCCAAATTACAGGCTTCATCCCCTGTTCTCAGTTCCCTTTTAGTACTTTTAGCTTGTCTGCCCCAAATCACAGATGTTGTGATTTCTGCCCCAAATGTTTATTATTACAGCATATAAAGAGGTGGAAGGGGAGGTGCAGCAACCTTTTTTTTTCTTACAGCAAATTAAGTTTTCAAGAGCAGGGACACAAAAATCAAAAGTAAATAGCAATGCAAACTTTTTTCCCTTGAGTCATTCAATGACAAGGTCTTCAACTAACTATGGTGTGTGTGTGTGTGTGTGTGTGTGTGTGTGTGTGTGTGTGTGTGTGCAGTCTGTATGCCCATCAGTAGACCACTAGAACACCATGCAGAAAGAATCTTGATACAATTGCATCTCCAAGCATATCAATATTATTTTTGCCCTAGAGATATTCACATGTAAGTGTGAGTCTTTAAGGTGGGTGGCACTGCTCATTTCCTCTCCTTCCTGTATCTCTCACATGATTTGACTCTCTCAGTCAGTTCTAGGCTGTGTGGTAGCAGGAATAAAGTTTGCTCTTTGGGTCAGAACTTGGTGCAGCTGCCTATTCCTTATCCAGACTCTGAGGACAGACTTCCTGGGAGCTGATCTCCAAAGGTGTGTGCAAAGGGGGGGGCCGCAATAAATGAAATTATATGTTGTTTTGTCTATATAAAGATGCACATTGATAATGTTTAGGAGGGAGGAGGTGGAAATGAGCAGGAAAAAATGGAGAGATGCAGCAAACTGGTGCCATCCCCAATCACAGGGTCACTGCAAAGGCCAATGACAGAATCAGTTTGAGAAATTTGCTCAGTTAAACCAGAGTGCAGAAAGAGGATGACGGTAGGGCAGAAGGAACCAACGGAGTAATGAAGAAGAGAAACGCAAAGCACCTCCTTCTTAGGGAGAGTGGTCAAAGTTGGCTGCTGTGTTGCACCTCTAGAGAAGATGACAAGAGGCTCCCTTTATGGTGGATGAGGTGGGTGAAGTCAGAGGGGTGGAAAACCCCCTAAGGGCCAAATCCTATCCAATTTTGCAATGCTGGTGCAGAAATGCCAAAAGGCAGTCGGGGGGACAGTCATGGAGGCCTCCTCAAAGTAAGTGTTTGTTCCCTTACCTTGGGGGCTGCACTGGGGCTGCATTTGGTGCTGGAATGTTGGCTAGGATTGGGCCCTCTTTTATGGCTCCTGACGGAGCTGTGGAAGTGGCCGGCCCTCCCCCTCGCTGCCAGAGCCAGCTGGGGTGGTGAAGGCACTAACAGCCCAATCCTAAGGCTCTCGCCACGCATGGTACACTCATGCCACTTGGGCAACTGTTGCACACGGCACTGTAAAGCACCTCCAACACCGGCGGTAAGTAATCAAGGAATAGCCAAGTTGCTTTGAGTAAAAGGCAGACCATTCAATGGAGCTTTTAGGCTATGGCCCAGAAGGTTTCTTACCTATTGTTTGTTCAGTTTCATCAGCTCCAGATGCTACTCTGACTCAGTGGCAATGCTAGGGGGTTCAGGGGATGTGGATCGCACTGGGTGACCCGCGTGGGGATGTGTGCGTGACATCACTACTGGCACAAATATGAGTGGCTGGATTGGGCCCACCTAGTCTTGCCAGGTAGGGGTAAGGATCCAGATCCTGGTTCCACCCCCTTCCGCAGTTGGCCCACCCATGGACCCACCTGTTCTCCTATTTCCCTCTGCCCATTCCTCCCCCTCCCACCTTCCCCCTGCCCTCCCCAGCTGCCTGCCCCGCAGAACCTCCATCTGCAGCACAGACATACCTTACGGCATGGAGAACACCCTGGACTGAAGCAAGCTAAATTGATCGGCCCAAGGGTACTTCTGGATTGCGCCCTAATAGAAATCTATATATATAAAGAAGAGCGTATGTATGTATGTATGTATGTATGTATGTATGTATGTATGTATGTA
>JAJKFI010000036.1:6206525-6224295 GCA_029204185.1 Lerista edwardsae | reverse complement strand
ACCTGTTGTGAATTTGGAGTGTTTATAGCAGAGTTGGGGGCTTGTGGACCCATTCAGCGCTTGCTTAGCGCGATCGGAGCGGAGGAACGAAGCGATCGCTACATTTGAATATTAAAGCCATTTTATTGGTTTCAGTAGCGAAAGTGAGAAGATGAGAAGTTTAGTTTGCCGGTTAGCAAAAGCCGGCAAAGGCTTGCCGCGTACAAGCGGCTTTTTGACGTACTCTTCACAGTTCGAGCGCACACATGGTACAGACAGAAGAACAAAGGATGCAGTCAGACTATATCTGGTAGGTGGGTACTTAGAGACCCTCGTGCCCCATGTTGACCAATGGGGTAACCTTTAGAACACCATGAGCTCATGAGAGAGTGGGGTGTTTGTTAGCCAGTGTTTCCCGTGAGAGACATTGCACTACCAAGCTGGGAGGCTGATTAGCTCAAGGATTCAAGGACACGCAGGTGTCCTATCTGCTCTGGAGACGGAGAGACGGAATGCCAGTTTCAACCAGTTCTGGAGTGTGTGGTGTGAAACTGCAACAAGACCTGGGCTCCGGAGCTAGGGAGCCCAGGTCTACCCGCGGCCGTTTCTGATGGGTAGATCTGGGCTCCAGAGCCCAGGTCTACCCGCGGCCGCACAATGTAGCGGGGGCCACTGGCGCCCCCCTAGACAGCCCCAAGATGGCGCCCAGGGCTCATGCTCCCCTGCCCCCCTAGATCCGCGACTGTTGCCACTGGGAGGCTCCAGCCTCCCATGTAATGCACAGCATTTGGGGCAGGCCCGCTGGCCTCACTAATCCAACACAGTATAGGGTTGCGCCCTTAACGTCTAAATTAGTGGAAAGCATAATTAGTGGGGAAACGATGAGGCATACAGTCAGTGAGCATCTTACACAAACTTTAATTGTACAAATTCAACTACACGGGTGCAGCAAACAAAACAGAGAGAGAAACAACTTTAAATAATATAATAATGTAGGCAATTATAAAGATATAAAGATCAATAAATAGGGCAGATCCTCATGGATTAGGAACTGGTTGAAGATTAGGAAACAGAGAGGAGGTATCAATGTGCATTTTTCACGATGGAATGAGGTGAAAAGAAGTGTGTCCCAAGGTTCGGACTTGGGACTGGTGTTTATTAATTTGCCCATAAATAACCTGATGCCAACAAAGGTTCGCATAGTCAAAGCGATGGTTTTCCCAGTAGCAATGTATGGCTGTGAGAGCTGGACCATAAGGAAGGTGAAGCGCCAAAGAATTATGGTGTTGAAGAAGACTCTTGAGACTCCTTCACACCCTCTAAGCTGCTCTTCTAGTCCAGCTTCCTGTATCTCACAGTGAGCCACCAGATGCCTCAGGGAGTACACAATTTTGCAGATGACATTAAACTTTTCCGGGTGGTGAAAACCAGAAAGGATTGTGGAGAGCTCCAGAAGGATCTCTCCAAGTTGGGGGAATGGGCAGCCAAATGGCAGATGCGTTTCAACATAGACAAATGTAAAGTGATGCACATTGGGGCAAAAAACCAAAACTTCACCTATAGGCTAATGGGTTCTGAGCTGTCTGTGAAGCTCAGGAGAGAGATCTTGGGGTGCTGGTGGACAATTCAATGAAGGTATCGACCCAGTGTGCGGCAGCAATTAAGAAGGCCAATTCCATGCTTGGGGTAATTAAAAAAGGGGTTGAGAATAAAACAGCCAATATTATCATGCCATTGTACAAATCGATGGTAAGGCCGCACCTGGAATATTGTGTCCAGTTCTGGTTGCCGCATCTCAAAAAGGACATAGTGGAGCTGGAAAAGGTGCAGAAGAGAGGGACAAAAATGATTACGGGGCTGGGGCACCTCCCTTATGAAGAAAGACTGCAGCGTTTGGGGCTCTTCAGTCTAGAAAAAAGGCGCCTGAGGGGGGACATGATTGAGACATACAAAATTATGCATAGAAGGGATAGAGTCGATAAAGGGATGTTCTTTTCCCTCTCTCAAAACACCAGAACCAGGGGGCATCCGCTAAAACTGAGGGTTGGGAGAGTTAAAACAGATAAAAGGAAGTACTTTTTTACCCAGCGGGTAGTTAATCTGTGGAACTCTTGCCACAGGAGGTGGTGATGACATCTGGTCTTGATGCCTTTAAGAGGGGATTGGACAGATTTCTGGAAGAAAAGTCCATCGTGGGCTATAGGCAATGATGGGTTGTAGCCTCCTTACATTAGTAGTAGGCTACTTCAGAGTACCGGGTGCAAGGGAGTGGCAACAGGATGCAAGCATCTTGTTGTCTCATGCCTCCCTGGGGCCCCTGGTGGGGCCTCTGTGAGATACAGGAAGCTGGACTAGATGGGCCTTTGGCCTGATCCAGCAGGGCTCTTCTTATATGTTCTTATATGACAACTAGATGCCTGCATCTCATTGCCACCCCCCTGCATCTGGCCTCCTGATAGCTTACTTCTAAAGTATGGTAGTTGCACTACCCATCACTGCACTGTAGCCTGCGATGGACACTTCCTCCAGAAATCTGTCCAGTTCTTTTTTTTAAAGGCACCTAGGCCAGATGCCATCACCACCTCCCGTGACAAGGACCAACAGGTCCTGAAACTCTGCTGCAAGATACAGTGCATGCCCTTCTAGTTCTGCTGCATCCCTGCCTGGGGCCTTGTATAGGATGGGTTCACCTAATTAGGAAGGGCACTAATGTGATTATATGCAGTTATGCAGGTACATGGATTTGATGCAGTTCTTCTCCATAGGCTTCCTCTTCCTGCTTGAAAACTCTCTGGAGGATGACCCTCAGGTTCTCCCTACATAGACCCCTCTTCTTTCTCCCAACCAGGAAATAAATCAGTGGGTTCACAAAGCTATTGAGAGCTGCACATAAGTATCCAACTTTGAAAATGTCAGAGTTTAGGTGAGCTGTAGAATAATATATCATTAGGAACATAACATTCATTGGGAAGGCAAGGAAGAGGAAAAAGAAGAGAGTCAGTAAGATGGCCAGTAAAAGTTTCTTCCGCCGCAGCTGTTGTGATTTCAAACAGAACCTGGTAAATAGGATCATGGTGGAGATTGTGATGAGTGGGAGGCAGACCACGGCATTCACCCAAAAGACATAGAACAGAATATCAATATCCTCTTCGATTTCCAGAAAGGAACTAAAATAATCCAATATTTGACAAATTCCTTGAACCAGGAAGTAAAAGATCCATATGACAGCACACAAAATAGCAGACAACTTTTTTGGGCGGTGGCATCGATACCAAAGTGGGAAGAGGAGAGACACACACCTGTCAAGGCTGATGGTTGTCAAAAGCAATTGACTGATGCTGAACATAAAATGAAAAATTATATCAACCCAAACATTAAAAACAATGTAACTTATACAATCTATGTATAAAAAATATTCAGAAAAGTAAAGAATTACAAATACGAGGACCCCAAAGTCAGCCACAGCCAAATTCAGGACATAGGTGGTGAAGGGATTCCTCTTCAGGCGGAAGCCCAGAAGCCAGATGACGATTCCATTCCCCACAAGTCCTAATACGCAGACAATGTTGATGAAGATAAAGTAGAGAATCATTGCTATATCTGTTATTTCTCGATACACTACTGAACATTGTAGTTCATTGTAGTCCGCAGTACCATTGTCCATGCCATAATCTTCAGCACCCTTAAGTATTACAAGTGTGTAATCCGAATTGGTCATAATGCTTTTGTGGTTCTGAACTCCTCTTGGACAAATGTCCCCTTTTTTGTGTTTTTTTTTGGGGGGGGTAGGGTTAGGGAGATTGAGAGATTGAGATTGAGATTGAGATTGAGATTGAGATTGAGAGAGAGAGAGAGAGAGAGAGAGAGAGATTAAATTGTGCTATACTGGTGAACAAGTAGTGACAGAGGAATAGTTTCAATCTGGTACCTCTGACCTCATTATGAATGTGTAGCCAGTACCAATTTCTAACACAGATGTGTTAGTGCATCACTAGTAAGAAAAACTGTCCCACCAATTTTTTTGAAAACAATTTTCTATTGAAAGTGGAGAGATGAAAGGATAGTTCTGCACAGTTTCCAGAGTTTTAGTCTTCCCACTGTGTACCCCCAGAGGGCAAAGATAAACATTTTAGGGAAATTCAGGCAATAAAGTTGTTTGCAGGGTATCCCCCACCACAGACAAAAAATGAAATGTCAGTATACTTTTAAGGTGGGGGATACATTTTGGAATCCACTTGGTTTACAGCCCCTCAGTTGGAGGTAAATATCCGTAATCAACTGTGGAACACAGCAAGGCGCTAACATGCCTACAGTAGAAAGTTTCCAAAAATTTGAGAAAACTTTTCATTACTTCCTTGCATTTTTTTGGGGTGGGGGGGAATGCTGCTAGGTTTATTCACATATTGCTCTGTGGAATATAACCCAAACACATCTGAAGTTTCAAGCATCCGCTTGGGTCAGTCAGGAGAAGAGTCCCACCTCCATTGTCATTTGGAGGAAAAAAAGAAGCTGATCAAAGATTCAGGCTCCCTTCCTCGACACTGCTAAACTGATAGCACAGCCCTAGGCATGCCTACTCAAGAGTAAGTCCCATTGTGTTGACCGGGGCTTACTCCCAGGTAAGAGTGCATAGGATCAGTGGCACCCCCTCCTTGAGAATTCTAAGACACCCCATCAAGTTGTGGTACCTGGGTTAAAATACCCCACTGCACCCCTTATTTATGCCATTTGGATGAGCCAACACTCACAAGGTATTCAAGGGTCAAAAAGGCACACCCTCCTTGAAGATTCCAAGAGTGGCACCTGGGAAATTTACCCCCTGCCCCCTTAGTGTGCCATAGGGGTGAGTCAACTATCACAGAGTACTCAGAGGTCAAAGAGCCACCCACTCTTTGCAAGACCTGGAAGAGCTAGAAATGTGTTCTTAGTTGTTAAAAATATTTTTTTTTGTGGGGGGGGGAGATATTTTCTTGCACGAGGCCAATTTTTGAACAGACTATATCAAGGACAGGGTTTATTCCAGTGGTTGAAATGAAGTTCACCAGGGTTCTAGAAAGCTTACACACTGAATGCACAAGCACAGCTTTAAGTAAGGTATTTCCTCCCTCTTCAGAGCAATTGCACCTGCAATTACAGATTTCAGTATTTCACACACGCAAATCAGCCATGATGGGATGTACATGTAAACAAAGGAATCTGCAGGTTTTTAGACCTATTC
Organism: Lerista edwardsae; assembly: GCA_029204185.1. Lineage (NCBI taxonomy): Eukaryota > Metazoa > Chordata > Lepidosauria > Squamata > Scincidae > Lerista > Lerista edwardsae. The sequence goes on along the minus strand of JAJKFI010000036.1, from coordinate 6,219,098 downwards.
ACAAAATAGGTACGTATTCCATATTCATAGATAAGCCAACCCACCACCAAGTAAGTCCATCTGTAGCTTTGTTTCGTATCCGGGGTCAGACGCCCCTCCTTGTAAGCCAACTGGCCACCCATAGATCTCCTTGTATGCATACCAGCAATTTAGCTGGCATATGTCCGGAGAGCTGCAGGGGGCAGGTAGGCCAAGAAAATGGAGAGAGAATCTGGCATGCACAGCTGCCACCAATGTGCCCACTGTCCCCTATCCACCCCACACCCTGACCCAACCCTACCCTGAATTGCTCTTCAACCATGTCCTGCTGCCACATCACCTCCTCTTTATTTTCTACATAGACTTTTCCTACATAGACTTTTCCTACATCGCTGGAAATGTCCAGCCACGTATATGTGGGGCCTTCAGACCGTTGTGCCAAGGTCTCACAGTTCGTAACAGCAAGATCACGAGCTCCACCACCATAGCTCCCCAAAGAGACCCCTCTAAATTTTAAGAGTGGGAAACGCAACAATGGGATTGAAAGGCTTCATTGCGTTTAAGATGACAGCACAGGTGCCAACTCTGTGGGTGCAGAGGAGCTCTGGGCACCCCCAAAATGCAACTGTGTGTGCTGAGCACCCTCAAAGAGCAGCAGCTGCCAGAACAGAAAAGGAAATGGTCTCTTTTGGGAAAGATACTTGGGCTGCCTTGGCGAGGGGTGCTTATGAGGGAAGGCTGGGGAGCCTTGGGCCCGGCAGCAGCAACAGCACCCCCAAGATCTTGGCCTGACGTTCTCATGCTCCTGGCAAGGTGGCGGAGGAGGTGGGGGTATTGCAGAAAGCAGCTGGCTGTAGGGATCCACTGTCACAGTCTTGGATTTATTGGGAGATGACCACAATGACAAAAGAGATACGCTGCCTATGGCTCTGGGGAGTGGCTATGGTACCTCACCCACCGGGCACCCCCAGTGTTGAAATCAACATAAGAACATAAGAAGAGCCCTGCTGGATCAGGCCAAAGGCCCATCTAATCCAGCTTCCTGTATCTCACAGCGGCCCACCAGGTGCCCCAGGGAGGCATGAAACAACAAGATCCTGTTGCATCCTGTTGCCACTCCCTTGCACCCAGTGCCAGTAGCCCACCACCTTTGTAAGGAGGTTGCACAATCCATCATTGCCTATAGCCCACGATGGACCTTTCCTCCAGAAATCTGTCCAATCCCCTCTTAAAGGCATCAAGACCAGATGCCATCACCACCTCCTGTGGCAAAGAGTTCCACAGATTAACTACCCGGTGGGTAAAAAAGTACTTCCTTTTATCTGTTTTAACTCTCCCAACCCTCACTTTTAGTGGATGCCCCCTGGTTCTGGTGTTTTGAGAGAGGGAAAAGAACATCCCTCTATCGACTTTATCCCTTCCATGCATAATTTTGTATGTCTCAATCATGTCCCCCCTCAGGCGCCTTTTTTCTAGACTGAAGAGCCCCAAAAGCTGCAGTCTTTCTTCATAAGGGAGGTGCCCCAGCCCCGTAATCATTTTAGTTGCTCTCTTCTGCACCTTTTCCAACTCCACTATGTCCTTTTTGAGATGCGGCGACCAGAACTGGACACAGTATTCCAGGTGTGGCCTTACCATCGATTTGTACAATGGCATGATAATATTGGCTGTTTTATTCTCAACCCCTTTTTTAATGACCCCAAGCATGGAATTGGCCTTCTTCATTGCTGACGCACACTGGGTCGATACCTTCATTGAATTGTCCACCAGCACCCCGAGATCTCTCTCCTGAGTTGTCACAGACAGCTCAGAACCCATTAGCCTATAGGGCTAAAGCCTATAGCCTATAGCCTAAAGTTTTGGTTTTTTGCCCCAACGTGCATCACTTTACATTTGTCTATGTTGTAACGCATCTGCCATTTGGCTGCCCATTCCCCCAACTTGGAGAGATCCTTCTGGAGCTCTTCACAATCCTTTCTGGTTTTTACCACCCGGAAAAGTTTTGTGTCATCCGCAAACTTGGCCACCTCGCTGCTTATCCCTGACTCCAGGTCATTTATGAATAAGTTGAAAAGCACGGGCCCCAAGACAGATCCCTGGGGCACTCCACTTTTCACCTCTCTCCATTCTGAAAATTGCCCATTGACCCCCACTCTCTGTTTCCTGGCCCTCAACCAATTCTGGATCCATAAGAGGACCTGCCCTCTTACTCCCTGACTGTGAAGTTTCTTCAGCAGTCTTTGGTGGGGGACCGTGTCAAATGCCTTCTGAAAATCCAGGTATATGATATCCACAGGTTCACCCACATCCACGTGCCTATTGACCTTTTCAAAGAATTCCAAAAGGTTTGTGAGGCAAGACTTACCCTTACAGAAGCCATGCTGACTTTCCTTTAGCAGTACTTGTTCCTCTACGTGTTTTAGGATTTTATCTTTGATGAGGCTTTCCACCATCTTTCCCGGAACAGACGTTAGGCTGACCGGCCTGTAGTTTCCAGGGTCCCCCCTTCTCCCTTTTTTAAAGATTGGTGTGTCATTGGCTATCCTCCAATCCTTTGGCACCGTGGCCGTTTGAAGGGACAAGTTGCATACTCTAGTTAAGAGGTCAGCAACTTCATTCTTTAGTTCCTTAATTACTCTTGGGTGTATACCATCTGGGCCTGGTGACTTATTTATATGTAGTTTATCAATTTGATCTAAAACATCTTCTTTATTAACCAGTATCTGATTTAATTCCTTCGTTAGGAAGGGCTGTTCGGGCTGTGGTATCTGCCCAAGTTCTTCTGCTGTGAAGACGGACGCAAAGAATTCATTTAATTTCTCTGCAATCTCCAAGTCCCCTTTTATCTCCTCTTTCCCTCCCTCACCATCCAGCGGGCCAACCGCCTCTCTGGCAGGTTTCCTGCTTCTAACATATTTGAAGAAGCTTTTATTATTCCCTTTTATGTTGCTAGCCATGCATTCCTCAAACGCTTTCTTGGCCTCCCGTATCACCTTCTTACTTGTCCTTTGCCAGAGTTTATGTTCTTTTTTGTTCTCCTCATTGGGGCAAGTCTTCCATTTACGGAAAGAAGCTTCTTTGCTCTTTACAACTTCTCTAACTTTGTTTGTCAGCCATGCAGGCACCCTCCTGGACCTTGTCAAACCCTTCTTTCTTTGCGGTATACATTTCCGCTGGGCCTCTACTACTGTTATTTTAAACAGCCTCCATGCAGCCTGGAGGGATTGGACTCTTTTTACCTTCCCTTTCAATTTCTGTCTAACTAGTCTCCTCATCTGAGGGAAATCCGCCCTTCGAAAGTCAAGGGTTCTTGTGTCAGATTTGCTCTGCACTCTTTCCTGGACATGCATGGCAAAACCAATCGCAGCATGGTCACTGTTCCCCAATGGCTCAGTAACACTTACATCCCTAACTAGGTCCCGAGTACCACACAATATTAAATCCAGAGTCGCCTGTCCTCTGGTCGGCTCCATGACTAGTTGCTCTAAGGCACAGTCATTCAACACATCAAGGAATCCGGTCTCTCTTTCTTGACCAGAGCAGCAGTTGACCCAGTCAATGTGAGGATAATTGAAGTCCCCCATGATTACAATCCTGCCTCTCTTGGTCACAGCCCTGATTTGTTTCCTTATTTCAAGATCACCTTCAAGTTTTTGATCGGGAGGACAATAGCACACCCCCACTATTACATTGCTCTTACGGCCTGGCAGTTTAACCCACAGTGACTCCATGGTGGAGTCTGGCCCACCTTCAGTTTCTACTCTGCTGGATTCTACCCCTTCTTTGATATAGATGGCCACCCCTCCGCCAACACGCCCTTCCCTGTCCCTCCTATAGAGTTTATAGCCTGGGAAGGCAGTATCCCACTGGTTCTCTGCATTCCACCAGGTTTCCGTTATGCCTACTATATCAATGTTTTCCCTTGCCACCAAACATTCCAGTTCCCCCATCTTTGCTCGGAGACTTCGGGCATTCGCATAATAACACCTATATACGGGGTTCTCTAAGGAGGGACTGTTTTTTGATCCCTTTTTCCCTCCTCTTTTTTACTGGACAATCTGTCACACTCAGCTTAGAAGTTCTATTTCCTACTCCTCCATTACTCTTTGGTACTCCTCCACCCTCCTCTTCCCGTAGGGATGAGGAGTTCCGAACCGGACGCCACTCGGCTCCTGTCGGCTTTCCCCCAGGGATCAGTTTAAAAGCTGCTCTGCCACCTTTTTAATATTAAGCGCCAGCAGCCTGGTTCCATTTTGGTTCAAGTGAAGCCCGTCCCTCAAGTGGCTTGTCCCAGAATGTGCCCCAGTGCCTAACGAATCTAAACCCTTCGTCCCGACACCACCATCTCATCCACGCATTGAGACCCCTGATCTCCGCCTGCCTAGCTGGCCCTGCACGTGGAACGGGTAGCACTTCTGAGAACACTACCTTGGGGGTCCTGGCCTTCAGCGTCCTGCCTAGCAACCTAAATTTGGCTTCCAGGACCTCCCAGCTACATTTCCCCACATCATTGGTGCCAACATGCACCACGACCGCTACCTCCTCCGCAGCACTCCTAACCAGCCTATTATATCTAGACGAGACGTGATGTCCACAACCTTCGCACCAGGCAGGCAAGTCACCGTGCGGTCCTCACATCCGTCACAGACCCCCCTCTCTATATTCCTAACTATAGAATCGCCCACGACAAGGAGACCACAACCCCCCTCCCGCCGAGGAGCATCCTTAGTGCGATTTGATGCGGGCTCGTCACTGGAAGAAGGGGCCCCCGCGGTGGGATCGATTCCCTCTGTTCCAGGCTGACGTCCTCCAGCCCTGAGACTCCTTTCCCCAGCAGCTGAGGAGCTGCCCATCTGAGGGTGGGACGAATCCTGCAAGTCCCCGGATGTCTCACCATGGACCCTCACTGCCTGTCTCTGCTTCTCCAGGTCCGCAACCAAGGCCTCTAGGGAGCAGACACATTCCCTGAGTGCCTGGAGCTCCTTGCACCGAGGACACACCCACGACTTACGCCCTGGAGGCATATAGTCATACATGTGGCACTCTGTGCAAAACACTGGATAGCCCCCGCCCAACTGCTGGCTGTCTGGCTCCATCTCTGTGTTTATTTAGGGATGAGCTGCCCTGCTTCTCAGAGAGAGGGCAGAGTCTGGGGCCCTGGCTTCCTCGCCCTGCTGCTTCACTCGCACAGATGCGTAACTCGCCCGTTTACCTGGCACTTAGTCAGGTAAACTAAGTTTACCTGCGAGGCACTTCGTCGCAGGACAGCACTCGCTTGCTCGTGTCCCACTCGCAAAGAAGGTTCTGCTATATACAGGAAGTTCTGCCTGCCTGCCTTCCTTTGCTAGAAGCTCCTCCCCCTCTCCTGGAAGCCCCTCCTTTCTGCCTGCCTGAAAAGAGGCTAGCCTCACCTGGACAATAGAGGGTGATGGCTGCCTAGGCAACCAGATAACACAATGCTAGCTCAATTTCCCTCTGAAAGGGTCACTCCCTGGCTAGCTTAGTTCCCACCCTACTTAGTGTTACTATATGTCTTAGTATATGCCTGAGCTTTGTGGCACACTGTATTTTAGACCCCAAATAGTTTAAAACACTAAAACTCTAGATTAATTTAGTGTAAGTAGTTTAAAATTAGTTAAGTGGTTTAATTTAGCTTAGTTTAGTTTAAACACTAAGACTAAACACCAAAGTGTTCCAAACACTAAGACTGCAACCTTTCCTGTGCTGAGACTGTGAGGTGAGATTTCACCTCTGCCTTATTTCAGTTCCTACTCTTCAGATTCAGTTTCTACTCAGTTTCTACTCTTCCCTACTCTTCCCTATGTTTAATTTGGGTTCTTGCTCACAAGTAGACTCTGGTCTTACTTAGAGTAGACCTGTGTCTACTCCAAACAAGTTGGCTCTCCTGGATGACAGCTAAGAGATGTTGCCTTTCTGGAGGGGTTGGAAGGAGTAGAGGAAACAGCACAGAGGAAAAGAGAGGAAAAGGCTGTATTAAAGACTCCTACCTTCCTTCAATCCACACTTTCACTCCTGGAGCAAACAGGTGGGAGATGTTTTGTTTTTCAGATGAGGAAGGTCTCACTCGAAGGCTCTTCTGGATTCAGAAGAATCTGTTCCTGACACTGAGCAGCCGACCCTGAACAAGGAAGGTCTGAGAAGTGCTTTGTATTGCTTTGGTGTTGGTGGGGCACAGTGTTCAAAGAATGATAACATCACTTACAAATGCAGCTTCTGTTCTTTTAGCTACAGGAAATGCGTAGTTCCTAAACACGTGTGCTTCTAGAGAAAATTGCTCCATATCTCTCCGCAGCTTCAGATAAATTTGCACTGTATATTTTGAAAAACACGCAATGCAGTTTGAAACCTGAGTATCAAGAGGACCCACAATCCATGGGTCAGTTGGCTGCATGAGACCGGGTGGGGAGAACAGATTGAAACGGAATCCAGGCAAAATGGAAGAGCTTTCAGCTGGGTGTTCTCCTGGTCTGGAAGATGCTGTTCAAGATGTCCATGAAGGAGTTGCATCCCCTTAATGAGCAGGTTCCCAGTCTGCAGGTTGTCTTTGATTCAGAGCCTCTTCTATAGACAAGATACATTAGTGACGGGGTGGGCCTTTGATCAGCTCTGGCCCATTCTCCAACTGCAGCATTGCCTGGCAAGGACATTCGTAGCAGTTGCCCACAAAGAGGATATCTGGTGGATGTGAAAGGCCTTTGATCCGCTTTGTTTCTGGACTGAGTTCGTAGTGCTAGTTATGATTTTAAAAGAACTTGAACATGTGGGCCTGAATGTCTTCTTTTTTACCCAGCGGGTAGTTAATTTGTAGAACTCCTTGCCACGGGAGGTGGTGATGGCATCTGGCCTAGGTGCCTTTAAAAGGGGATTGGACAGATTTTTGGAGGAAAAGACCATCGTGGGCTATAGGGTGGTGCAACCTCCTTATGTTACTAGTTCAGAACGCCAGATGCAGGGGAGTGGCAACAGGATGCAAGCATCTTGTTGTCTCATGTGCTCCCTGAGGCACCTGGTGGGCCACTGTGAGATACAGGAAGCTGGACTAGATGGGCCTTTGGCCTGATCCAGCAGGGCTCTTCTTATGTTCTTCTGGGCTGTCACCTTTCCATTCTTGAACCCTGTAGAATGCCCTAGATCAGCGTTTCCCAAACTGTGTGTCATGACCCACTGGCGAATAATGAGCCCCTGTGTTCTAGGTCTGATGTGATGCTCTTCGTAGTCATACAATGCCTTATTGGGAGAACCTTGAAGATTTCTTCTGGGTTGCTCCAGGTTTACAACCCCCTCAACTGGCCTCAGAATGGCCTGCAGAATTCACTGTTGCCTGCAGCAACTCCCAGTTTCTGGATACAACTTCTGGTTTGACCAACAGTTGCTTCAGGTAACTTCTATGGGCCATTCTGAGGCCTGGGGGGAGGGTTTCCTTCAATTAGGCCCCCATGGCAAGTATTGTGGCCAGCTTAAACCCCCAGAGCCTTGTCTGCTTAATTGGAGAGTGTGGGGTAAGGCTGACCTGAGTTGCAAATCACCCGTTGGATTGGACCATTAGTGGACTAAGAGTTGAACATGAGCCAGAAGCCTGATAAAGCTGCAGAAAAAACCATAATCTCCTACCACTGCTTTCCTACAGCACCAAGTATCGAAATGTGCGTTGGCACAAACCATGTTTTTTTTTTTTTTTTTCTGGCTCCTTCCCATGACTTGGAACTGCTGACATACCAATCTGGCCAAAGATCTTGTCCAGCCTCCTGCTCCTCACAGAGACCTCCAGGGAACCCCCAAACAGGGCAAGGAGTCACCCCCTGTTACTGCCCTCCCACAGCTTGCACTCAGACGACCTTTGACTCTCTGGAGGCTCCATTCTGCAATTTATAGTCCCAGCCACCATGACTGTATCTAATGGTCTAAAATGCAATTAAGGGAATAGCAATAGTTACGAGTGATTTCTGCTAGACTGGCTAAATTCATGATCAGGCCATGACAAAGAGAAACAAAGTCTAGATCCACTAAATGGCTGTACCCTAGAGAAAATAGACTTGGGGGTCGGGGGAAGATGGCACCAGGCAAGTCGCATTTATCCTTTGTGGATGAAGCGGCTCAAGCTGTGCTCTGTTCCAGACTCTTCTTTGATAAGAGAATGGCTTCGGACATCAGGAAAGGTGTTGGAAGGTTGGCAGTTATGCTTGACCAACCCTGGAACTCGGCCAATCCGGGGGGAGGAAAAGCTTGCCGTGTAACAACAGGGCGACAGAAACCTGCGTCTTGTGAGCGCAGGTCCAATGGCCATTAAACCTCGGAGGTAACAGCTGGACTGAATGCTTATTGTCACAATCGGGAAGGAATTTCATTCTCTGCTAGCCCCCAGCAGAAAGAAGACAAGCAGGAGGAATAAAGCGGAAGAAGAATACTGAAATGGTAATTCAATCAATCAATCAATCAACAGGTACTTATATACCGCTTTTCAACACGAAGTTCACAAAGCGGTTTACAGGCAAATAGTAATAATCAAGTTAAACGGCTCCCTGTCCCAAAAGGGCTCACAATCTAAAAAGGCAGACTGCCAGCAACAGCCACTAGAAACACTGTGCAGGGGTAAAGAGGGACAATTACTCTCCCACTGCTAAATATAAGAGGAACAACACTGGAAAAAGTGCCTCTTGCCCAGTTAGCAGGGGTGACTGAGGGGGTCAATTCACTAAGCGATTGAAGATAATTAAAGATATAATTTGCACCTCCTAAAGAAGATGGCTGATGACAGGCTTTAGAACTACCAGATCTATGTTAATTGAGATGTATGCTACACGTGTGATGCTGAGGTGTGTGCTATATGTCTAACAATGCTATTTTACAATAAACTTTACAACTGAGATGAAACAAGAAGAAGAAGAAGAAGGGAAAAAACTTTTTATTTTGAGCATGATGCTGATTCAGGACTTTCCAAGAAAGATTTACAACTTGAGCTGTAAAGTTTTACAACCAGATTATCCAAGCAATTTGATGGACTGTAAGATCAAAGCAATCCCCCGGCAACTTGAGAGGTGTTGAACTGAAGAGGAGCTGAATTCTATCCCGTCAATTGAAGGTTTTATAGGACTTTTGAAGACAGGCAGACAGAACGAAGGTTTGAGAGATATCTGAAGCAGTTTGCAGCTTTTCTGTGGGAGAGGAAAGCTGTCAGCTGTCCCCTCTTAGTGAGAGAAAGGGGGGCAAGAGTTAACTGGACAATTCTTCGCTCTGGTTCTAAGTAAATTGTGACAATTTTAAGATTATTATAAATGTAATTGATGTGAAAGTTTTGAGATTATTATAGAATGTAAGTGGTGAGAAATTGAATAGATTGGGAAGTTTTATTGCTAAAAGGCTGGCTTCAAAATGGCGATTTCAGGACGGGGAAGACAGAGGAACAAAGGAAGGGGCATATACATTTGTTTTAAGTTTATGATGCAGAAGTTTGAGGGAAAGATAGAAGTTTTATGGGGAAAGCAGATATATAATGCATAGTTAAATAAGCTTATAATGATTTTTAAGGACAATTATGGTTTTAAAAGAAGGGAAAAATAATATGATTAAATGCTGGAAGATAGTCCTGGTACCATACAATACGGTTTAGGATGAACTGCAGAACTGTTAGTAATATTTTAAGCGTAAATGAATATATAACATAACTTTCTAGATTTTATCTTTCTATTTTTTGTGTGGGTGTTTCTTCTGTTTTGCTTATATCTATCTATCTATCTATCTATCTATCTATCTATCTATCTATCTATATATATATATATATATATATATATATATATATAATTACTGCCTAGATGGCTGTTATTCCTCCCTATAAATGTTAGTTTTTGGTGTATTTGTATGGATTATATAGATAAAAAAGATGAAACAATTGAGCAAACGTACAATTTTGAGAGATATGAGAGAATATATACCAATGATGGGCACATGAACGAATTGATTGATTTAATTAAGATATAGTAAGCTTAGAATTGTAGAATTCCTTTTTATACATGTATCTAGAGATCATTTTTAGACATGTTTGTAACCCTCCACACACCTTATGTGTATCCCTTTGTGTTTCCAACAATCCCATGTAACTCCTTTCCTTGTCCCATAACTTAAAGAATGAACTTTAAATTATTTACTCAAAAGAAAAAAAGAGAGAAAATAGACTTGGAACTCATCAGTGAGAAGGCAACTCTAGTTTTAGGGCATGAACCTAACCCACTTTCCAGCTCCAGTGTAAGGGCAATCCGGCTTCGAGGTAAGGGGAGAAACATCCCCTCACCTTGAGGAGGCCTCCATGACTGTCCCCCCAAGTGCAGGATGCCGTGCATGCTCCATTGGCACAGCTACGTCATTGCTGGAAAGTCAGTTAGGGTTGCACCCTTAATCCTTGGTCACGCCCAAAACCATGTGCAAGATGCAAGTGTTGCTAAACTAATGGGGAGCAGTGGCCAGGGTGCCACTTAGTTCAACATCCAGGTGACAGTTTCCAAGGAAATTCAGCACAGGCTCACTTGACCTCAAAAATGAGAGGGCTGCTTAAAAGGAAGCTGAAAGGGAAAGTCAAGAGGGTCAGATCTCTCCAGAGTTGTGGTTTAGTCGCTATGTTGTGTACGACTCATCATGACCCCCTGGACCACAGCACGCCAGGCCTCCCTGTCCTCCATTAGCTTCCGGAGTTCACTCAATTTCATGTTCATCGCTCCGGTGATACTATCTAACCATTTCATCCTCTGCCGCCCCCTTCTCCTTTTGCCTTCAATCTTTCCCAGCATGAGGGTCTTTTCTAAAGAATCCAGGATGTCAGGTTCGAGCTCAGTGACCGCACCATTGTGGTTATCAGGCACATTGAGATAGGCCTTATATAGTTCCTCTGTGTATTCTTGCAACCTCTTCTTAATCTCATCTGCTTCTGTTAGGTCCTTGCCGTTCTTGTCCTTTATTGTGCCTACCTTTGCATGAAATTGTCCTTTGACATCTCCAATTTTCTTGAAAAGATCTCTAGTCTTTCCCATTCTGTTGTTTTCCTCTATTTCTTTGCATTGCTCATTTAGGAAGGCCTTCCTATCTCTGCTTGCTGTTCTCTGGAAATCTGCATTCAGTTGGGTATATCTTTCCCTTTCTCCCTTGCTTTTGGCTTCCCTTCTTTCCTCAGCTATTTGTAAAGCCTCCTCAGACAGCCACTTTGCCTTCTTGCATTTCTTTCTCTTTGGGATGGTTTTAGTTGCTGCCTCCTGTACAATGTTACACACCTCCGTCCAAAGTTCTTCAAGCACTCTGTCTACCAAATCTAAGCCCCTAAATCTATTTGTCACCTCCACTGTATATTCATATGGGATCTGATTTAGGTCATAGGTGGAGGGCCTAGTGGTTTTCCCTACTTTTTTCAGTTTAAGCCTGAATTTTGCAATAAGAAGCTCATTATCGAAGCCACAGTCAGCTCCAGGTCTTCTTTTTACTGCTTGTATAGAGCTTCTCCACCTTTGGCTGCAAAGAATGTAATCAATCTGATTTCAGTGTAGACCATTTGGTGAAGTCCATGCATACAGTCGCCATTTGTGTTGCTGGAAAAGGGTGTTTGCTATGACTAATGTGTTCTCCTGACAAAACTCTATCAGTCTTTGCCCTGCTTCATTTTGTACTCCAAGACCAAACTTGCCTGCTATTCCTATTACCTCTTCACTGCCTACTTTAGCATTCCAATCCCCTATGATGAGAAGGACATCTTTTTTGGGTGTTAAATCTAGAAGGTGTTGTAGGTCTTCATAGAAACGGTCAACTTCTTCCTCTTCAGCATTAGTGCTTGGGGTGTAGACTTGGACTACTGTGATGTTGAAAGGTTTGCCTTGGATCCGAATGGAAATCATTCTAACATTGTTGAGGTTATACCCCAGTACTGCTGTTCTCACTCTCTTGTTCACTATGAAGGCTACTCCTTTTCTTCTAAGGGATTCCTGCCCACAATAGTAGATGTAATGGTCTTCTGAATTAAATTCTCCCATGTTCCTGTCCATTTTAGTTCACTAACTCCCATGATGTCAATGTTCAGCCTTGACATCTCGCATTTGACCACATCTAGCTTACCTTGATTCATAGATCTGATGTTCCAGGTTCCTATGCAGTATTCTTCTTTGCAGCATCCTACTTTTCTTTCACTTCCAGACACATCCACAGCTGAGCTTCCTTCCGGTTTTGGTCCAGCTACTTCACTCTTTCTGGAGCTACTAGTACTCATGTTCTGCTCTTCCCCAGTAGCATAATGGACACCTTCTGACCTGAGGGGCTCATCTTCCAGTGACATATCGTTTAGCCTTATTTTGCTGTAATCCATGGGGTTTTCTTGGCAAGAGTACTGCAGTGGGTTGCCATTTCCTTCTCCAGGGGATCACGTTTAGTCAGAACTCTCTACTATGACCTGTCCATCTTGGGTAACCCTACATGGCATAGCTCACAGCTTCATTGAGCTACTCAAGCCCCTTCGCCACGACAAGGCAGTGATCCATGAAAGGGCATGTTACATAAAATCTATCTATCTATCTATCTATCTATCTATCTATCTATCTATCTATC
>JAJKFI010000036.1:6159564-6181681 GCA_029204185.1 Lerista edwardsae | reverse complement strand
CCCCCCCCCATGCGCTCATTGGATCTGCACCCGTTAAATAACGGCCACAGATCCGAGGAGACCATGCAGCCCAAATCGGTTCCTTCCTCGTGCTGACCGGCTTTGTAACCTCAACACCACGTCCATTATAGGATTGCTCTCTCTCTCTCTCTCTCTCTCTCTCTCTCTCTCTCTCTCTCTCTCCTTGTTGCTTTCCCTCTTCTCCTCCCTCTCCTAAGGACTTTCCTAAGGGGCAACCAGCTAATCTCAGACTATCGCAGGGGTGCGTTGTCAGGGCTTGCCGTCTTGGGGTGGACTGTTGCTGGGTGCCCCAGAGAACCTCTACAACAGCCGCAGCACACCCTCTGTCAAACAGCAACCAATAGGCTGCATGCATCTTCTTCAGTGCTGCTCTGCAATGTGGGAGCCACCAAAAAAAGTTGCCTGGGCTGAAGCACCCTAACCCTAATATTCCTTCAAGTCATTACAAGAAATTCTTATTGCATCTTTCATCCTCTTTCTTCCCCCACTGAAATACAGAGCTGCCAAACTGTATTTGGAGCAGCCATTACTCAGGATCCCTGCACAAGAAGTCCCCTCCTTTTGTGTGCACATGTTCCACATGTTTTTTTTTTTTTTAAAGCACGGTCAGTAGCAGAAGAGCTTTTAAAATGTTCTGGTGGCAATGTGCCCAACCAGTTGCACAGAAGAGAATATAATGTATCCAATAAGCCATTTCTGCAAAAAGACGGCAGTGGTTGCTATTTACAACTATCATTGTACAAGGGGCTTTTCATAAGCAACATGAATAGATTTCTGCCCCAAGGTGTATACAGACTGACAGCCCAATCTTATCCCCTCCACTACAGAGCATGCAGTGACATCATTGTAGCATCTGCTGCATCCAATGGTGCCGGGGTGCAGCCAGACAGCCTGGGAGAAATATGTAAGATTATTTTTTAACTTACCTCCCTGTAAGCTTTCTAGCTGGCAATAGGTCTCCTTGGTCCAACAGCAGTTTAGCTGGTATAAGTTCAAGGATCCACAGGGGATCTGTCAGGCTGGCGAAAGGGGGATAAGATCTGGTGTGCACGACTGCAATGGAGATCCGCCCTCTTCCTCTGTGAAACCATCCCCTGCCCACCATAATCCCTGCCCCTTTCCACTTCAAAGCTGAACAGAAAAATGGGGATATACCTTGAGCAATATATAGTTTATGGGATGGGAAAACAAGAAGCTAGGTACCTTGAGGCGGCAATCCTATTCTCACTTATCTGGGAGTAAGCTTTATTGGGATGTCTGAATAAACATGCATAGGATTGGGCTCAAAATCTCATATACCCAGCTAAGAAAACTTAAAGATTAAATAAATTGGCCCAAGGGAAAATTTGCTTCTTCCCTAAACTATAATCGTGCAAGTGTGTTTTTGCTTTTCTTTTGATCCATTAATAACTTTTTTCCCTTATTCATAAAAGCAAACCAGGGCTAGATCAGATCTTTTAGCTGAAATGACAAATTCCTTCTAGCCCACCACACTTTCTGGCTCATCTGTGTGCTCTAGGGCACAATCCTAACCTGGAGTTAGTCAGCACAGTTAGGCCTGCAAGGTTTGGCTGGCACAAGGGACACCATAAAGTATGTTTGGACCACTCTCGAAGTCAGAGAGGCCAGCACATCCTCCCGGACTCTACGCTATCCTCTCTGAATTCGAGAGTGGTCCAAAAGCGCTTTACAGTGGCCCTCTTGCCGGCCAAACTTTGCTGGCCTAACTATGCCAGTCAAACTCCAGGTTAGGTTTGTGCCCCTAATGAATCTCTCGGAAGATTCTTTGTTTGGGGCTTTCAATTTTTTAAAACTTATTTTTTTATTCAATTATTGAAACACCCTTTTCTACAAATTCCCGGATACATGGTTTCAAATGTCTTAATTGTTCTCAAGTGATACACTACTTGGGGATAGGTGCAGAAAAATTCTAAAACCTTCCATTTTGAACTGCTCCTGCTAAAAATGCCTTCTTCTATGCATTAGTTAAAGGCATAGGCACTCTGTCCTCCATCGTATCTAGTCACCCTGATTTCCAGTTTATAAGCAAACTTTTGCAGGCGAGAAAAATGGGGGATAATATGTAATAATATTTTTATTATTATTCAATTGACCAATAATTGCCAGATGTGAATTGCCAAAGATGTAGATTAAACGACTGCTGATAAATAAGTTTTCAATAAAGCAGTGCTTGGGTATTCTTGTTTTGATAGTTAAAATGGATGTTCTGAATTAGTTTAAGCATTTAAAGTTTGATAAACACAGATAATAGAATAGTAAAGACATTACTGGGGTTGGTAGGGTTAATGTAGTAAATGAATTTCTGAAGCCTGGCTAACCACAAACCGCCCTGTGAAAATTTCGATAGCATAACAGTTTAGGTTTTGTCTGACTTGTCCCGTGGACATTACATAAAGCATTGCTCTAATAGTTGTGAACCTCAGCTCCTCCTGCTGTTACCCAAAAATGAATATTCATTGTGGACTATTTTAAAGAGTACACTTGCTGAACCCTGTTGTAATTTTTTTTTTAAAATCATTTCCAGGTGAGCTCCACTAAAAGAAACTAAAGGGCCAGAAGATTTAGCCGAGAGGGTTAACGCCTCCGTTTGCCCGAAGATACAGCTGAAGATCTCTAGGTTGTGAGCTCGGGACTGCCGGAAGTCTCTGAGAGCGGCAGACCTTGCAACTGCGGCTGATTAGAAGCTGAGCTTCAGCTGCCTTGTGGGAGGAGGAGTGTGCTGAAGGTCAGCTGCGTCTCTGGTGAGAGCAGGGAAGCATCAGCCAGCAGAAGTCAGACGGGTGGCTAAAGAAAGAAGGCTAAATCCAGAAAGGAAGATCTGAATGTGTGTAGTTCTTGAAAGACAGAACATTCTGTAAATTGTAAAAACCTTCGGGTTTATGAATAAAGTCTGCCCATGTAAACCGCCTTGAGTTGTAGTCACTGGAGAAATCTGGTGATCTTAAGAAAGGCGGTATATAAATACATGTATTATTATTATTATTATTATTATTATCTCGTCGCATCAGGAGAGACTGGCTATGTAAAGCTCAGCCAATGCAAGGTTACACTAGAGTTGTATCTGTTCATTTTAGGCTCTTTTCAGAACCAGAACTGCTGTCAAATGCCAAAATCTGCCCACCTGGATACATAAGTACATAAGAAGAGCCCTACTGGATCAGGCCAAAGGCCCATCTAGTTTCACTGTGGCCCACCAGATGCCTCAGGGAGCACACAAGGCACGCAAAATTGGTACTTAGGTATGGCTTGGGCATATCCCATATGACAAGAACTGACCCTGTCATGAACAGGCCACTGGAGAATGGGGAGATTTGAGCTTACCTGTGAATCCCCCTTCTCAGTGGCTGCATGGCAGGGTCAGTCCGACCACCCACAGAAACTGAAGCATCATAATTTTTTAAAAAAACTAACTAAACAAGCAGCCCTTAAAGATGGAGCAAACATTAGTCAAGGTAAACCGTAGAGAGTGTTGAAAGCACACCTCACCTAGATTGGGTTGGGGCCCAGCTCCTCCTTTCTGTAGTAATGTCTTACAGGTTCCTGGAGAGTATCCTGATCAAAGCAGCCTTGCTCTATATGCTTCACAGTAACTAGACTGGAAATAGGGGAGAGGCCCTCCAGGTTTTTTCTGAGCTGGGATGTACAGGGACCCCCTCCCTTCAGGAAGACTTTCAACCTGAGAGGGAGGAGCTTCCTGTGGCCACTCCCTTGCACCTGGCATTATGTAGTAGCCTCCTACTAATGTAAGCAGGTTGCACAACCCATCATGGCCTATAGGCCATGATGGACCTTTCCTCCAGAAGTCTGTCCAATCCCCTTTGAAAGGCACCTAGGTCAGCCAGATGCCATCACCACCTCCTGTGGCAAGTCATCAAGACAAAAGTTCCCAGAACTAACTCTATGAGGTGCTCAAGAGAAAACAGGAGCTCTTGCTGAAATAGAATTCTTATTGAAATAAAAAAGCCCACTAACATTCTCTCTTCCATAACATAGGGAATGGAGACAGATACAGAAGCCCTTACCATCACATTACCAGAAAGCCTCCCATCCAGATATTATCCTTATGACGATGAGGATAGCCAAACCAGGTTGCTGGGCTTCTTGTTTTGAGGTTAAAGACAAGAAGAAAGCCAGGCCATTCTGTAACTTCCAGTATCGTTTGTAGCCCACCAATACTGGTCCCTGCTACACCAGGAAAGCCAGATGGTCTAGCAAACACCAAAGCAAAGGTGTGTCTCCAAGAGCATCCAAGAAAATAAAAATCACCCAAGAACTTCACCTCCTGTGCAATTTCTTCTTTTGCAATCCGGTCTTGCAAGAACAACTGAAGACCAATCCATGTCAGTTGCTGAAATTGAGATCACCTTTGTAAGCTAAGGCCTCAGAGACAAAAACAACCAGTGACCAGAGCTTCCCAATGATCTGGTCTCAGCGGAAAAAGAAAAACAAAGTGATCGAGTGGCCAGCCGGTTTGACAAGAGGCTTTAATATTACATCAGTCCTGCCCTGACTTCTCTAAATCACACAAAAACCCTCTTTTACCACCCAAAGCAGATTTCTTCTATGTGATGAGGTGAAAATTATGCCAAAAGATATGAAGCAATTCTCTTGCCACACCTAGGAAACAACTCCTGTCATGGTCAACCTCTTCCATCAGTTATCATCAATGGGATTTTAGAAATATAAATTAGGTTTCTAGGGTGATATGTTTATTATGAATGTGTCTGCATATTGAAAGCATTAACATTATTTTATCCCCAAGAGACTGGTAGAGAAACTGTTAGTCTTAAAACAAAATAAAACAAGTGATAAAAGAGCAAAAGGGTACAATTTCATGGATAAGATCGTTGTCAGCCTTTTACCAAGACTCTCAAACCTCAAAAATGACATCTTAATCAACGAAGAGAACTTAGAAGCTTAGCATCTGTTAGTGGTTAGAGATAGACAAATTGGATAAAAGCAGGGTTTTTCAGTTGGTGCCTAAACAAGTGATATGCCTATACACTAATGACTAGCATAATATTGGTCTGACATTTTCCCTATAAGTATAATTTCTTGTTGTTGTTCAGTCGCTAAGTTGTGTCCGACTTTTCGCGACCCCATGGACCACAGCACACCAGGACTCCCTGTCCTCCACTTGCTTCCGGAGTTCACCCAACTTCATGCTTATTGCTTATATACTATCTAACCATCTCATCCTCTGCCGCCCCCTTCTCCTTTTGCCTTCCATCTTTCCCAGCATGAGGGTCTTTTCTAAAGAGTCCTCTCTTCTCAGGAGGTGACCAAAGTACTGGAGCTTCGGCTTCAGGATTTGTCCTTCCAGGGAGCAATCAGGCTTGACTTCCTGTAGGATGGACCAATTGAACCTCCTTGCAGTCCAGGGGACTCTTAAGAGTCTTCTCCAGCACCATAACTCGGAAGCATCTATTCTTCGGTGTTCTGCCTTTCTTATGGTCCAGCTCTCACAGCCATACATTGCTACTGGGAAAACCATCGCTTTGACTATGTGAACCATGGTTGGCAGGGTGACGTCTCGGCTTTTGATTAAGTTGTCTAGGTTCGCCATAGCTTTCCTCCCAAGAAGTAAACGTCTTTTAATTTCATGGCTGCAGTCACCATCTGCGCTGATCTTGGAGCCCAAGAAAATAAAGTCTGTCACTGCTTCCATTTCTTCCCCTTCTATTTGCCAGGAAGTGATGGGAGTGGTGGCCATGATCTTAGTTTTTTTAATGTTGAGCTTCAAGCCAATTTTGGCACTTTCCTCTTTCACCCTCATCAGAAGGTTCTTGAGGTCTTCCTCACTTTCTGCCATTAGAGTGGTGTCGTCTGCATATCTGAGGTTGTTGATATTTCTCCCAGCAAATCTTGATTCCAGCTTGTGAATCATCCAGCCCAGCCTTTCTCATGATGTACTCAGCATATAAGTTAAATAAGCAGGGTGACAGTATACAGCCTTGTCGTACTCCTTTCCCAATTTGAAACCAGTCGGTTGTTCCATGTCCAGTTCTAACTGTTACTTCCTGGCCTGCATACAGGTTTCTCAGAAGGCAGATCAGGTGGTCTGGTACTCTCATCTCTTCAAGAACTTGCCACAGTTTGTTGTGATCCACACAATCAAAGGCTTTGGCATAGTCAATGAAGCAGAAGTAGATGTTTTTCTGGAACTCTTGCTTTCTCCATGATCCAGCGAATGTTGGCAATTTGATCTCTAGTTCCTCTTCGGAAACCAGCTTGTACATCTGGTAGTTCTCGATTCACATATTGCTGAAGCCTAGCTTGTACAATTTTGAGCATCACCTTGCTAGCATGTGAAATAAGTGCAATGGTGCGGTAGTTTGAACAATCTTTGGCATTGCCCTTCTTTGGGATTGGAATGTAAACTGATCTTTTCCAGTCTTGCGGCCACTGCTGGGTTTTCCAAATTTGCTGGCATATGGAGTGCAGCACTTTGACAGCATCATCTTTTAAGATTTTGAGTAATTCTGCTGGAATGCTGTCACCTCCACTAGCTTTGTTGTTAGTGATGCTTTCTAAAGCCCACTTGACTTCCCACTCCAGAATGTCAGGTTCAAGCTCAGTGACCGCACCATTGTGGTTATCAGGAACATTTAGATAGGCCTTATATAGTTCCTCTGTGTATTCTTGCCACCTCTTCTTAATATCATCTGCTTCTGTTAGGTCCTTGCCGTTTTTGTCCTTTATTGTGCCTACCTTAGCATGAAGTTGTCCTTTGACATCTCCAATTTTCTTGAAAATATCTCAATGGAGCCTCACTGAAGGCATGGGGGTGGGGGTGGGGTGTCCAGAAAATGACCACACAGTGATAACAAAGTCAAACAAGGGTTAAAAAACTGAGCTCTCAGGAGGTGTCCTGGTTGCAATGAGCCTCCTTGGTCCCATGTCAGAGGTGTGGCTGGCATATTTCTGAGGAAGTGAAGGGGGCAGGCTGAAAAATGGAGGATAGGATTTGACAGGCACCTTTGCTGGTGAAATCCACCCCCTCTAGCCCACTCCCTGCCCTGACTCTCCCCCTCCTTGCCCCAGAACACCCCTGAACACCCCACTCTCTGCTTCTGCTGCCAGATTACAGAAACCTGTACAGTCCCTGGTGTGCAGGCCTCCCCTCTGGCTGGTTTTCATCTCTGGACCTTGTGCACTTCCAAGCATTTTGCTTGGAAGTGAGGCAGCTCCCTGAAATCAGCACTCCTCCAAACCCATGGGAGGCTCGCTTCGGAGAAAGTAGAAGTTAAATGGAGAGAGAGAGAGAAAACTGCAGCTCCACCTCGGAGAAATTCAGGGAGGAAGAACAGTGGCAAGGGCCACTTGGATGGCATGCCCACAGCCCTCCCTCCCCCCGCCCAGAAATGTCCTCCCCCTGCCCACTCCCTCCCTTGGCCCTGCTCGTCGTGCCTCCGTGCCAGCCGGGCTTGGCTGGTGCAGAGGGAGACCAGCACGGGCGCTCCGAGGCCGGCGCTGCAGGCAGTGCCAGTCTCGGAGTCAGAGCGCCGATGTGGAGGTGCTGCTCGGTGCCCCCACGTCGGCGCTCTGCATGTAGGACGGCACCCTTAATCTTGTTGCTGCATCCAGCAGTAGAAGGAAAAGCCAGGAACATTCTGCTCTTCATGAATACAGGAGGACCTTCGGGAATGTCATCAGACACATCAGAAAGCAAAGGCAGATGGAATCAATCAATCAATCACTAGTATTTATATACCACTTTTCAACACAAAGTTCACAAAGCGGTTTACAGGCAAATAATAACATTAAAGCTAAATGGCTCCCTGTCCCAAAAGGGCTCACAGTCTAAAGGAATGGAGAACACCACCAGCAACAGCCACGAGAAAGACACTGTGCTGGGGTGAAGAGGGACAATTGCTCTCCCCCTGCTAAATATAAGAGGACACCACTTGAAAAAGTGCCTCTTGCCCAGTTAGCAGGGGTGAATCCTGGTGAATCCCTGTGAGCTCCATTTGGAGTGGAAAGGAGGTTTGGATGCCATTCATAAATATGTAAGAAAAGTGGTCCGGGCGGAGGAAGGCACCACTAGGTACAGAAGGACATCAACCTGGAGCCTGTGCATTAGCTTGCATTTAATAAAGAGGACCTCACTGGCATTGTGTAGGCCTGTGTGCTTGTTCAAAAGTGGAAGTGGTGTAACCGCGCCGCAGCTGCAGTGTGAAATAGGAAGAACTGCAGGGTGAGATAGGAAGAGTGCCAGGCTATTTGCTGTAAAGAGGAAATAATCAATGCTCCTGAGCACTTAAATATCCAATCTGCTGGCTCAACCATTTCTTATCTCCCTTTGTGGCTCAGAGCTGGCCACATATCCCATCATCAGGTAATAAAAAGATAGAATCTCGGTCTCTTTTCTTCCACGGAACTTGCTAGTTGTCCACTGCATGCATTATTCTGCGGTCATGGTGCTCGTGGGAAGCCAACTCCATGAAGTTGGTGTGTGAACACAGCATAAGAACATAAGAAGAGCCCTGCTGGATCAGGCCAAGGGCCCATCTAGTCCAGCTCCCTGTATCCCACAGCTTCCGAGAGCACACAAGATAACAAGATACCTGCATCCTATTCCCCCTCCCTTGCACCTGGAATTGTAAGAATGCTTCCTGCCCTTTAAAAAAAGACATGGCCTTATCTTCCTCTGCATAGACCAGTGATGGCGAACCTATGACACACGTGTCAAAGGTGACACACCACAACATTTGGGGTGACACACCAGCGTTCACCAACACCTGACAAAAACTGAGTTTATTTAATTCATTTTTTTCATTTTTGTAATTATTTGAAGTTTCTTTATGTAATACATAAGGAAGGGGGAGGATTGGGCACATGATTAGACTCTATTTCTTCTTTAAATAAAAGATTATAAAGAATTTTCTCTTTTGTTTGGGAGCCAGCAGGCTCAAGTTAAGCATTTTCCAAAGTTTTGACAAGGCGAGCCCAAAAGGTTTGCCATCACTGGCATAGACTGTGGTTTTCAACCAGTGTGCTGTGGCACATTGTCTACAGGTGTGTTGCAGGAATTTGGAGCACAGCAATTGGAAATTGCTAGAAAAAAATTGATGTGGATGATGGGATAAATTGTTCCTCTTGGTAGGGATCTTGATTTCTTTTGTGCAGAATTCTTTGCATGCATGCACAATACAGAAAAACCCACATGAATTAAACTGGTAAAAATATGTGTTTATGTAGCAGTGTTCCCTTTCTCTTGAACGAAGAGTTAGTGCTTACAGTGTCCTATGTGTTTTGTTTATGTAGCCCTGGATATAGATTAGAAGCCTGGAAGAAGGTCACATCATGCTAGAATGACCTGGAAATAAATTTCCCAAAGATTGATGATGATGATGATGATGATGATACTTGTATTTATATACCACCTTTCTTAGGTCACCAGATTTCTCTAATGACTATAACTCAAGGGGGTTTACATAGGCAGACTTTATTCAGAAATCCAAAGGCTTTTACAATTTTTACAGAAATGTTCTGTCTTCCAAGAACTACACACATACAGATGGATCTTTCTGGATTTAGTCCTTCTTTCTGGCCACCCGTTTGTCTTCTTGCTGGCTGATAAGCGGCTTCCCTGCTCCCACCAGAGAAGCGGCTGAACTTCGGCACAACTCCCCCTCTCACAAGGCAGCCGAAGATGATCCTCTTGTGAAGAGACGCAGGGCGCAATCCTCACCTGCGCCGGAACAGCATAGGCTGATGGGCCTGCACTTTACCAAAGCAGGTTGTGACTGTGCTGGAACCTCCATGGGTCTGAGCAAGCCGCGTGGCCTGAATCGGGGCCACGCAGCCTGGGGACGAGAGTTTGGATGTGGCCAAATGGGAACACCTCCCTCCCTGGGCCAGTCCCCGTGCTAAAACATTTAAGAACCACTGATTTAGAATTGGGTGCTCAGTTAGGATAAATACGTTGAACATGTTTCACATGCGCTGCCTCCGACACATTCTTGGTATCACCTGGCATGACAAAGTTCTAAATAGCATAGTCCTGGAACGAGCTGGAATTTTTAGCATGTATACACTACTGAAACAGCGACGTCCTCGCTGGCTTGGGGCATGTCGTGAGAATGGCTGATGGTCGGATTCCAAAAGACCTCCTGTATGGAGAACTGGTGCAGGGAAAGTGCCCTAGAGGGAGACCACAGCTGCGATACGAGGATTAGATATCTGCAGGAGGGATCTGAAGGCCTTGGGAATGGACCTCAACAGATGGGAAAGCTGGACTTCTGAGCGCTCAGCTTGGAGGCAGGCGGTGCAGCAGGGCCTCTCCCAAGTCGAAGAGACACTTGCTCAACTGGTTGAGGCAAGGAGGCGGCCCCGAAACCAGCGAAATCAGGGAGCTCGACGGGGGACAGACTGTGTCTGCCCTCAGTGTGGAAGGGATGATCACTCTCGAATTGGCCTTTTTAGCCATACCAGAGGCTGTTCCAGGACCTCTATTCAGAGCACATTACCGTAGTCTTTCGAGACAGAAGGATGCCAGTAGCAGGATAAATATTTATTTGCTCAATGACTGAAACTGATGCTGAAACAGATCTGCACGTGAAACAGGGTTGTGTATATGTTGTTGTGTATACATTGTTGCTGTTGTGTATAAGTTGTATATAAATTTTGCATTGCTGGCATGAGTTTGGTGTAGCATTACATGAAAGCACAACTGCATCCAACAGTTAATAACAACCCTTTTAACATGTTTGCATTTGCATTAGTTGCGGTTATGGTGCTCATTGAATGAATGCTTCCTTAGACTTTGTTGGGATTAGGATATTGAATTAGGTCCCTGGAATTTACAGGCCTGAATGGTAAAGCCTATTACTAAGGCCTAGCAGACTAGCAATAAAGTGCTAGGTCAGTCTGACCTTGTACCTAGCCTGGGAACGAGGTCATGTGATCTCAGATGGAATGTTGGAGACTATTTAGTCAAGCCCAGGAACAATTGCTACATTCATTCTGCTCTTTTGGTTTCATTCTCCACATACTCTCTCTGTGTGTGCTGCTGCTGCTGGATTTGCAGTAACTGTTTGCAGGACCTGTTGGAGCTACTGGAACTGCTATTTGAGAAGCTTTACTGTATGTGTTATCTGTTTGCTATTCTTTGTTGCAAGAAGACCACTTCTGGAAATATAGAAGTTCTTGCTAATCCAAGTCTCTGAATGATTCCTTACTTGAGCTCTGCAACCTTGGGACTTTCCTAAGCCTCACAGCTTTAGTTCGCTTTGCGCTTTTCTTCAGACTTCCACAACAGTAGTAACTGTTTTT
The DNA here is from genome assembly GCA_029204185.1 of Lerista edwardsae. Classification (NCBI taxonomy): domain Eukaryota; kingdom Metazoa; phylum Chordata; class Lepidosauria; order Squamata; family Scincidae; genus Lerista; species Lerista edwardsae. The sequence goes on along the minus strand of JAJKFI010000036.1, from coordinate 6,170,362 downwards.
GTGCCATTGCACTGGTAGGAGAGCAGAAGAATAGGATTGAGCCCAAACACTCCCTTCCTGAACAAGGTGTCTGCACATACAATTTCCATACAACTCCAGGCACTCATGAATGACACCTGTCATTCATGTTCATGTGGCTTCAGGTTGGGTAGGGCACAGAAACTACAAAACCTCCTATCTGATTTTCAGACTTCTTAAAATGCGTTGAACTATCACTTTGCAGCACTTGCAATTGTAAAATGCAGCTTCAAATCTAGACAGTAATTTCCTCCGCACTTAAGAAACTGCAAAAGCAGCAAAAGAGAGCAAAAGGAAACTCCCATGATTAATGGACTACAGTATCAACTAATGGACTGGCAGAATGTTTTGTCATGATATGAATATTGGGTCACACCATTATGTAATTGCACATTGCAAAAGACCATCTCAAGACACTGCATCAGAAGACACTGTATTTCGAGGAATGTTTAGCAGTGTCCACATACTTCTTTCAACCCTTTAGGGCCCTTTAAGCATTATCAGTCTGCTGTAGCACCCTGCTCTCTACCCCACCCCCAATATAGGGAAGAGCACTGGTTTTGTGATTCTTATCAGGTGATTCTGCTCATCAGCTGTGGTTCTCAAACTTTTTAGCACCGGGACCCACTTTTTAGAATAACAATCTGTCCAGGACCCACCGAAAGTGATGTCATGGCCCGATGCGCCATCACTGTGATGCCAGAGCCTGCTGCTTTCCTGAGAGTGCAGCAATAAGTTGGGTTATTTCTCAGCCATTTTCCAACAGCAGAGTGCATCAGAAAGGGAAAAATCCTATTTACAGCCTTGTCACAAGCAAAACAACCACACAGCCTTCCCTCTATCCAGTGTCCCATTTTCCCATATTTTCAGTATGGCTGCTTTAGGTGCTTTGCAACTCACCTGAAATTGGCTCGTGTCCCACTGGTGGGTCCCGACCCACAGTTTGGAAGAACTGTTCTACAGGCCTGGGTACCTGCAATTGACCACATAGTTTGTTCCCATATATTGTTCTTATACTTCTAATAATGCATCAGGATAAGTACCTATTTTTCCATGCTGAAGTTTAAAATTGTTTGCCTAGAAACTATTAATAGTCCTGGAAACTATTGGAGGAGCATCATGACGCAATCCTAACCTGGAGTTAGGCTGGCAGAGTTAGGCCAGCCAAGTTTGGCAGGCTCAAGGGACACCGTAAAGTATGATTGGACCACTCTCTGAGTCAGAAAAGCCAGCTCACAGACATGCGCCATCCCCCTGACTCAGAGAGTGGTCCAATCGCACTTTACGATGTCCCTTGTGCCAGCCAAACTTTGCTAGTCTAACTTGTGCTGGCCAAACTCCAGGTTAAGATTGCACTCTCAGTGAAAGCCTACCGCATGGTTGCCGCACACATTTGCCTTCATGCAACCAATGAAGGGGCAAAAGTATTCTGAATGATTCTGCTTGCCTTGAGATCTGGCATGTTATCACAGTTAGAGCAATTAATCCCAGTTCTCCACACCCATCAGGGTATTCATTACCTCCCTATCCAACATGAACCATTGCCTTTGGCAACACACCTTGCCCAGAGAAAGCCAAGAGAAAGCACTTCACTGGTATTCTCTGCCCAGCACTGAGTTCAATGCCAATATTTTGAATCTGGAGAAGAAATTATATCTGAGATCTTGAAGAGGAGTATCTAATTCAACTTGCTCCCAACAGCTCTCAGTTTGGACAGGAATAAAATAAGGGCACAATCCTCACCTGGAGTTAGGCTGGCACACTTAGGTCAGCAAAGTTTGTCTGCCACAAAGGACACCGTAAAGTTAGTTAGGACCACTCTCGGAGTCAGAGAGGCCAGCACACAGACATGTGCTATCCTCCCTGGCTCCAAGAGTGGTCCTAATGCGCTTTCTGGTGGCCCTTGTGCCAGCCAAACTTTGCTGGCCTAACTGTACCAGCCTAACTCCAGGTTAAGATTGCGTTCTAAGACATTCTCCATATACATTTATTTTCTTGGTTTTTCTCTGCATTCATGGTTCAGTATATTTCAGTTTCTTCACACTCAAAAAACCTTTGGCTGCTTAAGACCTTCACATGGTTTATATTGATATCAATATAATATAATATAATATAATATAATATAATATAATATACCGTATTTCCCCAAGTATAAGGCGCACCAAAGTATAAGACGCACCTTAATTTTGGGGCCAGAAATTTGAAAAATCTCTGCCCGGCACACCCCTTGAATAAGACGCACCCAATTTTTAGCCCCCGTTTATTTGGGAAAAAGGTGCGTCTTATACTTGGGGAAATACGGTAATATATCAAGCCTATGTTGATATCAAGATCAATGCAATTGCTCCCATTCACTCCTTGTCCTTGCATTCCTCTGTGAGGTTTTTTTTTTTTATTCTCCCTCCGTCCCTCTTTCCACTCATTTTGTTGCATCTGACCATCTGGTGTCAGCAAGGGAAAATCCTAAGCGTTTTGTGGCCCTCCTTTTGGAAGGTAATGATTGAGAGCAATTACAACTTTCAGGTCTCTCCACAATTTCAGGGTGCAGTTGTCTGCATTTTTATCAGTTGTGGGGACTAGAGAAGACACGAGATCTGCTGTGAACTGCAAGGCAAGCAATAAATCAACAATCCAGCCCAGGCTTTCCCTTTGCCACTTTTATTCATGACTCGCATGAGCCATCTTCTGGCGATGTAGTGGAATAGCACTGCAAAGTGGCGCTTAGTTCCATTCTTGCGGTTTTCTAGCAACAGAAGTTAATACCCAGAGACATAGAAGTGAAGCTTGTTCGAAGAAAAAGCAAAAGAGAAAAAAAGCCCTCTGTGCGTACCTAGAAGTTGCCAAGCAGCTTGTGTCATTACCTTGCACACAGTTTAAGCAGGAAAGGTGGTTTACCAGGTCACCTATTTTGTTCATGCAACATGATAGGATGACCAAGATGGGTGAAACACACAGAGAAGGACCAGGTGCATCAAGGGAACATTTACACATCTGTACTGCTTATGTTATAATCGGTTATGCCTTAGTTTCTAATGTGCATTTGTTTTAAAGCAGTGGTTCCCAAAGTGTGGGTCAGGACCCACCAGTGGGTTGCGAGCCAATTTTAGGTGGGTCACGAAGCACCCAGAACAGACATATTGAACATATGGGAAGATGGGATGCTGGAAAGGGAGAGTGCTGTGTGGTTGTTTTGCCTGTGTCAAGACTGTCAATAAGCTTTTTCCGATCCGATTCAGAGCTCAATCCTAAACAGGAGTTAGGCCAGAGCATCAGTACTGCTGTATGTGCTGGTCCAGCATCATTCCACCAATACAGACACGCTTGATGGCATGTTTGCGAGAGCATTCAGCTGGCATAAGAGCTTAGCGCCGGCACAACAGGGGTATAGGATTGCACTCTGGCTCACTGCTCCAGAATGAGTTCTGAGAAGCAATGCCAATTTTGTTGTTGTTGTTTAGTCGCTAAGTCGTGTCTGACTCTTCGCGACCCCCTGGACCACAGCACACCAGGCCTACCTGTCCTCCACTAGCTTCCAGAGTTCGCCCAATTTCATGTTCATCACTTCGGTGACACTCTCTAACCATCTCATCCTCTGCCGCCCCCTTCTCCTTTTGCCTTCAATCTTTCCCAGAATGAGAGTATTTCCTAAAGAGTGGCCAAAGTATTTGAGCTTCAGTTTCAGTATTTGTCCTTCCAGGGAGCAATCAGACTTGACCTTCTGTTGGATTGACCGATTGGGTCTCCTTGCAGTCCAGGGGACTCTCAAGAGTCTTCTCCAACACCATAATTCAAAAATATCTATTCTTCAGCGTTCCGCCTTCCTTATGGTCCAGCTCTCACAGCCATACATGACTACAGAGAAAAACATAGCTTTGACTATGCAAACCTTTGTTGGCAGGGTGATGTCTCAGCTTTTTATTAAGTTGTCTAGGTTCACCATAGCTTTCCTCCCAAGAAGTAAACGCCTTTTAATTTCATGGCTGCAGTCACCATCTGCAGTGATCTTGGAGCCCAGGAAAATAAAGTCTGTCACTGCTTCCATTTCTTTCCCTTCTATTTGCCAGGAAGTGATGGGAGTGGTTGCCATGATCTTAGTTTATAGATCTTAGGTTTATATGATCTTAGTTTATACATGCCAATATTAGGAATGCTTTATTTGATGGGAAAGGTATAGAATGTACAGTCAATCCTCTTTATATGTGACCTCTCTTATCTGCGAGGGGCAGAATATCTACTTTCCAGAGGCGTAGCTAAAGAAGTGCAGGAGGGTGCAATTGCACCAGGTAACAAGCTTTAAGGGGGCAACAAGCTGAGCTTGACCAAATTAGTGGCCAAAATTGTGACAACCTTGGTATGTGTGAATAATACCATCATATTATATATCATTGGAAAGGTAATTTAATGCAGAATTCAGTGAAACAAGCCAGAGTGTAATATCTTTACTCTGTCAACGTTATGGCCAAAAACCAGAGAAAATGAAAATATAACTGTGATGTCACTTCCTGTTGTGACATCGCTTCCGGGACAACATTTTGCCCTCTACACTGGGCTACACGTTCATTAGCTACGCCCCTGCTACTTTCTTCATTATCTGTCCTTGCTTGCAGAGAACTTCCAAAGGCTGTAGGGACCTTCAGAATGGCACCTCCGACCAGCACTGACCCCTTTAAAATGGCTGGCTGAAGCACCTGCTGCCCATCGCAGACCTAAACAGCCTGGGACCTGAGTAGCTTAAAAAGGAACATCCCTTCCTGAGCATTTGGTTCAACAGCCATGAAGCCATGCTCCAATTTCCTCTGCTTAATGACACATAATGACAGGTGGCTATTAGGATTGTCTTGGTTGGGGCACCAACTTTAGGAAGTGCCTCTCTATGAAGGCCTGCCGAAACTCAAGGCTTTTTGATGGCAGCTTTTTAGACAAGCATCTGGCAAGTTCTAACTTGCTTCTCTCTCCTGCTGCTGCTGCAGCAGGATGATGCTGTATTTGTATGGATCTGACTTTGTGGATTTGGCTGTTTTAACTCCTTGCTGTTGCAATGGGAAGTGAAGCCTTCACTGTTTTCCTTTGTGTTGGGATGGCTACTTTGTTGTCATCTCTCTATTAATACTATATAAGCTGTTCTGAGTTCTTACTGAGGAAGACCAAGGTACAAAATGTGTAATGAATCAAAGCCTTTCTAAACACACAGTTTCAGGGACAGTTTTATCACTTGTGATTCTACTTCACATATAAACTAGGTCGAAGTGACACCCACTGAGAAGTCTGCCCTTGGCGCTATTGTTCCATAGAGTGGTTTGCCTTGAAAAACTACTTTGTTTGTTTCTCAGCTGGCAACATGAGTAATGAAGATCAGTTGGCCCCTTTCTAACCTGAAAACGTAATTTACTGTTCTCGGGGGCTATTTTTAGCTAGGCTTGCAGTGAACGTGCCGAGGAATGGAGTCTGGATAAGCAGTTTTAAGTCAAAAACCATTTTGCCCATTTTCTACCAATGATGCGCTGGAGGTTGCATTTCTACCAACGTTGCTCTAATGCATCATAAGCTGAGGATGCCAACTCATGAACAAACACATTTGATCTGGGCATCAAGCGGGACTCTGCTTCTTAGGTTTGCTATGCAAAACAATCAAAACTGTCCTGAGAATTATCTCCATGGGGTTAGGCGCACACTGCATCCTGTGAGGGGAAGGCACTTGGGCAGTGGAAAACATTCCACTTACCCCCTGGCAATAATGGCAATGGCAAAAAATAATGGCAAAAAACCCCTGGCAAGTGGCAATAATAATAATAATAATAATAATAATAATAATAATAATAATAATAATAATAATAATAATAATAATAATAATAATAATAATTGTATTTATATACTGCCTTTCTTAGGTCACCAGATTTCTCTAATGACTATAACTCAAGGCGGTTTACATAGGCAGATTTTATTCAGAAACCCGAAGGTTTTTACAATTTTTACAGAAATGTTCTGTCTTGCAAGAACTATACAAATACAGATGGATCTTTCTGGATTTAGTCCTTCTTTCTGGCCACCCGTTTGTCTTCTGCTGGCTGATAAGCGGCTTCCCTGCTCCCACCAGAGAAGCAGCTGAGTTCGGCACAACTCCCCCTCACACAAGGCAGCCGAAGACAGCTCAGCTGTTAATCAGTCGCAATTACAAGGTCTGCCGCTCACAGAGACTTCCGGCTGTCCCGAACTGGCGACCTTCAGATCTTCAGCTCTTATCCCTCTCGACCAAATCTTCTGCCCTCACAGACATAGGCCACCTTTTTTTGTGTTTCCAAGAGGAAGGAAGTGTCAGAGGAGTCTAAAAAAGAGTGCATAGGATCTGGTGTGTGCCACTGTAGCCAGATCCACCCCCACCTGCATCCTCCACACCCCCAGTTCCTCCCTGCCCAGAAACACCCCCAATCCCCCATTCCCTCCCCTGTCCCTCCCAACTGATCTGATCCCAAAGACAGGATGGGGCTGCAAATGTAGCTTATTTTGCCCCAAACGTTTGGTTGCAATTTGTTTAAACCAAACGTAAAACATTTGAAAAATGGGATTAAAATATCCCAAATAGATGTAACACATAACTATTAGACTTCAATCCTATGTGTTGTTATTCAGAAATACATTCCATTTGCTTCTGCTATCCCTCTGCTGTCCTCTGCTATCCTCTGCACCCGCTCATCCAATCAAATGAAATAAGCAAGTCCAAATTCCCATCTCTGGGGAGGTGTGATCCATCTGCTTCCCTACTCTCTGGAGTGCTCCCCACTCTCTGGAAATGTACTGTATGTAGGCAGACTGGCTCTTATGCCCCAAAGCAGATTTCTCAGTTTGCCTGCTCTTCCTCTTGGCACTTCGTTCCTGCTGAGGTCCTTTAAAAAAGTTTCCGTGGCTGAGCACTCCTACTGATGACATCATCGCCCCAGCTAGAGAGAAGGGTGCTCTCCACCACCACCACCCTTCCACTGCACCCCTAAGATGGACGTTTGGTAGAGGACTTTCAGCACATCAGAGGACCATTGCAAGAATCAGCACACTGAGACACATGGATATTTATTGCACACTGTTCTGCTAAAGACTTATATAGATGCCATCATGGTAGCGGAACACCTATGAACAGGTGTAGCATTACCATTCCTTACTGAATATACTACTATAACAATGTCTTAATCTGGACGTGTGCCCGCAAGGACTGGTGTTATGGTGGCAGCCAATGTCCAACGTCACTCTTCATCAACCAGGATGATGTCTCCGTGAGCCATCCTCCGTGTGGACTGCCTTCTCACAAGGGGGTCCTCATCGATCTCATCCGGCTCCTCCCCTTTCCCCCTGTGCTTTTTGGCTACATTCTCAATTAACTTGGTTGCATCACTCAGAGTCTTGTGAGTGCGTTGACCGGCCATTTTCAGCTTTCCGTCCTCCATGACAGCTCCCATGGCCTTTAACGGCTTGGTTTTACCCAAACACTCCTGCTGTTCTTTCATCTGCTTGAGCCGGAAGCGTTGCCGGCCGTTTCCTTGCAAAGGGCTCTGGGGAAGTTTCGCATCCTCAGGAGCTTGGAGGTTGTTGCACATATTCGGGGGGATGAGAGGCTTCCGGCATTGCACGGGAGAACTTCCAGCAGTGGGTTTTTTAGCAGGCTTGGAATTTCCCTCTAGGGGCAAAATAATTTGAACCTCACACAAGGGCTTGGCCACATCTGACGAATGAACACCATCTTGATTGTCCAACGTGGCCTTCTCGACTGTTTTGATCTTCTGGAGGTTTTCCATCTCTACCTGAGCCAAATTTTTCACCCTTTTCACATGGGGCTCGCTGCTGATGGAGGAAACGCTGGCCAGCTTGAAAGCAGCAAGTTGGGCGTCTCTCTGGATGGTCATGATCTTCTGGAGCTGAGCGTCTTTAATTTCCAAGGGGATCTCTAGAGGGGCCAGCTTCACTGGTCGTTTTAGTGCAAGGCTGTCCATGCTCTGGGCCTCGGTTCCATAAAATGGCTTGGGAGAAGTAGCTCCCTCTCTGCTGACCTTCTCAGCATCTTCCTTGCCTGGCTTAGGCTCTGCAAGGTTTGGCGAAGAACGGTGGAAGCTGGGGGACCTGAGACCCTTCCTGTTCTTATCTCCTGGTAAGATAAGAGTAGGCTTCTTCTCAGGTTTCAGGTTCATCACCGTAACTTCGCTAACTGTGCAGTTGAACTTGGCCATCTTTTCATCTACCATTGGTGTGCCCTAGAACGACAACAAAAAAGTGTAGATGTTTCAGCACGTTTCAGTGTACATAAATAGTTTTCTAAATTATTCAGTTCTGTCAACCTAGAAAACTCTTCTCATTAATCCACAGAACAGACAGCAGAAACATCAGCTTTCTGACCCAGTTAGGGAGAAAGAGAAATTTAGCAATCTCAGGCCCACATGAGAACTGCAACTTCCAAGCAGGTTTGACTTGAAGATGGGACGGAGGCACGGGTTAGTTTTCTCCCCTTTCCTGTAAGGCACATTGCTAACTCTAGAGGGCAGCATGCCCCTAAACACCAGTTGTAGGACTGCAGTGGCAGGAAATAATTCCACCTTTCGCTCCTCCTTGTGGACTTCCCACAGGCAGCTTGTAGCCCACTGTGGGGATCATTAGGCTGGACGAGACGGCCTTCCCTCATGTCTGCATTACAGCCTTTGCAAATGATTCCTGCAATTACCTTCACTGTTATTGTTCCCTGAATCGATAATTCTGTTGAGCTCTGCAGCCTGATTCCAAGATCTCCCTCCTGGGGTTTCACTGATAGCTCAGAACCTATCGGTGAATATGTAAATTTTGAACTCTTTGCCCCAATGAGCATCGCTTTACACATATTGACACTGAAGACGCAATCCTAACCTCCCTGTGCTGGGAGGTAGGCCGGCCCAGTTAGGCCAGCAATGTTTGGCTGGCATAAGGGACACAGTACAGTATGTTTGGATCACTTTCGGAGTCAAAGGTGGGCACCGTCCTCCCTGACTCCGAGAATGGTCAAAATGCACTTTACATTGGCCCTTGTGCCGGACAAACTTTGCTGGCCTACTGTGCCAGCCTAACTCCAGGTTAGAACTGCACCCTGACTCTCATTTGGCACGTTGCTGCTTCCCAGTTGCTGGGGGTGAGTGGGTGGGTGGGGGTTGCAATATGGGAGGACTATTCCGTTCAGGCCCTATTGGCTTCTTAGGGCGCAATCCTAAGCAGTGCCGGACTGGCGAGGCCAACAGGCCAGCGCCATATCCAGCACTGCTTAGAACAGGGCTGGAGCCTCCCTGTGGCGAGGTAGTGTGCACTCCCTTACTGTAGGGGAGGCTCCAGCCTCCCCTATGTGCTCCTCGATCTTCGCCCGCTAAAGAGCAGATCCGAGGAGACCGCGTGGCCTTAATCAGGGCCGCGCAGCCTCGCTGACGGGCTTAGGATGTGGCCGTATGACCACCTCCCAAGCCTGCCCAAGTCCTGCCTCCCCCTCCCCCCCAACAATCCCAATCCTGAAATGGGACAGAGAATCCTTTGCGCCAACCATCTTCCGTCAGCACAAGGGAGGCTCTCCATCGGCGCTCTGAAGCCGATGCTGCAAGTCGTGTCGGCTTCAGAGTTGGAGCACCGACGTGGGGGTGCTGCTTGGCGCCCATGCACTGGTGCTCTGCCCCTTGGGTCAATGCAAGGATTGTCCTGCCCGACACATCTGTTTGGCTACAGAGAAACTCAATTCTACATTCAATCGTTTGCATTTTCTTGCAGAATCAAATTCTACATTGTCTCATCCTGACAAGTTCTTATGTTCTTCTATCTAGATTGAGTCCCAAACATTTAACTAGTTATGGGTGTAGGAGAATGTTGGTGCAAATATAGGTTATCCTTTATCCGGACTGCTTGGGATGGGAAGTTGTCTGGATTTTGGATTTTTCTGGATTTTGGAATAATTGCATAAATATAATGAGAAAAGTTGCCCTTTTCACTGTTCCCCATTTGGGTGTGTGCTGGCATTTTTGACATTTGGGTGTGTGCTGGCATTTTTGACAGTGGCACACACCATAGAGAAGAGAATACAGCCTGCAGCCCGTACATGGGAATGGACACAAGACCTTCTTTCTACAGAAAGTTTAAAGAAGTCTTGGATGAAGATGTCTAGATTTCAGAATGTCTAGATTTTGAGTGTCCAGATAAGGGATCATCTACCTGTATATGTTTCTATCATTTGTATTCCATTGTGTCCCATTGGCTAGTGCAATAAATTATGTCTACTTTCACTATTACTGTTATTTTTGCCTTAAGTTTGAAGGCCTGCGACAAATGGACTGGACTTGCCACTTCTATTTTCCTCCAACGTGATTGCAATTTATCTTTGGGCAGTGGCTGTTTACCCTTGTCATGTGCCACTTAAATCCTCCTGAAGCCTTGTGCTAATTAACTTAACCTCTGATGAGCTTTATTCACAGCACCGGGTGGTTCTTCCTGGCCACTGCACATTGTTTAATTGCCTCTCTAAATATTCCTCTTCTCTGTAATTATAGTACAGCCTGCCCTGGTATCTACTGGGGTTCTGTTCTGGACCCCACCATGGATACCTGAAACCATGGATATTGGGGATGCACTTTTAAAAATAGGGGATCATCAGTGGTTTTGCTGCAACAAGGTTAAAAAAAGGGAATTTAGGGCACAATTCTAACCTGGAGTTTGGCCAGCACAGTTAGGCCAGCAAAGTTTGGCCGGCACAAGGGCCACCATAATGTGCGTTGGACCATGCTTGGAATCGGGGGGGGGG
>JAJKFI010000036.1:6147061-6159554 GCA_029204185.1 Lerista edwardsae | reverse complement strand
GTGATCATGGCTGTACTTAAACAGTTGCTCCTGTCACTTACGATCACACAGAGGGCAGGAAGATGGAGCCTCGATAGGATCTTCTGAGCACAAAGTATTTTCAGCTCTGTGTTCTTTATTGCATTAATTCCTTGCCTCTCTGACATTGATTTATTACCAATCTTTTCTCCCTCGGGTACCTAAGCAAATTCTTTTCTTATTGGAAGCAGGCTTTTGTCATTAGCCACAACACAGTAAAGCTCTAAAAACAGTATTATACATTTATAGCCCAATCCCCTGGGTCCTCTGCACTGCTGGGAGTCATGCTCCAATAGCACAAGGTGCGTTACAGCAGCACAAAAGCCAGGCTGCTGTTGCACACTTCTGGGGCCACCGCTGCAAACGGTGATTGGTGTGGCGCATCATTTTAGATCATGCGATAAGAGATTGAGAGACAATTAATATCAAGCCATATATTAATACCAAGTTTTAGCGAGCCAGGCCAAAACCCAGGTGTCAGGCCTGAAGCCAGTCTAACCTTTTTAACTGTATAATGCTTTAGAAAAAAGTCAGCAAATTTATTTTTTTTACTACATTTAGAATTTAGAAGCACCCCTCCCTCCACAGACACCCATAAAAATTATCTCCCTGATTACTGCATGCCTAGCTTCAGAAAGCATAAGGTAAATAAAAGGTAAAGGTTTCCCCACGACCGAATGGTCTAGTCGTGACCGACTGTAGGGGGCAGTGCTCATTTCTGTTTCTAAGCCTGTAGAGCCGGCTTGACCTGAGGACAAGCTTCCATGGTCATGTGGCCGGCATGACTGTACGCCAAGGCGCACGAAACGCTGTTACCTTCCCACCGAAGTGGTTCCTATTTATCTACTCGCATTTTTACGTGCTTTTGAACTGCTAGGTTGGCAGGAGCTGGGACGAGCCACAGGAGCTCACACCGTTGCACAGTCTCGAACTGCCAGCCTTCCAGTCAGAATGTCCAGCAGCAGCGGATTAACCCGCTGCGCCACCACGTTCTGTGCCACCACGTTCAGAAAGCATAGGCGCCCATAAAGAAAAACCTTCCATTTACAAATCTTAAATTTCAGGCTGGTTCAAAAGTAAATCTTTTGAGTACCCACATCAACATTCCAGACCAATGATTTTCAACCAGTGTGCTGTGGCACATTGGTGTGCTGTGAAAGGTCCACAGGTGTCCACAGGTGTAAACACTGTCGGAGTTTAGAGCATAGTGATTTTAAAAATAGCTGAAAAATACTTCTGGGGTTCTGCAGCTCTGTTTTTAGGGCAACTTCCTATAGTAACAAATTGTTGTTCCGTCTTCCTCCAGAAGTTGTAACGAGCAGGCTCTAAAAACAGTTTCCTTAAAAACGGAGCTGCAGAACCTGGAAGAGTCTCTTGGGGGCAGCAGGAAGTGACATCATAAACAGTGAAAACCATAGAGAAGATCATAGAGAGCGGTGTGCCGTGAGAAGAAAATCATTGAAAACGGCTGTTCTAGATACTTTGTGCTTTCAAGATACAGCGTTCCAGCTGTATCCAGAAATGCATTAGGAGCAACTCAACAGGTCTCAGATGATCAGACCAAAATGTTCCCATTCATAACTGGGGTTTGAACCAGGCGAAGTTTCCAGCCTGTTTACAAGAGCCGCTCCACATGAACTGCCCTGCAGGAATCTAAGAATAAAACTGAAATAATGTTCACAGCAGTTGAATGCATCATAAAGAAGCTTCTGTGGCAAGCCATAGAAATAAATCAAATTCCAGGACTTCGATACATATTACAATAATAAACCACAACACCTACAGAGGCCTTGAATGCAATCAGAACGGTGACCACAGACAGACAGCTGCCTCTAGCTCTGGCATGTTTTCTCACATAAAAACTATGCTAAATACAGGGCTTACATATTATTTTTTTCAAAAAAAAATGTAATTAGTAACCAAGGCAACTCACTGGGATGAAACCTTATTTTTCAAAACAAATACAAAAATAAACATTAAAAAAAACAGTGCTTAAGAAAGCATGGCTGCATAGAGTATGCACATTTTAGATCATGCTATAAGAGACTGAGGGACAATTAATATCAACCTGTCAATACATTATCCATGTTTGGATAACAAAGCTAATGCATGGGATGGATAGAGTGGACAGAGGAAAGCTCTTTTCCCTCTCCCACAGCACCAGAACCAGGGGGCATCCACTGAAATTGAGGATTGGGGGAGTTAGAATTGATAAAAGGAAATACTTTTTTACCCAGCCGGTAAATAATCTGTGGTACTCCCTGCCACAGGAGTTGTAATATCTTTATCAAACATTTTGGCTAAAAAACCAGAAAATGAAAATGTCCGGGTCTCCCGGCCTTACCTGGATTTGAGGATCGCCTCCACGGACGAGGAACGGCAGCAACCTCCAGCCTCCCACCAGGGCCCAAGCAGGGAAAGCAGGAGGAGGATCGGCTAGGGCGAGCCGGGCCAAAACCCTGGGGACGGAGAGTAGGGCCCTGAGTGATCCTGCAAACCCCAGTGCCCTTCTGGGCAGCCAGGCCTGTCTCAGGAGGAGAGGAAGGGGTGGAGTCTCAAGGGCGGGACCTAGCCATAAAAGCAGCAAGCAGCGGGTGATGAGGGCAGTTGTGTATGGGTAGGCAGAGCAGGAGGTTGTGGAGCAACAGCCTCCTACTCCCTGGGTAAAGGACCAAGGGTGAAGCAACCCCCTTTCCCTGCAACTGGGCTCAGGCTGACACCAGGGGCGGACCTAGTCAAAATGGCGCCCGGGGCACCCAATAGAAGTGCGCCCCCATGGGAGCCCAGGTCTACCCGCGCAATGTTTCGGGGGGCCACTGGCACCCCCCTAGATGGCCCCAAGATGGTGCCCAGGGCTCATGCCCCCCCTGCCCCCCTAGATCCGCCACTGGCTGACACTACCTGCTTGAACCGGCGCAACCTTCCTGGGGCTCCCCGCTTCCTCATGTCAAAGGTCCAACGCACCTGGGGGGGTATGAACCCCTTTGGACCCTTCGAGCCTGCCACCCTAGGACCGGGCTCGCCCGGGGGACATGACAGAAAATACAACCATCATGTAAAAATAGCAGTTTTTAGGAATAATACTGTCATGTTATATATCATTTGATGTGGAATTTCATGCAGAATGCAATAAAAAAACTGGAGTGTAGTATCTCCATTCTATCAAAAGTTATGGCCAAAAGAGCAAGGAAATGAAAATACAACTGTGATGTCACTTCCTGATGTAGAACCTTTTGCATTCAAAATGGATGCACTGCCATTGAGCTACAGCCCCAAGTGGGCAGCTCTTCGCTCACCCATCAGACTGTAGTTTCCTTGGGGCGGGGGCCTGTCCCTGTCTTTCTTCCGTGGCTTATTCTCCCCTGTACAGTGTCAATTTCTGTTACGGTATCCAATACACAATAAGTACAGCTGTTTGCCAGTGACAAATGCTTCCACAACAACTGGAATCTGCCTAACAAATGAGGCTGCCTAATAATCTGCCTTACTCTGCAATTGTTGATTTTGTAGGGGAGACCATTTGACCTTTTAAGCCCTGAAATTCAGCTTATAAGCCTGGCAATTGAAGCACACAGAGCTATTTTCCCACAGGGAGAGCTAGGAGCCGCGGAGTATTCGGGCTGATCCTCTTTGTTTTTAAATCAATCACACTTGTTTCACATAGATTTTATGAGGCGCTGCTTTGACGCTGGTAATGATTTGTTGTTCAATTGCATTTCATGCCACCATTATCTGCAAAGTGCTTTGAGATGCGTCGCACGAATGCGGCGGCTCAGCTCGCCGTTTATGGGATGGAATGAAAACGCAGGTAGCAACGGGCTGCGATTAATGGACCTGCACTAAATTATCAGCGCGCTTGTTCCTCCCCTGAAGCCTGCCATGTCAGGCAACACGGGGACTGGAAACAAGCAAACAAATGTCATGCCAGAGATAGATATTATATGAGCACGGCTGAGGCCTGGGTCAAGTGGCTCAATGCCTCGAAAGAATTGATCACTGACGCCACTTGTCATTAGACTTATTCCACAAAGCTGTGGGCAGTGAAATAATAGACCCAGGGCAAGCTGGTGGCCTGGACTAGCAGAAGCTGGGCCCATACCAGGCACCAGAGCTAAATCGCATGGCAAACGGGGAGGGGAGGGGATGCTGGCTGCTTCCACACTAACAGCAGTGCCTAAGCATTAGGGCTGCCAGATCAGTCAGGCAGAGAAAAGCAGTCCCTTTTCAGAGAATCATAGAGTTGGGAGCAGTGATGTCATCCAGGCGCACCAGGAACCGGAACGCCCGGATGATTGGCAGCCCTCCGCCCCTATGGCAGAGGCAGCCACGCCTCCCTGTGCCTGGAATCGCGCCATTTCAGACGCACGGGAGGGCGGGAGGGCCCAGAAACAGCGCGCCTGTCCTTGGGACCGTCCCTGGAACTAGCGTAACGGCGTAACGGTACCGGCGTACTGGCTATGTAATGGTGTACCGGCCAGGATGACACCGCTGGTTGGGAGGAACCTACAAGGTCATCTAGTCCAACCCCATGCCTGTAACAGGAAATCCTCCTAGAGCACTGTTTCCCAACCTGGGGGTCGTGACCCCCATTGGGAAACTTTCCTGGGCCATTCCCCCTTAAGGGAATGGGTGCCTGACAGTGATTGCAGGGATGCGGGCACCCCAGAGGTTCTTACCACCTCAGTGGGGGTTGTGCCGGCATCTGGCAAGTTTTAGGAGGCCCCACAACCCCCTCTGTGAGCCTCCCCCATGAGTTAAAAAGCCCCATTTTGTGCATGCAAAGCACTTCCTGTTTTGCATGTGAAAAGAGGAAGTGCTTTGTGTGTGCAAAATGAGGCTTTTTAATTCATCAGGGAAGGGGCTGCGGGGCCTCCCAGAACTTGCCAGAGACCAGCACACATACACACACTGTTAGGAACGGTGGGCCCTTCTGACCCACGGTCCAATCCATCAAATTGTTAGGAGTGCTTGATCCCCCTGACCCAACACTCCTGTACCAAATACCACAGAGACAGAGAGAGATTGCAGCTTCAATTTCTTTACTGCAGCAAAGGGAGGGGCAGCACCAAAGTCCAAGACCACCTCTCTGAACAATAAAAAGGTAAAGGTTTCCCCACGACCGAATGGTCTAGTCATGACCGACTGTAGGGGGCGGTGCTCATCTCCGTTTCAAAGCCTGTAGAGCCGGCGTTTTTGTCCGATCATGTGGCCAGCATGACTCTACGCCGTAGCGCACGGAACGCCGTTACCTTCCCACCGAAGTGGTCCCTATTTATCTACTTGCATTTTTTAGGTGCTTTCGAACTGCTAGGTTGGCAGGAGCTGGGACAAGAAACGGGAGCTCACTCCGCCATGCAGTCTTGAACTCCCAACCTTGCAGTTGAAAGCTCAGCAACAGCGGATTAACTCGCTGCACCACCACGTCCCTCTCCTAACAATACATAACCACAAATTATATAGACCCTATTCCGTGCACAGCCCCTCCTTGTTTTCACCACTGGCTAAGTTACTTCCGAGGTTACAGCCTTCCCGTCCGCCTACTACATGTTTCCCCTTGATATGTACCCCCACCGTCGCATGTGCATTCAAATCAGCTTTTGAGAGGCATGTGTTTTAATATGTATAGACTTATTAAGCCTGCGCAATTCGCTACAACCCTCTGTAAACGTTTCACCTCTAATTAACCTACCTTGTTAGCAGAGGCACCTGTGTTATCTACTTTTTGCTTCTTCACCTATCTACTACTCCCTTGCCAAGCTTTGGAAGCTGCGACTCACTTGTCAGTGAAACATTCTACTGAGCGAAGCTGTTCTCTGAGTTAGTTATTTGCTCCAAATTACAGGCTTCGTACCCTGTTCTCAGTCTTTCTGAGAGCCCCCAGTCCCAATTCATAAGCTCTCAGGTCCCTTTAATAACTTTTAGCTTGTCTGCCCCAAATCACGGATGTTGTGATTTTTGCCCCAAATGTTTATTCCTCACAACACCAGAGAAGGTAAGATTCCCTGGGGTGCCTGCAGCACCATGATCGCTACAGCGCTGTCAGGCTCACACACCCCAGCCTCAGTCCTCACCCCCACCAGCACTTACAGTGGTCCCAACGTCCAAGTAGGACATTGGGAACCGCTGTCCTAGAGCATCTCCAGCAGGAGCCTGTTGAGTCTCTGCTTGAAAGTCCCAGTGAGGAAGAATCCACCACCTCGCTAGGAAGGTCTCAGTGCAGGGGCTCCTTCGCCACGATCTCTCTCCACTCTGGGGTCTATCCGCACCTCTGATCTTTTCTTTCTCAGTCCTGCTGCAGCTGAATAGCCTCCTGCCACTATGAGACCATCAAGGCAGACTGGAAACCCTGACCTCTGCTGGAATTAATTCCAGTGCTGGAAGGAGCGGCAACCAGTGCTATGGGCATGTGCTGGTTGGAGAGGAGGGCACCTGTCTGCTAATCAATTAATCAATGATCAATCAGTCAATCAATCAATAGTATTTATATACCGCTTTTCAACACAAATTTCAAAAGCAGTTTACAGGCAAATAGTAATAATAACGTTAAAAAGTTCCCTGTCCCAAAGGGCCCACAATCTAAAAAAAAAAATGCAGAACATCACCAGAAACAGCCACTAGAAAGACACAGTGCAGGGGTAAAGCGGGACAATTACTCTCCCCTGCTAAATATAAGAGGATCACCACTTGAAAAACCACGCTCTTGCATGGTTCATAGCCCTCTTATTTATTTACTATCTCTATGGTTTTCAAACTTCTTAGCACCAGGACCAGTGGTGTCATCTAAATGATTTAAGAACAGATACTCACTTTTGATTGGCACGTGTCGGGACCCGCCCACCGGAAATGACATCATAAGCCAGAAGTGATGTTGTGGCAGGAAGTGACATGAAAAAAGCCCTTTTTGAGGCCTCAGACAATTTTAAACTGACCCAACAGTTGCAACAGTATTCCACAGCACCCCCAGAACATGTTAAGGAGGCCTGGCATCATGTTAAAGTGACCCAAAACCCCAGAGCAGCTCATTTTTCAGTAGCAAGGAAAGGAAAGGCTCCGCTCGCTGCCTGCCTGCCTGGCTGGCTCTGAGAACATGCAGGCAACTCAAACGTGCAGGAAATTCAAACGTTGCAGAGGGCGGAGTTGACGAGTGGGCGGGCGAATGGGCGGGGCCAGCCGTAATCCTAGGAACCAGTACTCGCATACCCCCGCGTACCCCCTGCATGACATCACTGACCAGGACCCACTTTTTAGAATGGCAATCTGCCCAGGACCCACCAGAAGTAATGTCATCACCAGAAATGCCGTCATTGTGACGCCAGAGCCTGCTGCTTTCCTGAGAATGCAGCAATCAGTTGGGTTATTTCTCAGCCATTTTTCAATAGCAAAATGCATCGGAAAGGGGAAAAAAACTCATTTACAACCTCTAAACAAACAAAGCAACCACACAACCCTCCCCCTTTCCAGTGTGTCATCTTCCCATATGGCTGCTCTAGGTGCTTCACAACCCGCCTGAAATTGGCTTGGGGTCCTGACCCACAGTTTGAGAACCACTGTACTATTTCAAAAATTACAGACTGACTTATAGAACAGCAATTTAAAGCATAACCATCACTAAATGCATTTGGTCTTGCAAGCTCACCATGAGAGCTGCTTATGTGTTAAAAAATAATAAAAATAAAGGATTCTTATGATATGCAGTCAAAAACTCCCTGCATGCTGAAAAGTAGCAGGTCAAGAAGAAGAGGAGATTATTGCCCTGACGAGTCAGCTTTCCAATGGCATGACATTTTTGAATTGAGGGAACGTTCAAGTCTGTGGTCTAACACCCCCACCCACCCACTCCAACTGCATTGCGAAACGATACAGTCCTGGGAAATATATCATTTTGCCGAGTCATATCATTTTGCTGAGTCACTGCAGAAAATATTAGGCCCAGCTTTTTAAAAGGAGTCTGTGTGGATGTCAGATTCTGCTTCAGTTTCTGATCATTTTTGAGAGCTTGAAGGCTGGTGCAGAAAAAGACCAGGAATTATTCCACAATAGAGATGTGCGCAAAAGGTGCAGACACAGGACAGCAAAGAAGACTGCTGCTGTGGCAAGAACACATCTCCCCACCCTGGATCTACAGAAAGCATTAAAACCTACTTTTCCCCTCCATTTTCTTTTACCTACAAGCAACGTTGCTGCCCATGTTTTTCATTATTCTGACTTTTATTGCTACACCCCCCAATATAACTCAGAGCGCAATCCTAACCTGGAATTAGGCCGGCTCAGTTAGGCCAGCAAAGTTTGGCCGGCACAAGGGCCTCCGTACAGTATGTTTGGACCACTCTCAGAGAGGCCAGCACACAGACGTGCGCCATCCCTCTGACTCTGAGAGTGGTCCAAACGCCACTCCCTTATATCTGGCATTCTGAGGTAAATTTCTGAGGTAAAATTCTGAGGTAAATATGAGGTAAATAAAGCAAAGTCTGGCCAGCACAAGGGACACCGTAAAGTATGTTTGGACCACTCTCGGAGTCAGAGAGGCCAGCACACAGACGTGCGCCATTCTCCTTGACTCCAGGAGTGGTCCAAACGCACTTCACAGTGGCCCTTGTACCGGCCAAACTTTGCTGGCCTAACTATGCTGGCCTAACTCCCGGTTAGGATTGCGCCATCAGTTTTTTTAAAAAGCAATCAAACAGCACTGCAAACAAAAAGCCTTTGCAAAGAGAGGAGGGAAGAGTGCAAACAGCACAACAAACAGATATGTACAAGCAGTACATATTTGAACGAACAAACAGCACAGCAGAGTGATGTCTTAATGCCAGTTCAGGATATATGACATGGAAGCTGCGGCGTCATGCAGCCAGAACGCTGGGCGGGAGGAACGGGTGAGCAGCAGCCCCCGTTGCGTTCCGGTCCGTTTCCCCATCTTCCCCGTTCCTCCCGCCCAGCGTTCCGGCTGCATGATGCCGCTGCATGGAAACCCAACGGTGTCAGACCACTTCAACGGCTGCTGCAGCACCTGACTCGGAGCAAACCAGGCAAACGCTGTGACCTGCTTTGTACGACGTGGTCTTTGGAAGGATTGAATTCGTACATATGCACCAATAACCTCGTTTAATACCAATGTTTGCCTTTTTACAGGCTATGCTAAATTGGGTGAGGATGGGGGTGGGTGGGAGACAACGGTGGGGAAGACCAGGGTTGGAGCTAAAGGGTTGGGGCCCAATCCTATCCAAATTGCCAGCACCGATGCAGCCACGGCAACAGGCATGTGTTCTACATTCTGTGGTTGTGAGGGGCATGGAGGCCTCCTCGAGGTACAGGAACAATTGTTCCCTTACCTCAGGCCTGTATGGTGGCTGGATCGGAGCTGGAGTGTTGGGTAGGATTGGGCCTTGGATTTCCTTAGGGTGCATTGTGCTCCTGGGGTCAGTCTTGTTCTCCCCAAAAGCACCCTATTTGTCCTCCAGGTTGGATACGGCCAATGCGGCGTAACGCTGCAACTGTTTGCGTTCCTCCAGGTTATACTGCAGCTTCTCCAGCAGCTCAAAGTAGCGGAAAAGGGAGTCGCGTGGCCACACAACTTTCTCATCCTCATCAGCGTCATACAAGAGAGGCAGGTTTTTGAGGATGTACGTCTCCCAGTCCAGGCCCCAGGTGTGGAGGTCACGTGACAAGCCTGAGTAATCTGCGGATGTAAATTCTGATCTAGTATCTGCGCTCAGCTGGTCGGGGGATACAGGCGCCGTTTCTTGATGTCCCAGCGAGAGGGTGTACCTCCTTTCCAGAAGCTCCATTTTGAACTTGTCTGCTTGCTGCTGAGTCTCAATCTGCTTCACTTCTTCACTCAGGTCGCTCCGGATATTCTGGAAGTTGGTGACCATGATAGCCACAAAGAGGTTTCTGAAGATAAATGCCCCGATGAAAAGCCATAGGAAGATGAACAGGCCGCTGATGACCATGTTGACCTCCGGGATCTTCCACATGTCCTGCAGGAGAGCATACCAGTGGTCCATGGTGAAAAGGATGAAGATGGTCACCAAAGCATTGGGCATGTCCATGAAAAAAGTGTTATACTCAAGGTCATCCCGGTCGGCACGACTGTAGTCCTCAAAGAAGAAGATGCCCGATACAGCAAAAACATAGAAGAAGAAGAGCAGGAGCACAAAGATGAAAATCATGGCCTTCAAGGCTTTGAAAATGGTTATGATGAGGACTCGGACTTGGGCAACCCTGGAGAAGAGTTTCAAACAGCGCAATACCCGGCAAACCTGGAGGAGTCGTACAATCGGCGGACTGTCGACACTGCTGGCGGCATGCAGTATCTCGGGGAAAAAGGAAACCACAGTGACAGTGAAGTCAAAGATATTCCAGGAATTGAGCCAGTATTTCTGAAAGCTAACAACCCAGTGCAAACCTATCTCAAGCAGAAAGATGAGGACAATGCCCCAGATAATGACCTCCAAGGTAAATTTCACTCTCAACCAGTGCTTCTTCCGATTATCCGCTATCTCCGTTAAGACCATGAGGACCACAATATTCAACACAATGAGGAAGAGGATGAAGCCTTTGAAGAGACTGCTGTTCACGATCCAGTAGGCCCACATGTTCGACGGGGGAAAGTGGCTGCAGCGAACCCGAATCCGGTTGCGCCAGCGTTGCTGTTGAGGCACCCTAATGTTGCGGATAGGCGCAATGTTGAAGCGAACCAGCTGGTGATGGTCTGCGAGCATCATCTTCTGCTGTTTATGTTCAGACAGGAAATCCTGGATGTTGTGCCGCGGGACAGCGTGGCTTAGCCCTTGGAGGTGGTCCATCAGGTAAAAAGTGTAGATCAACTTTGAGCGGATAGCATCTGCTCGGGGAAGTACTTGGAAGGGGATTTCTTCCTTGGGAACATCCTTTGCATTCGGTGAAGCCATGGTCCCTTCTTTCTGCTCACCTGCCATTCTCAAAGTGGAATGGAAGGTTCCTCGCAGTAGCATCATAGAATCCAGTGATGACCTCACAGGTTGGAACACAAGTATGTTGTGTTCACAACATTCCACATCCTTGCCATTGTTCAAATGTCAGGCAAAGTTCACCCTGTATTCCCATGCCTTTAACATCCCAAAAGCTGCCTGCCAGTGAAGGGGAGCTTCACACCGCAGCAGGAAGTCATCAAAGAGGGCAGGGCCAGCCTATCCAGGAATGGTGCTCCACAATCTAGGGATGGCACCAGAGAAGGCCCTCTCTTACGTCTCAACCAAATTGGTGGGATGCACAAGGGAATTTTTGTAGGTTATAGCAAGTTGGCAAGTTCATATGGGAAAAGGCAAGCCACTTAGAACGTGAAAGCCATTTCAGACTTTAAAGGCCAAGCCATTTAAAACTTGGGGGTGGTGCAAGGGCAATAGGTGACCTTAGAATGCCAGAGGCAGGGGAGTGGCAGGTATCTAGTTGTCTTGTGTGCTCCCTGAGGCATCTGGTGGACCACTATGAGATACAAGAAGATGGGCTAGATGGGCCTTGGCCTGATCCAGAGGGGCTCTTCTTAAGGCTCAGATTGTTTGGACCACTGTCAGAGTCAGGGAGGATGGCGCACGTCTGTGTGCTGGCATCTCTGACTCCGAGAGTCGTCTGAACATACTTTACAGTGGCCCTTGTGCCGGCCAAACTGTGCTGGCCTAACTCTAGGTTAGGATTAGTAGTAGGATAGTAGTAGGCTGAAGTAGCCTGAATACTGGGTGCAAGGGAGTGGCAACAGGATGCAAGCATCTTGTTGTCTCATGCCTTCCTGGGGCACCTGGTGGGCCGCTGTGAGATACAGGAAGCTGGACTAGATGGGCTTTTGGCCTGATCCAGCAGGGCTCTTCTTATGTTCTTATGATTGTGCCCTTAATTAAATTTGAAGGAGATGTGGCTACAAAATCTTCTTTGTCCTCAGGTGGAAGATGCCCTAGCCACACTTCTGTAACTACTGGAATTTGGGAAATGCCATCCTAGGTTCTCGTTTTCAGGCAGCTAGAGAAGCTGGATGCAATGGCAGCTTGGAAGCAGTAGAGGGGGTAATTCTGTTACATTCCACAGAATTGGAATGTAATCGGTTTACAACACTGTGCCATGAATCTCAGAGAGGGAAAAACCGAGACTAGTGCCATCGGCCCATTGTCTCAGATGCTGCTGGCTCTGGGTTTTGCTTAAAAGCTTTCTCATTTCGAATCCCATTACAGCTCTATGCAGGCCATTAGTTAATTAAATGCAGCCACCAGAGTCTTTGATTGTCTGAATATGTCATTACTCTTGGCCAACTGTCTTTGGGGATTTACCTCCTCCACACACCCACACTTCTGGAATTTGGAAAACAAATATGAAAGTGAGGCGATGCAGAAATAAGAAAATGAATTCCTCGTGGGACTGAGCCAAAGTGCTTCTTCCAAGCACATTAAATCACAGGACCTGGTGTGTGTGTGTGTGTGTGTGTGTGTGTGTGTGTGTGTGTGTGTGT
>JAJKFI010000036.1:6135499-6147051 GCA_029204185.1 Lerista edwardsae | reverse complement strand
GTGTGTGTGTGTGTGTGTGTGTGTGTGTGTGTGTGTGTGTGTGTGTTCAAGTCACAGTGACACCAGTAGCCTTTTGAGTAACAGAAAAAGATGAACTCCTTGCAAACCCAGTTATTTAATGTCTTCTTCAATACTGTCAAAACAGCCAATGACATTTTGCCTTCCAGCCAAAATATCAGACCTTTTTAATGGCATTTTCTTTTACTGAATAATTACAGCTACATTTCAAGACATAGATAGAAATGGAATTTATACCCCAACATGCAATAATGTATTCTACTATTTTTAAAGATATTTCTGCAGCACTTTTCGACCACAACCAAGTTCACAGAGTGGTTACAAACAGGCAGCACAATCCTAATCTGGGCAACAGCAGCCCAAGCAGTCTAGAGTGCCTTTAGGAATGTGCCCAAGATCAAATACCTAAATGGCTTCCTGTCCCAAAAGGGCTCACACAAAAATACTTTTTCACACATTGGGTAATTAACCTGTGGAACTCTTTGCCACAGGATGTGGCGATGCTGTCTGGCCTGGGTGCCTTTAAAAGGGGATTAGATAGATTTCCAGAAGAAAAGTCCATCACAGGTTACAAGCCATGATGGGTATGTCCAACGTCCTGGTTTTAGAAGTAGGTTTTAGAAGTAGAAGTCTCAGAATTCCAGATGCAAGGGAGTGCAATAAGATACAGACACTTTGTTCTCCTGTGGGCCCCCTGAAGCCATAATGAAACACAAGAAGCTGGACTAGATGGGCCTTTGGCCCCCAGCAAAGACACTGTGCTGGGGTGAAGAGCTACTGTTTGCACCATTCTCGGATTAAGGGAGGCTGGCACACAGATGTGCGCC
This sequence comes from Lerista edwardsae, assembly GCA_029204185.1. Lineage (NCBI taxonomy): Eukaryota > Metazoa > Chordata > Lepidosauria > Squamata > Scincidae > Lerista > Lerista edwardsae. Next base: position 6,146,206 of record JAJKFI010000036.1, on the reverse strand, counting down.
GTCCTCCCTGACGCTGAGAGTGGTCCAAACGGAACTTGTGCCAGCCTAACTCCAGGGCAGAATTGCACCCTCTGACTCTAACAATATGTTGTGATGGTCAGTGCGAAAGGCGGTATGCAAATTCTGTAATTATTATTATTAAACATTAAATGCGAAGGGGGTGGCTATAATGGTGATTGGGCAGCAGTATTCCCCCGCCCAGTTGGTTAAAGGCAGCAGTACTCCCCTGCCCAGTTACTACTCGTTGGATTCACCTTGTTGAACCCTTGATGCAGGTTACCTAATCTGCTCTGTCAGTTTTGTGACCCAACAAAAATTGGGTCACGACCCACTGGTGGGTCCTGGACCCACAGTTTGAGAACCGTTGCCTTTGTCAGTTTTATAGCCGGTCACCTTGTACTTTGGAGAGGCAAATTTTTATTCGCCTGGAATATAACTTACAAATCAGGCGCACTGGAGGGTAAAATGATTTCCTTCCAGTGGGGAAGCTGACAAACAAACATGCCAAAGCCCTCCTTTTTAGGGAGAAGGGAAATGCTCTCGTTGCTGAGCCAAGCCCTCCGAGAGGTGATAGATGTTGCACTTCAGCCACAGGAGAAACACAACCCAAAGGCTACTGCAGCAAATGAAGGAGCAAAGTGTTCCTGACAAGCGACAACATGCGGTCTTTGAGCTCCGGCTCATTATTGCGAGTTTTCACAGATTTAAGCGCAGTGCCTCCGGAGCGAAGCTCTCCAAGCATCCCACCGAACCCATTGGCCAGCATCTCTGCTCCGTCCCTTTCTTCATTGCAATCTGCCAGCAGCGACAGCTCAGAACAATCCTCCATTTATCCACCTAGCGAGCGTAGCTCAGCAGCTTGTCACCTAGTATTATCCCAGCTGGGGAAGGGATGTTTCCTTAGGGTTTCTTCTCTCAATCACTGTCCCCTTTTATGGTCGCTCTGGAACAGAATGTAGTGCGCCTGGATTGAGGGCACACCTCATTGGCTTACTGAAAGAAGGCCTGCATGTTGCCAGCATGGGAGGAACATGTGAAATGGAGAGCACAAACCTCAGCGTGCTTACTCGGCTGTAAGTCCCATTGTGTTGGGTGGGAGTTACTCCCAGGAAAGTATGCATAGCATTGCTGCCTGAGCCAGGCTACAAGTCTGTTGAGCATAGAATGAGCCAGGGGTGAAGCTAATGCAAGTGTGGCCCAGTGCAGAGGGCAAAATGTTGCCCTGGAAGTGATGGCATGACAGGAAGTGACATCACAGTTGCTTTTCTGTCTGGTTTTTCAGCCATAACGTTTGATAGAGTAAAGAAAGTACACTCTAGTTTGTTTCATGACATAAAACTTACGTTCCAATGATATATAACATGATGGCATTATTCATACAGTACATTCCAAGGGGTGCAAGAGGGAGGGGCAATTGCACCAGGCAACAAGCTCTAGGGGAGCAAAGAGCTGAGCTTGACACTAGTGGCCAAAATTGTAAAAACCTTGATAAGTACAAAAATACCATCATGTCATATAGCATTTCAAAGATAATTTAATGCCGAACTCAATAAAAAAAAACCACGTTGAAATATCTGTTGTCTATCAAACGTTATGGCCAATTAACCACAAAACTTTATATTGTTTAAATTTGATTTCATTTCGTTGTGGAGGGGCGGGGTATGAAATCGTCTTTGACCTGGGTAGCAAATGCCTTAGCTATGCCACTGGGCAATGCTACCCCCTGTAAAATTATTGGGAAACACCCCCTTGATCCTACTTGCAGTCACTGTTATTCTGTTATTCAGCTTGCTTATTATGGGCTGGTGTAAAAATATGTAATTCTGAGACCAACTGGGTTGTGAAAAGGCTCTTTGGCATGCTAGTTTACATCCCAGCATAAGCTGCCTCGTTCCCCATTCCAAAGGCTGAGTGGCTTGCTGTTTCTTACGATGACGGGCTGCTCCTACCTTCTCTTGCCAATCAAAGTGCCATCTGGCTTGTGAGCATGAGAGGTGCCAGGATGCTTCTCAAAGAAGGGGAGGACTGTGCTTCTTTCCCTCACTCATGGAAACTGCACAACTTCTCCAGCAAGAAGCCACCACTTTGTCACAGACCCGCAATATCGGCTTGGGAACGTTGTTGCTGGACTCAGAAGTGTGTCAAATGCGCCATTTTTATTAGGGAGACAAAAGAAGTGGAGACATCTACTGCATCCCTAAACAAGACTGAAGCTCAGAGTGAGTCTTATCTGTTGCACACAGAGCTATTAATAGACATCAATTCCTAACAAATAAGGAAAGGCAGCCAAGAATATTTTCAAAGGCTGCTTTGCTCACGGAGTGTTTACTTCTCCTTGATGCGAAAGGAGGGACATTATGTTCAGTGTTGGCAAACCCAACCCGTGCTGTTAATTTTTGGATCCATCTTTAGTTTTTGTCCTTTCTTCTGAACTGTCCTCTCCTTATGCACATGTGTGCGCATACACACACACACTGACTTTATTTCGACCTGCCAAACATTGCGGAATGCATAATCTGTTGCTGCAATGCATTTGGTTGCCAAGAGCTCTACTTGCTTTCTTGGCCCAATCCTATCCAATTTTCCAGTACTGATGTAGCCATGCCAATGGGGTATATGCAGTGGTGTCATCCAAATGATTTAGGAACAGGTACTCACTTTTGATTGGCACTTGTCGGGGTCCGCCCACCAGAACTGATGTCATAAGCCGGAAGTGATGTCATGGCAGGAAGTGAGGTCATAGCCGGAAGTGATGTCATGATGCCGATGCCACCACGCTGCCTGCCTGCCTCCTCACAGAAAGTGCAGGCAACGGCTGCGGGCGTGCAGTACGCATGCGCAGCTGCTGAGCCAACCAGCCGATGGGGGCAGCTTCGAGTGGGCAGGGCCAGCTCAACTTCTAGGAACCGGTACTCACGTAGTGGTGCGTAGTGGGTGCATGACATCACTGGGTATATGTGTCATTGGGGGGGGATCATGGAGGCTTCTTTAAGGTAAGGGGGCATTTGTTCCCTTACCTTGGGGCTGCATTGCAGCTGCATCGGTGCTGGAAAGTTAGATAGAATTGGGCCCTAAATCCGCAGCATTGGTAACATCCAGTGCTAGTTGCTTACAGGAATTCATTCACGTCTTTCATCGTCCTGAATTATTATCTCCTCGTCCAGCCTCTCTCACCAAACTCTCCACCTTGCTGCTGCTGCTAAATTTTGCTTTAACTTTAAAAAATATTTTAGGCGGTAGCACAGAGAAGTGTGAAAATGTGGGCCACAAACCTGTTGTGCAATCAGCCAACGGGTCACCCAGGGACAGCTCCACGCAGTGTCGTCATCCGCAAATGAACTCCTGGAACGCTGGGAGGGACTTATGCGGGGCTTCACCGTGATTGGCTGCCCGCCCATTTTGTTCCGCAGCTGCCCTGGCCTCGAGGGGTGCCTGCTCGCCGGGGGAGACAAGTGGGGGGCTCTGGGTGCCTGGGCAAGCAGGGGGGCCACGCCAACCGGGGCAGCCCCCCCTCGAGGCCAGGGCAGCCGCGGAATGAAACGGGCAGGCTGCCAATCACGCAAAAGTCCCGCCCACATCCCTCCCAGCGTTCCAGGAGTTCATTTGCAGATGATGACGCTGGCTCCACCCCCGCCATTGTTTCCCTGCCCCCGTGCACTCTGCCCCTATGCCACGCCAGGCTCCATTTTGGAACTGTACGAGGGCAGGGGAGGGTGAGTGGACCAAAACCGCTCGCCTCTCTGAGAGGCAGGCTGCCTTGTCACCACCCTCTTCCCACTCCAACAGCACTGCGCCCAGGACTTCTGCCCCTCCCACAAAATGGTAGGACCGCGACTGCCACAAGCATACCTTATGCCGTGTATTCTGGGGCAGACAGAGAAAAGGGAAGGGGAGCAAAGGGAACAAAAATGGCCCCAGGCATTTCTAGGAGTAGGAGGGCTGAGAGAGGTCCTCCTTAGGACATTTTGTCCCACCTGGCAGCAAAATGGGTTGTTCACCACACTAGCCAATGCAGGGCCGGCTCTAGCAGTGGCGGGGCCCAATGTGGGGCACTCCTGCGGGGCCCTCAACCCTCCTTGCAGGGGCCCCCCTCACCAAGAAGAGCTCTGTTCGTGCCACGTGCAAAGCATGGCATGTGGAAGTAGTTGGTGGTGATATCATAGCATCACCGCCAACTGCTTCCGGGTGGCCCGTTTTGGGCTGTTCAGAGGCAGAGGCAGGTGGGAGAGACCAAGGTAAAGCTGCTCTGCTCGCCCCACTGACTTACAGCCCATCGAGATCCCAGCTGCAGCCACAGGCAATATGCTCACCCTGCTAGTGCGGGGCCTGATGTGACGACATTGGTCACATTGGCCTAAAGCCAGCCCTGAGCCAATGTCCTCTTGTAAGTACTTTGGCTCCTGGGGGCGAAGGCAGAAACTTCTAGGAGCTTCTTCTGTTCAATATCCATCTGTCTGAGGTGCCTGAGGGGGGGACATGAGTGAGACATACAACATTTCGCATGGGAGGGATAGAGTGAATAGAGGGAGGCTCTTTTCCCTCTCTCACAACCAGGGGACCAGGGGACATCCATCTAAAATTCAGTGTTGGGAGCGTGAGAATGGATAAAAGGAAACACTTTTTTACCCAGCAGGTAATTAATCTGTGGAACTCCTTGCCACAGGAGGTGGTGATGGTATCTGGCCTAGGTGCCTTTAAAAGGGGATTGGACAGATTTTTAGAAGAAAAGTCCTTCACAAGTTGGAAGGCAATGCTGGAAAGCAAATGTTCTTACCCCCACATAGCAGCTGGGGCTGATTGCCTGTGGCCAACTAACAAGTTCATCATGGCAGAAGCGAGATTCACACCAAGAGAGTCCCAGTTCCTGACTCATGCTGCAATCATGCTGACATGGTTTGTTCCTTGTGTTTGTCGCAAAGCACATTTGCGACAAGAGGTATGTAGGGAGTGCCAGCTGGAAGGCCTGAGCCATCCCACCAGTGCTGAATCCATCCCAATGGCCGAAAGCACGGGTAAGTGCAGCACTGAGTGGTGCAGGGGTCGGGGAGGGTGGGATGGAGGTGGTTTGGGGATGCAGGCATCTTGTTGTCCTATGTGCTACCTGAGGCACCTGGTGGGCTGCTGTGAGAGACAGGAACCTGGACTAGATGGGCCTTTGGCCTGATCCAGCAGGGCTCTTCTTATGTTCTAACGGCCCAGGTTGGGTTGCAAGTTATTATAGTTCCCTCCCCACAGACAGGATAGCAAATTATCTCATATTTCCATCAGAATTTTGCCTCAGAAATTTACCTCAGGATGCCTGTCACCCCTGCCCGAGGACCGCCACGGAGCCTGGGGGTACTTACTGGGCAGGTGGTGAACGTGACCTGGGAGGCATGATCCAAGCCTCCCCGGGATGGCTGGAGGCCCGTGCCAGCCAAAGAAGCGCCCGCTGCAGCATGGGGCAGCGGGGCGCTGCCGGCCGCGGCCACACCGGGGAGAAGCGCTAAGCCTCCCCCAGCGCCTAAAACTTCGAAGAGCGAGGCACAGGAGCCGCAGCCAGCTACAGCCTCTGCCCCGACTGGAAGCCAGGATGGTCAAGATCTCGGCCCTTGGACAAGAACGGAAGGGGCGGATGGACCCCTGCCGGCTGGCCGACAGGCTCATAAGGAGCCCAGGCGGGTCGAGGGAGGTTGTGCCTCCTTCTCTCTCGGCCGAGGGGGAAGGAGAGAGCCTCCCTCAGGGGTCTTGCGCCCTCCTCCCCTTCAGGCACACCTGAAAGGGGGACAGAGCGACCCCCCCGGCAGAGGGGCTAGCCCCCGGCTCCAGGGGCGTACCAGTGAGCCAGTGGGGAACCATCCACAACACCCCACCCCCTGTTAACAAGCACGACCCTGTGCCGCAAAGCCAGGCCAGTGACCTCTGGTGGGGCGCACCCTCGAGCCACAACCAGCCAGGCTCGGGCGAGCCCACCACGGGGAGACCGAGGGGCACCGGGCGAGCCCTATTTCCACCCCCGGACAGTACGACAAGGCGCCCCAGGAGGAGCAAGCCCTCCCCCTCAGCCTCAGTCCCCTCATCCATAATAGGACAGCCACAACGCTCTGCTCCCTACCCCACAGGCTTGTTTTACAGATCACCACAATGTGTGGCGCGGTGTACAAACCAAGCTGAGCACTCCAGAGTGCTCCAAGACAAATGGCGACAGATTTCCTCACGATCAGTTCCAGGCAGATTCTCCGCCAGAATTTCTTGGCCTCCGCGGAAACTTCCAGTGCCAACAAGGATGTTCCAGAAACTGGAAAAGCACCTACAATGTTCACGTTTGAAAGAATATTTTCTTTTTTAAAGTGAGGGTAGAAGAGACACCTCCTGATGTAATTGTTTCTCAGAAATCACAGCAGCAAAGGAGAAGTGGTTAAATAAGTGGCGTGTTATTTTAAAACATACCCCCCCAAAGTATTATTATTATTATTTTTTTAAAAAAAGTGTGTTCCAAGCCAGGCCTGATGTAAACACAATGATTAAGATAACATAAATTATAGGCTTAACCCTGGGAAGAGTCACACCACTCCTGGGTGCCAGTTGCCTGCCTTCCCCCCTCCATTGCCCCTCCCCTCAAAAGTGCTTGATGTCCTTGGCTGACAGCTTAATTATCGGGGTAACCGGAGGGATAAAGGGACTCACTCCACGAAGACTCCCACTTGCTAAATGCTTGCTTGGAACAGCAGCTGCAAAAAATGCCACCGTTCCTCAAAGCCAAAGATAATAATTTCCTTGCTGTCTTGCATTGCGCTTATAACGACTTTCATAAGATTTTTTTAAAAAAATAGTTACCAATATTAGGGACAAGCAGAAACTCCCCGGAGAAATTTCACCTAGTTGCTTGGCCTTCCTGGAAAATTCTCAGGCATTTCTCCTGAGAAATAGCTGAAATCTCTGCTTCAGATTTCACTTTTTTTTTTGCATCACTGCAGAAAGGGTTTCCATTAACAGGGCAGGGAAAGGCATCGACTGTGCGACAAGACAGAGCACCGCAACACCACAGGGCAGCTTCCCATGGTCCTCGGGGGTTTTGTGCACAAGCTTCTGGCTGACTTTTGGGGTGTTAATTAGGGATGAACAAACTTATGGCAGCTCAGTTTGGAATTGGTGTTGGCACATTTTCTCAGCAAGTGTTAGCCAATCTCTTTTTCATGTGCACTTCCTTGGCTCACAGTGTTGTCACGTGCACTTCACAGGTAGCCTTTTACACGCTTGCACGCACACAGGACACTACTTTAATCTGGAGTTAGGCTGGCACAGTTAGGCCCGCAAAGTTTGGCTGGCACAAGAGACACCGTGAAGTATGTCAGAGTCAGACAGGCCAGCCCACAGAAATGCACCATCCTTCCTGACTCTGAGAGTGGTCTAAGCACACTTGACAGTGGCCATGGTGCAGGCCAAACTGCGCTGGCCTAATTCCAGGTTAGGATTGCACCCCCAACCTCTTTAATGCAGGGGGGAAAGCCAGCCAGTGAACGTCTGTGTGCTGGCCTTCCTGACTCCGAGAGTGGTCCAAACGTGCTTTACAGTGGCCAAACGTTGCTGGCCTAGCTGTTCCAGCCTAATTCCAGGTTAGGATTGCACTCAAACACACCCTAATTGAAAAGATAGGGCTCCCTTCAGTGGAAAGCGAAAAAACCCCACAAAGTTCTCTCTCTCTCTCTCTCTCTCTCTCTCTCTCTCTCTCTCTCGGACACACATACGTTGGAATTTTGTGGCTTCACCTACCCAGCACCTTTCCTGTAGTACCAGCCCTGGCAAAAAGCTACTTATGATGGTGGTTATTTACATTTCTCTTCCACCTTTCATCTCAACTGATCCCAGGGTGGCAAATAAAACATAACAAAGAGCCATTAAAGCAGCATAACAGAATCCTAGAAAGATTCAAATATCAAAGAACAGCAGAGACCATGAAACAAATCCTAATCCATCTCTATGGTGGCTCCCCAGATATGAAACTCCAAATGTGAGGTGCAGGATGCTCTCTCTCTCTCTCTCTCTCTCTCTCTCTCTCTCTCCCCCCCATTTGTTTCATCAGGCTTTTGGACTCTAAAATGGCCCCACACATCTGGGAAGCCACCACAGAGAAGGCCAATCATTGCAATCAATTTTGCAATGGCACATGAAACAAGTCCTTTAGAGATGAAACACCTAGTTTATCTCTAAATAACGCAAACAAATTGGGGAGGGGAAATTGGATCATCTACCAAGTAATGTCAAGGCTCAGTGAATGCCCTGGCCAGCCTTCTACACCGGCAGCACACCCTGTACTTACCAGATAACAGAGGGAGGGGTTCCTTTCTTTTTCCTTTTGTTCCTTCCTTGCTAAGGCAGCATCACCAGGTTCAGCTGTGCTGCAGGAGGCTTGGGCCGGGTTCGTTTTTTGTCTGGAAAATAGCTGCCAGTGATGTTGCTGGCAGGCCCTTGGCATGCTTCTAGCACTATTCCATTTACAAATGACAACAAGGCATCCAAGCATTGTTTTATCATATTGCATGGAGGCCACTGTTTTCTTTCCTTAATATTTTCTTTATCCCTTACAACAGTTATGGCATTTAGGCATTGAGGGTGATTTTGGGGTGAACTTGGAATGGAATGTGTTAGAATTCTTCCCATTAAGTGTAATACTGTAATAACTGTACTCATCCAGATTTTTTGCTTTAAGGGCCGTTTTCTAGAATGAGAATGAGTACGGATAACAAAGTGCTGCACTCCATATGCCAGCAAATTTGGAAAACCCAACAGTGGCCACAAGACTGGAAAAGATAAGTTTACATTCCAATCCCAAAGAAGGGCAATGCCAAAGATTGTTCAAACTACCGCACCATTGCACTCATTTCACATGCTAGCAAGGTCATGCTCAAAATCCTAAAAGCTAGGCTTAAGAACATAAGAACATAAGAAGAGCCCTGCTGGATCAGGCCAAAGGCCCATCTAGTCCAGCTTCCTGTATCTCACAGCGGCCCACCAGGTGCCCCAGGGAGGCATGTAACAACAAGATGCTTACATCCTGTTGCCACTCCCTTGCACCCGGTACCAGTAGCCCACCACCTTTGTAAGGAGGTTGCACAATCCATCATTGCCTATAGCCCACGATGGACCTTTCCTCCAGAAATCTGTCCAATCCCCTCTTAAAGGCATCAAGACCAGATGCCATCACCACCTCCTGTGGCAAGGAGTTCCACAGATTAACTACCCGCTGGGTAAAAAAGTACTTCCTTTTATCTGTTTTAACTCTCCCAACCCTCAGTTTTAGCGGATGCCCCCTGGTTCTGGTGTTTTGAGAGAGGGAAAAGAACATCCCTCTATCGACTTTATCCCTTCCATGCATAATTTTGTATGTCTCAATCATGTCCCCCCTCAGGCGCCTTTTTTCTAGACTGAAGAGCCCCAAACGCTGCAGTCTTTCTTCATAAGGGAGGTGCCCCAGCCCCATAATCATTTTTGTTGCTCTCTTCTGCACCTTTTCCAACTCCACTATGTCCTTTTTGAGATGCGGCGACCAGAACTGGACACAATATTCCAGGTGTGGCCTTACAATTGATTTGTACAATGGCATGATAATATTGGCTGTTTTATTCTCAACCCCTTTTTTAATGACCCCAAGCATGGAATTGGCCTTCTTAATTGCTGACGCACACTGGGTCGATACCTTCATTGAATCCCAGCACCCCAAGATCTCTCTCCTGGGCTGTCACAGACAGCTCAGAACCCATTAGCCTATAGGTAAAGTTTTGGTTTTTTGCCCCAACCAAAAACTTCAGCAGTATGTGAATCATACACATACAGCAGTATGTGAATCGAGAACTACCAGATGTACAAGCTGGTTTCCAAAGAGGCAGAGGAACTAGAGATCAAATTGCCAACATTCGCTGGATCATGGAGAAAGCAAGACAGTTCCAGAAAAACATCTACCTCTGCTTCATTGACTATGCTAAAGCCTTTGATTGTGTGGATCACAACAAACTGTGGCAAGTTCTTGAAGAGATGGGAGTACCAGACCACCTGATCTGCCTTCTGAGAAACCTGTATGCGGGTCAGGAAGCAACTGTTAGAACTGGACATGGAACAACCGACTGGTTTCAAATTGGGAAAGGAGTATGACAAGGCTGTATACTGTCACCCTGCTTATTTAACTTATATGCAGAGTTAAAGAGGCAGGGCTGGATGATTCACAAGCTGGAATCAAGATTGCTGGGAGAAATATCAACAACCTCAGATATGCAGACGATACCACTCTAATGGCAGAAAGTGAGGAAGACCTCAAGAACCTTCTGATGAGGGTGAAAGAGGAGAGTGCCAAAATTGGCTTGAAGCTCAACATTACAAAAACTAGGATTATGGCCACCACTCCCATCACTTCCTGGCAAATAGAAGGGGAAGAAATGGAAGCAGTGACAGACTTTATTTTCCTGGGCTCCAAGATCACCGCAGATGGTGACTGCAGCCATGAAATTAAAAGTCGTTTACTTCTTGGGAGGAAAGCTATGGCGAACCTAGACAACTTAATAAAAAGCCGAGACATCACCCTGCCAACAAAGGTTCGCATAGTCAAAGCTACGGATAACAAGGGAAGAGCGAACTTACCTCCTCCCCCAGCATTGCTTCCGGGACAGCACAGCAGGCTCCTCATCCACTTTCCCTCCCACCTCGAAGGATCAAATGTTAACATCAGTATTACGA
>JAJKFI010000036.1:6111436-6132669 GCA_029204185.1 Lerista edwardsae | reverse complement strand
ACACACACACACACACACACACACACACACACACACACACACACACAGAGAGAGAGAGAGAGAGAGAGAGAGAGAGAGAGAGAGAGAGAGAGAACTAGCCCAACTCATCCAGACTTGGGGGGGCGGCGTTCAGAACATGCCCCTGCTATGACTGTGCACATCGGAAAAAATACCAGGAAAAGACTACAGTGATTGCTGTGATGAACCAAAGTGCAGTTTCCTTGATGCCTGTGGGACCTGAGGGATCTTGCCCTCTTCCAATGTCAGACGATTGGCCTGGGTCATGCTCTCCTGGCAGGCACTCAGTGCCACATACCCATGTAAATCATGCCCAAATTAAGGGCTTGTCGGGGAACAGCTATGGCGGCATTGCAAGCATCAGGGCCCTGGAAATCTAATTTCCCCAGAGAGGTAGCCAGGTTAGTCTGCTTCAGCAAGAACATGCCTACTTTCAAGGATGTCGGAAGGACCACAACAGGGTCCAAACTGGATTTTGAATTATTTTTAATGAGGGAACGCTCAGGTTGTTACAACCCAATTCTAATTCAGACTGTGTAAGCTGTGGGTCACCTACAACTTTGGCGGTTGGTAGTTTGGAGAGCCGAATGTGATAAAAGTTCTGCCTGCTGGAACAAACACCCCTACAGTCACAGATCCTCCGTCTCGAAGTCTGCTGCTAGTTAATTCCACCCGCTTCCATCAGAATGATCAACCAGCCACTTCTGTCACCTTCATAATTTTACCTGCTGCAATAAAAAAAAGGCGCTTCTCCTTGTTAGCGACGGCCAAAGTGACATTTCTAATTACCAGCCAGCAGTACAAATATTCCGTCGCCCTGCTGGGGGGAAATCAAAGGGTGACTCAGAATCAGGAGGGGAGAAACTATGAGATCAGCAGCTTTGGGTCTATTGCCAAGTGAGGGGGAGGGATGCTGTTCTAATTGGTGTCAGAGGATATCAGAAGACGTGTGCGGCAATCGAACAGTTACCCAGAAGTGAACAGATGAGACCTCAAGGTTTGTCTAGTCAAATACCTTTGAACAGAATCTGGAGACAGCAGCCTTGAGCGAATCTCCCCTACAGGGAAACACATCTACAAACTAGGCTCAGTTCAGATGCTTATCTGGCCATATTGTGGTGGTAAGGGAGTGCTATCCTCTCCTCTCCACCACACCGCTAATGTCCTACTTTGATGCATGCTTCCCATTTTACCCATTATCAGCAGGGTTTTTAAAAACATAAGCAACATGTACACACAAGGGAAAAGCAATTTGTCCAGGCAGGCACCTCATACCAAGCAGTGGCATCACTAAGGCGTGTGGCGTGCCCTGGGTGAAACACTCAGGGAGGTGACACCACTACTGGTCAACATTGTAAAATCTTGTGTGTGTGTGTGTGTGTGTGTGTGTTTAAAAATAATACCATCATGTTATAAATCAATCAAGGCAGACTTAGAGCGCAATCCTACACCCCTGTTGCGTTGACGCTATGCTCTTGCGCCGGCCGAACGCTTATGCGGTCAAGCGCATCAGTGTTGGTGGTACATCGCTGGACCGGTGCAAGCAGCTGCACCAACGCTCGGACACCACTGTGACTACGGTCGGCACTGGGCCTCGCTGAGGGCGTTCCAGAGACCTGCCGGGGGTGTAACTGGGTGGCACAGTGGGCAGAAACAGGGGTTGTGACGCAGGATGGCTGTAGTGCCAAATCCTGAACCCAGGCCTGATTCAGGCCGCTCCTGCGCACATGCATCTGCAAAACAGCAGGCGCAGATCCAAGAAGCCCCATTGGGATGACTGGGGCTTACGCGGGCATAAGGGGAAAATCTCCCCTTGGCCTGCACTTCACTGCTGCTGCTGCTGCTGCCTCCTAATGGGCTCCTAATGGGCCAGTTTTGTCAGCCTTACTTAGGACTGGGCTGCCCAATGCAGAATTCAATGAAACAAAACACTTTCAAATATCCTATCAAAAGTAATAGCAAAAACAAAACACAATGCCACATAACAAAACATGGATTTTTCAACTCAAAACTGACCAATGATATTGCTCCAATGAAGTGTTACAGTATTATGACGCAGCAGGGGACCAGTATGGTGTTAGTATGAGTCACTCGCATTGTCATGTATCAGAGCTAATACTAGTTGTGTGAGTGTCATCAAGTTGGCCACTGTGGTTTTTTTTTTATTGGTCACTGACTTTTTGAGGGCGCAATCCTAACCTGGAGTTAGGCCGGCACAAGTCATTTGCGCCAGCTCAGGAATGTTTCAAATGTGCCATAAGCAGACATGTGCCGGCCTCCTTGACTCCGAGAGTGCTGCAAACGTGCTTTATGGTGCTTTTGCAACATTCCTCCTAGGCCAGCACAGGTACCTTGTGTTGACCTAACTCCAGGCGACACTGCATTTAGGTCGTGCTTCTTGGAATTCGTTTTGAATGGTCTGGTATGGGAGGTGTTCCATCAAAGAGCTCTTGCACTGGGTCACGCAAACCCTAGTCTCCACTGGCACCAAGTACCTGCGTTTAGATGCGTGTGTCCTGCACACCTTGAATTAAATAGTATTAGAAGAAATAAAATATTGACAATGTAATACTGGACACCACAATAGACAAAGCCCACTTACTGGCCACTTGGTACTGACATGCTGAGCAGGGGCCTCCTGGAAGGACACATGGATATGCAAGATCATAGGGGAATTTGTGATCCTTCCGGTCCCTTGGGCCCAGACTGCTTCAGGCTTTATAGGTCAGAAGCAATGCTCAAACTGCTCCAGACAGGGAACCAATATAGCCAGCGTTGTCATTCAGCTGGAATGCTGGGTGGGAGAAACGGGTGAGTGGCAGCCCGCCCATTGCGTTCCAGTCCGTTTCGCCGTCTTCCCCGCCCCTGGGCTGCCGCTCCCCCGTTCCTCCTGCCCAGCGTTCCGGCTGAATGACAACGCTGAATATAGCTGAAATAAAATGGCGGTGATGCACTCTGAACTCTGAAATGCACACTTTGAATCTTAGGGAGACCTGAATGTGGAGTACACTGGGGATGACCAACAGCGCAATCCAACGCTGCCCGTTGCATCGACACGCCATCGTTAGCGCCGACGTGGGGGCGCTGATCGGCACCCCCGCATCAGCTCTCAAGCAACAGGACCAGTGCTGCAGGCAGCGCCGATCCCATTGCGTCCGCGCCAAGCCTCCTCCGTTGGCCAAAACCGGCCGGCATGAGGGAGTCTCCATGGCAGGCTGTGTGCAGGATTGGCTGGTGGAGGGAGGAGGGCAGGGCGTGGGCAGGGTCTGGATTCAACCATAAGGTCAAATCTTAAGCCCGTCCAGGAGGCCGCACAGCCCCAATTTGGGCCACGCGCTCTCCTTGGCTCTGCACCTGCTGTTTAGTAGGCGCATAGCCGAGGAGCGCATCAGGGAGGCTGAAGCCTCCCCGATGGTAGGGGCACAAACATACCCTTGCCGGAGCCTCCCCGAGCCAGCCTTGGATTTGGCGTTGGCCGGCCGGCCTTGCCAATCCAGCGCTGGGTAGGATTGCACTCCAAGCCACCTTGATGATCCTCCACCAAGAATGTCGCATGGAAGCCGAGAACACAGTAGAAGAAGCATGGTGGATTCTTCTGGTCCCATCAGAAGGCACAAACAGGCTGGCCAAGTCCTTTCCATTTTGCACAAACTCACTCCCACGTGTACTTCACTTGCGAGTCGATGCTCTGTAATGATCGGTGTGCAGTAAACACTTCTAAGTGATTAAAACAAATCACTCTCCTCCACAGAGTGAGCACTTGCCAACAAATGAAACCCTCCAGGCCAACTTCAACTGTATTATGTTAATCACATCCCCAAACTAATACCTTAGCGAGCTGTGCGCAGCTATGTTTAGGGGGCAGGCTGGCTTATCTCTCTCCCCCAACACATGCTTCTGAGCAGCCGTCTTGGGTAGGCTCAATTATCATCGCTGGAATGCTCCATACCTGCCTGGGAGCTGCCTCTGGAAGTCCTCGGGGGGGGGGAATCTACCCATGGATGTGAGTTCTAGAATATATGCTGCTTGGCCAGCATGGCCAAAGAATGGGTTTGGCCAGATGATTCACTGGCACTGGCAGCGCAATCCTATATCCCCCTTAGTGCCGGCACTGCGCTCTTGCACCATCCAGACGCTGTCACGAACATTCCGTAAAGCGCATCCACGTCGGCACTAAGGCTCTCAGCCGGCGCTCATGGCAGCACCAATGCTCGGGCGCCGTGGCAGTGCCAGCCGTGACCAGACAAGCGTTACCAGACAGCCGTGACCAGACAAGCATTGGCGCTGCTTGGTCAGCGCAGGGCCTCTGCGAGAGCATTCCAGAGGCGTTCCGGGGGTGTTACTAGGCGGCACAGTGGGCGGAGACCATGGTTATGACGTGGTTGTGATGCAGGATGGCCATAGTGCCAAATCCTAAACCCCATCCCCGGCTAGGGCAGCCCCGATTCGGGCCGCTCCTGTCCACGTTCCTCTGCGCCTGCAAAACAGCTGGCGCAGATCCAAGCAGGCCCATAGGGGTGACTGGGGCTTACGTGGGTGCAAGGGGAAACCTCCCCTTGGCCTGCACTTTGCTGCTGCTGCTGCTGCTGCTGCCGCCTCCTAATGGGCCTTAGGATATGGCCCTGCTATGTCGGCCTTACAAGTATAGGATTGCGCCCTGCGTCTCAGCAGCTATATGACGCCATGATAAATTGAAGAGCGTCAGGCTAATGACCTGTTGGTACAATTAAAAGTCTTGTCCCTCACCCTCCTGCCCTGGTCATCATGTTTTTCTTGCAACAGCCCTGCGAGGTAGGCCACATTTCAAGCTACATTGCAAGAAAACAGCAGTTTCAAGGTCATCGAGGGAGCTGCCTGGCTAAGCAAAGGTTGGGACTTGGCTCAAAGGCTGATTGTGACTGAGCCATTCTTTGGTCCAGGCAAGTATTTGGAGTGGCCTGGATTGCGCCTAGACTAGGAATCCATTCCCGGTCTCATAGTTGACTGAAGGGGCAGTAGGGGGGGTTAAAAACAAGTGTACCCCAGATTTATGGTCATCTGCAAAGAACCTCAGCAATAAACTCCACACGTTGCATGCATTCAATGGGTCCCGCGTATCTTGTCTCCCTCTCAAGAATTCCTAGCAGTCTACTACAACTGGGAACGGAAGTTGTAAAAACTGGACTCGTTTTTACTACCGTGCCAGAGATCACACAGCGATTGCACAGGTGACCCAGAGGTTGAACCTAAATTTCCAGTACTCCATTTCTGGATTAGCTTGACTGGCTCTTGAACAGAAGTAAGACTCATAATGCCTTTGTGTCTCCTAGGAGGAAACACATCCCACATACATCAAATGAAATGATTTGCCTTGACCTACTCGGCAGGAACAATAAAATATTTAATGCTTTTTTTTTTAAGGAACAGAGGAAAGAAAATGTTTTCCTTTGCTGTGATCTCCACCAATCTTGCTTTTCTCTCCTTTTCACCTGGTTGCCCATCTGCTCCTTGATATTTCATTAAGATGCTCCATAATCTTTTCTGTCTTAGTAATAATAATGTGCATTACTTCCAAAAGGAGGTGCTGTGCAAATATAAAATTGCCTTGCCCGCAAGCTTGCTTGCAATTGAAACACTTCGCTTTTTTAAGGCAATGCAAATTGCTACTTAAGTGGATTTTGGCACTCGTCTGGCTGTCATGAAAGGCGCTATTAAGAAGACCTCCAGGCATTCTACAACCAGGAGAATAAACTGAACAGGTTGCAAAGGGTATATGCACAGCGATCATGCCGGCAAAAAATGTGATGAAAGACAGGAATGGGGCCCCCAAATCAAGCAACCATTAAAAAAAATGACAAAAGAAATGAAATCATTTTAGCAACTGGCTATCCTTGTAGTGAGGAATGAAACCACACGATTACACAGCCATTCGTGGGAAAGAAGTGGTAGCCTTCCTGTCCATAAACCAAAGTCTTGTATATAAGGTGAACACCTGTTCTTTTTCCACAGCCCAATCCTAACCTGCACTGGAATAGGCAGGTTGGCGTAGCTGAGCTGCAGCCTTGTTCCGCCAAATTCCCTGCTGGGCCACCCCCCAAGGGCCCTAATGCCCACACTAGGCTACTAGGGAAACACTAGTTTCCCCACAGAGCATCCTCAGAGATAGGCAAGAGGGAGGGGGTTCAGTCACCCACTGGGCCTCCTCTCTTTTAGCAGCTTTGTTTGGGATCACTGGCTGGCCAGCCTCCTCCAGACCGCCCTCATCACTGGCTTAGCTCCAAACAAACCCCACCACCAAACAATAGGCAGTCAGCTTGCCCAAGCATCAACTGCCTTCTCCACTTGATGGCTCCAGGGGCACAGCAGACATACAACAGTTCCCCACAATGAGCTTACCTTAGCCAGTCTAGCAATCCATCCGTCTGTCCATCAGTCCTTCAGGCAGTCTGTCCAACAGGCAGGCAGTCCATCCAGTCCAGCCAGCAGTCCATCCATCCAGCACCTTCCCAGGTACCATCCTCCAGTACCAATCCAGCCTCTTTTCTCCAGTGCCTGCCTCCAGCTTTATACTGAGGCCAGCCAATCAGTGGGCAGGCTTTAATTCATCAGCCACACCCATCTCCCTTCATAGCCTCAGCCTACAGCTGTGCTCCCAAGGCTAGCAAAGACCTTGGGGGTTAACCCTATAATCCCTGGCTTATCTGGGACAAGGGGCCATTGCTGATACCATTCCCTATCTCTTCAGAGTAGCACCTGCCTTTTCCAATACAATCCTAACCACATTAGGAGGCAGCAGTGGATCAGTGTGAGGCAAGGGGTTATTTTCCCCTTGCCCCAGGGTAAGCCCCAGCCAGCCCTATGGAGCTGCTTGGATCTGTGCCAGCAAAAGAGCAGGCGCAAGTCCCCATGGCCAAGAGCAGCCCGAATCAGGACCGCCCAGCCTGGGGGTTTGGATATGGCCCAACAACGGTCTCCCGTCTCTGCCCCCATCGCCGCCCACGGCACTGCCCCATTACACCTCCCGCCTGCCTCTGGCACACCCTTGGGCCGGCCCTGCACCAGCACAGCTAAGCTGGTGCTGGAGCAGTGCAACTGACAGGCGCAGCAGCGCATGCACCAGCCCAGTGACCACATCTGCAGTGCAGCTGTGCCTTATGGCACGTTCGCAATAGCACTGCTCCAGCGCAAGAGCTCTGCACCGGCACAAAAGGCAGGTTAGGATTGCACCCTGTGTTGTCAGTGCCCATGGCTTTCTGTAAAGATCCAAAAGGTCCCTGCCAGCACTGAGCCTGCAGTCTAACTACAGTCTGAGGGCACAATCCTAAACTGAGTTAGGCTGGCATAAACTAAGCCAGCAAAGTTTGGCCAGCACAAGGGACACCGCAAAGTATGTTTGGACCACTCTCCGAGTCAGAGAGGCCGGCACAGAGATGTGAGCCATCCTCCCTGACTCTGAGAGTAGTCCAAAAACGTTGTATGATGGCCCTTGTGCTGGCCAAACTTTGCTGGCTTGGCTTGTGCCGGCCTAACCCCAGTTTAGGATTGCGCTCTAAATTTAAGAGGACAAAAGAGGAAGAGGTCACAGAAAACGGTACAATACAGGATGAATGTGAAAGATGGCAGGGAGAGAGGAAGTTAAAAAGTTATGCCAAATGGTTCACACAAAAAGGTGAGTGTCGTGGTTAGCTTTGAAGGAAGTTGGAGAGGAGGTACCATTTTCAGGGTGAAAATTCCAGAATGAAGGTCAGCAAGGGTAAGAGTACAATATTAACCTGAAGTTAGGCCTGCACAGTTGGGCCTGCACAGTTGAGCTGGCACAAAGGGCACCGTCAAGTATGTTTGGACCACTCTCGGAGTCAGAGGGCCAGCACACAGATGTGAGCCATCCTCCCTCACTCCGAGAGTGGTCCAAACATGCATTAAGGGCATCCTTGTGCTGGCCAAACTTTGCTGGCCTAACTGTGCTGGCCTAACTCCAGGTTAGGATTGTGCCCTAAGACATTGACAAGAAGTGGCCCTTGAGCTGCCTGTACACAGCCCCATTTCGAAGATAGCTCATTGGTTTTGGCTTGACTTTATGGTGGCTCCCATTGTCTCTGTGTCGTCATTGTCCATCATTGTCCATGATGCTTTATGAGCCAAAGTAGTCCTTGGCCCAAGGAGCTTCTCATCTGAAGTTTGACAGTGTGTAATTGATGGCTTCACCGAAAAAAGTAGGTTTTTACATGGGTTCTGTCTGATGACACCATCCTGGTCTTTTTTTCTGAGACCGCTTTAGGTATGCAGTCTATGAGTCTCCTGCTTCGGCTGTTCACCTGAGATCACTGTAACACTGGTAACAGTTAAAAAGAGAACAGTTAAAAAGGCTATAAAAAGGTTTGCCATGAAAATGGAAAATTGACATCACATAACTGAGCTCTATAGGGAAGACAACTCCAAAGGTGCTACTGCTCAGAAGGCCCTGCTCTGTCACCAATTTAAATGCTGATAGAATCAGGAATCTGAGTCCTGAGTAGAGTCTTGCCAGGATATTTCCATTAACTAAGGAATGTTTGTTTCTATGTGGAAAATTTGGCTTTGAGAACAGCCGCGCTGGATCAGACCAGAGGACCATCTAGTTCAGCTTCCTGTATCTCACAGTGGTCCACCAGATGCCTCAGGGTACACACAAGGCAACAAGATGCCTGCATCTGATTGCTACTCCTTTGCACCTGGAATTCTACTTCTAAAACCAGGAGGTTGCACATACCTATCATGGCTTGTAACCTGTGATGGACCTTTCTACCACAAATCTATCCAATCCCCCAAAACCCTTTTAAAGGCATCAAGACTAAGCACCATCACCGCATCTTGTGGCAAGGAGTTCCACAGATTAATTATCTACTCTCTTTTGTTTGAATTCAGGGTGTTTTCAGTTGCACTGCTCTGACTATGGACCCCCTTCACTTCTTACTCAAGATAACATTGCTGCTACAATAGTTCCTAGTGCTGTAGGGTGCAGAAAGTGAGTGAGCAAAAAAGAATCCAACAGACCTTTCTGAGCCCTTTTTTTTCTGCTGTGCAATTATATAAAAAGCCACGTGCCCTTTCGTCTGAGTCACCCAATGAAAGGGAGAATCAAATTACATTCCTACTGAATAAAACCTGATAAAACAAGAGTGAGGCTATTTTCGTAATCAAGAAAGACATCATAATATCCCCTTTTGTACCAGCGCATGGAACAAAGAAAGGGGAGGGGCAGCACCTCGAGAAGGTGAAAAGGCTGCAGGTGCATCAGACTGGAGTAAACAGGCTGTCATCTATGAGCACCTCTATCTGGGTGGCAGAGCAGACCTCCTTTGAAAGAAGGTGGCCCTAGTTAGGCACGTTCATTTCACCAGAACTGAGTTCATTTCATGATTCTCCACAAGCACAGAATATGGTATTGCAACAATAGCTGTGAGCCAAGACAATATAACCTCTGAGTTCAGGTGTTATCTACATCTGATGGCCAGATGCTTCAAGCAACATAAAGGAGATGTCTATCCCAGTGATTCTGAAACTTTCAAGCACTAGGACCCACTTTTTAGAATGACAATCTGTCCAGGACCCACTGGAAGTGATGCCAGAGCCTGCTGCTTTCCTGAGAAGGCAGCAAGAAGTTGGATTATTTCTCAATTATTTTCCAATAGCAGAATGAAAAACCCTCTTTACACCAGTGGTGTCATTCAAATGATTTAGGAACAGGAACTCACTTTTGAGTTCAAATTCAAATGTTGAAAAAAACAACAACCTGGAAGCAGCCACGGAGCCCATTAGGCTCCGGAACGCCCGTTCTGGTCCATTCCCCCTGAATGACATCACTGCTTTACACCCTTGACACAAGCAAAACCACCACACAGCCCTCCCCCTTTCCAGCATGCCATCTTTCCATACTTTCAATATGGCTGCTGTAGGTGCTTGGCTCGTGATCCACTGGTGGGTCTGGACCCACAGTTTGGGAACCACTGGTCTATTCCCCCACCTCTCTCTCTCTCTCTCTCTCTCTCTCTCTCTCTCTCTCTCTGTGTGTGTGTGTGTGTGTGTGTGTGTGTGTGTGTGTGTGTGTGTGTGTGTGAGAGAGAGAGAGAGAGAGAGAGAGAGAGAGAGAGATGAGCCCTGTGGAAAAATAGTTTTCATCTTCAATTCTGGCTCCTTGGCCTGATATTTTATTCTTTCCTCCAAACACTTCCAGGAGGAACATAAAATTCTGAAGCATCAGGTTAGCTTATGAGGGTTGGCAAGCATAACACTGAGAATGCATCAAGTGTGATGGGGCTTTTAAGAATCCCAGAATCTGGATTCCGTTCCAGGCCTTTAAAAAGTAAAAGATCGACCACACCATACATAAAACACTTCCTTAATTTTTTGTTTTTGCTTTCATACATGCTTCCACTCTTTACTTATTGCTGCTAAAAGTGCAGACCCTACAACATGAAGCCATGTCCTTTAACGCTGCTGACAGTGTACTTTACTTGCAGAAATCCACAAAGCCGCACAAATCCGAAGGGCGACTCTATGACTTGCTAAAAGTCTCACTCAAAAGATAAAGCTTCGTGCTATAAATGTTCTGTAGACGGAGTGAGGTTTGAAGGACTGAAGATTCACAGAAGAGGCCAAAAACGTTTTTTCTTTCTCCTCTTGTTTATCATTTCAGGCCTTTGCAAGCATTTGGAAGTGCATAGACTCACAGCACAATCCTAAACTGGAGTTAGGCTGGCACAGTTAGGCCAGCAAAGTTTGGCTAGCACAAGGGCCACCAAAAAGCACGTTGGGACCACTCTGAGAGCGCTATCCTAACCTAGAGTTAGGCTGGCACTGTTAGGTCAGCAAAATTTGTCTGGCACAAGGGACACCATAAACTATGTTTGGACCACTCTCGGAGTCAGGGGGGATGGCAGACAGATGTGCGCCATCCTCCCTGACTCCAAGAGTGGTCCAAACATACTTTACTGTGTCCCTTCTGCTAGCCAAACTTTGCTGGCCTAACTGTGCCAGCCTAAATCCAGGTTAGGATTGTACTCCACAAGTCAGGGATGATGGTGCATGTCTGTGTGCTGGCCTCTCTGACTCTGAGCATGGTCCAAACATAATTTACGGTGTCCACTGTGCCAGCCAAACTTTGCTGGCCTAACTGTGGTGGCCTAACTTCAGGTTTAGTATACCTGCATACCACTGAGTAAAGATATTATCAGGGCAATCCAAACCTACAAGGCAAGCTGTAACAGGCAACCTAAGCTGTAACCTAACTGTAACAGGCAAGCTGGCTGGCCTGAGCTGTATCCAACACAAGTTAGGAGTAGGCTGGAGCCTCTACAGGGCAAGGGCATGTTCATCCTCTTACCCTTGGGGTTGGCACCGACCATACCGGTGGACCTGCTCACATCTGCACCAGCTGTTTAGCAGGCACAAGTCTGAGCACACCATGCAGTCTTAATCCGGGCCATGTGGCCTGAGGACAAGGGTTGGATGTGGCCTAACGGGACTCCACCCCCACCTTGTTCCACCCTCTGCCAACCTTCCCCTTGCCCAGAAAAGCCCCTGCACAGGGGCTGAACGTACCAGTGGCTTTCTGAACTTACTGGCACTGGCTGAACTTACCATGCAAGTGTGGCTTACCAGTGGATCGCTCCAGTGCAACTGCCTGCATCAACACAGTGCACCTTGCGCTGGTGCAGCAGTGTCTTATGGAACTTTCATGACAGCTCTGGGCCGACGCAGGCCACATGCATCAGCCCAGTGGGCACCATAAGACATTTTGGCAGCCTTTCCCATACACCTTTACCAGTGGTGTCATTCAAATGATTTAGGAACAGGAACTCACTTTTGATTGGCACTTGTCGGGAACCTGGAACCAGCCACGGAGCCCGTTGGGATCCGGAACGCCTGTTCTGGTCCATTCCCCCTGAATGACATCACTGCCTTCGCCCCCCTAGGAATCCGGAGTTGCTCCCTTTAACCCTCTGAGTGCCGGCCAACCAAGAAGAAAAGCTCTTTGCAGAGGAATTGGGAGGGAGGAGGAGGGCGAGTGAAGTGGGCGGAGTCAGCCCTAATTTTAACTAGTGGAACTGAGTTCCCCCGCGTTCCCCCTGCATGACATCACTGACCTTTACAGTAGGTTCGCTTGAAATATATCAGCTGTTTTGCCCAAGGATGAACCACCAATTTTGCCCTCAACATCAAAGATGAAATTCAGGGGCAACCTTGGGGTATATGCATTCTCCACTCACTTTCAAGAAATGCATTGGCCTTCATTGGAACTCCTTTTGCTCCCCTCCAACTTTTTATTAGAATGTTTTCTCTCACCGGCAGGGACCACCAGTTGGCACTCAAGTTCACTTCGGGGAAAATCTGAAGGAAATTCAAGCTCCCAGGATAAAAGTACACATGGGGCCATGCTAGTGCGAATGGAGGTACACAGAGCGCATGCTCATCCACAAACCTTTAGAGAGATGTGCTGAAATAAGTAGTTTATGGCATCCAAATTGCAAAAACCTTGTCGAGCATCATAAAATCTCAAAAAGTTGCCGTAGTGTGCAGAACAAGTCCACGCTGATTTAGGTTAGAGGAAAAGAACTGCTGACCAGAGAGAATCTTTGCATTCCAAGATCAAAATTAATGACTTTTACTTCAGTGGTGAGTGGGCAGCCTGTCCCTTCAGCTCACTGCACTGGAGGTAAATGTGATCTACTCGAGTCCACTGCGCTCTCCCTTGTCATTCATTCTCCCTTGCACTCAGGATTAAGTTTGATGTCCTCCTTCCCAGCTCCTCGCAATGATCAAATAAACACTGCAACCAAATTTGACAGTCTGTGTTCCCGGCCTGTTGAGGAGGTTCGTGCTTTTCGTTATCCCATTTGATCGCTTTATCCCTCGTGCTGCGGTTTCGACACCTTCTCACCTGAAGGCTTCGCTCACATTAATTACCCATGAAGTGTCTTTCCATCTGAATAAGCAGATTAGCCGACTCCTGATTTAATGATGGACTTCTTTGCTGAGCGCTGCGTTTGCAAACGAAGGGGAAGCGGGGAGAGAGATTTGCACAGAAGCAAGTCTATCAGTGGGACAGAAGCAGCAAGAGGAGCCCAGCAATGCTCACCGAGCCCCAACTCAGATATGACTTGAGATATGACTTCATGCTTGCCTTATTGCTTGACCCAAATTCTTCTTGGCCTCAAATTAAATTAAACCACGAGCAAAATGGGAATCCCATTCCCATGGACCCCCAATCCCTCTCTCCCACATGCACCCATTCCTCTGCAGGGTGGGGTACGATCACCTAAAATTTTCCTCTTTACCTCTCTTTTCCTTTCCTGCAGAGGCATTCCTGCTGTGGATCACACAGAGTCATAAGAACATAAGAACATAAGAAGAGCCCTGCTGGATCAGGCCAAAGGCCCATCTAGTCCAGCTTCCTGTATCTCACAGTGGCCCACCAGGTGCCCCAGGGAGGCATGAGACAACAAGATGCTTGCATCCTGTTGCCACTCCCTTGCACCTGGTACCAGTAGCCCACCACCTTTGTAAGGAGGTTGCACAATCCATCATGGCCTATAGCCCACGATGGACCTTTCCTCCAGAAATCCATCCAATCCCCTCTTAAAGGCATCAAGACCAGATGCCATCACCAGACTGATGCCATCAGTCTGGAGGAGCTTACTTGGAGCTCAGTGTTCTGGAAGTTCGGGGGTGACATAATCACATACCCCTGACCTTCTAGGTTCTCGCATTTATTTAAATGCTTAAAGCTCACCCCAGAGGCGGATCTACAGGGAGGGCAAAGCTCCAAGTGTTGCAAGAAGCCTTACCCTGTCATGTAAATCCCTCCTCTCCCTTGCTGCTGTAGCCAGTAAGCAATGCCAAGATGTTGCTGTTCCCTGTGAGGATTGGCTAAAACAGTGCAGGAGAGGAGTGATTTCCACTGCAAGGTAAGGCTTCTTGCAAAACTTAGAGCTTTGCCCTCCCTTAGATCTGCGTCTGGCTCACCACCACCCCAATTTGGCAATCTTTGGGTGGTTTGGGGCCCGGGTGCTATGTGCTCTTGCCAGCGAGCAGCAAAAACAGTCAATGGCTTGTAGCGCCCTGGGCCTGAAGCAATCTGAAGATCTCCAAATGGAGACTTGGAAGGTGTGCTGTGGCACCCCCTCCAAGCCTTGCACCCGGGGCAGCGCAGCCCTCCCGCCCCAGCATAGTGTTGCGACTGCCTCCCTGCATCAGCCTGGATTGAGGGAGTTTGATGGGATGAAAGGGAACTAGAAGCGTATGGGTGGGACAGAGGAATGAGGGCGCTGATGAGTGCTAGTGAGGTCAGGTGGCTCAAAAGCAAGCAGAGTTTGGTTCATTTTCAGTCCAATTTGCTGTGAGCAAAAGTAGCTCAGCCATCTGACATTGGCCTACGGTACACCCATAGAAGTGTGCAGTTTTACTGAGTGTTGACAGCTGTGCCCTGGGCAGGATTTGATAGGCCACTCTGCCCCCTGCAAACAGCGGGCTCTCTATTGTGTAGACAAGATCCTCAGGTATATATACCTGGACATACAAGGACCCTGTTCAAGGATTGTGCAGAGACTGAGGCAGAGACTACTGCTGTAGTGCTTCTCCCCCTTCCATGCACTTCCCTTGGATGCATGCTGAATAGCATCTGAGCAGAACTTAGGGGAGACTTCCTCCTTAGCATCTGGGGAATGGGTTTTGTTTCCACCCAGATACAATACTTGAGTCCTTTCCCTAGGGAAACTTTGGGCCATGACCTATCCAATTTTCCAACCGTGCCAGCAGAACATGCATTGCATCTTGCAGTGGAGAGGAAGTCAGGGAGGCCTCTTCCAGATAAGGGAATGTGTGCTCCCTTACCTTGGAGTTGCATTGCAACTGCATCAGCACTGCAAAGTTGGATTGGGCCCTTAATCTCCTCATCTTCACGCTTCTTCTCAGCAAAAGCCCTTTTGCAAAAAAAGTTTCAGTGAAGACACCTGAGCACTCCTGCTGTAGGAGAACTGATTGCTGGGAAATGATAACGGATAACTGAGGCTGGGACACCTCCTTGATGAAGAAAGACTGCAGCATTTGGGCTCTTCAGTCTAGAAAAAAGGCGCCTGAGGGGGGACATGACTGAGATGTACAAAATTATGCACGGGATGGACAGAGTGGATAGAGGGATGTTCTTTTCCCTCTCTCACAACACCAGAACCAGGAGACATCCGCTAAAATGGAGAGTTCAAACAGATAAAAGGAAATACTTTTTTAACTTCTGGAATTAATCTGTGAAACTCCTTGCCACAGGAGGTGGGGACGGCATCTCGCCTATGTGCCTTTAAAAGGGAATTGGACAGATTTCTGGAGGAAAAGTCCATCCTGGGCCATGATGTTAAAAGTAGGCTACTTCAGAATGCCAGGTGCAAGAGAGTGGCCACAGGATGCAGGCATCATGTACTCCCCAAGGCATCTAATGGGCCACTGTGAGATACAGGAAGCTGGACTAAATGGGCCTTTGGCCTGATCCAGTGGGGCTCTTCTGATGTTCTTACGGAAGTTCCAGAGTTGTTCTGCTCTCCCTCAAGAACATTTGTGGTTGTAGCAAGCCCTGAGACACCTGACAAAACACGCCTTTTTTTGGCGTAAGCATCCATAGGCCAGAACCCCGTGTCCATTATAATGACAGCCCTCCTCCTGGCTATGAACGCCATCCGCCAGGAGCTTGATGCTCCTGCACTCTGATCTGGCCGCCATCTACCTCCAAAGGATCACCCTACAAACCCAGGCAGCACTCTCTAATTTGCCCAATTTCAAGCTTTTATTGCTGTGGGACTCAGCATCCCTTTTCTCCCCTCTTCTTCCCTCAGTTTAGTCACAATCTCACTCTAGGTACCATTTTTTTCCCATTAAAAAAAAATGAAGCTGTCACGTAGACTAAGCACTGTCTAGCCCAACAAGGGCTGAACTGGAAACAGCAAGGTGCTCCCCAGAGTAATTCTGGCTGAAGCTCAAGGCTCTGACAGCCCAATTCAATCGACCACCAGCCACCCAGCCACCAACCACTGATGCAGCAATACCGGTGGGGCATGCCCTGCATCCTGGGGGCAGGAGCAGTTGCAAAGGTCTCCTTGGGGGAAAAGAAGTTCCTTTTGTTCCTTTGCCTTGGGTAAAGCGTCTGCTTCCTCTCTGCTTCCTTGAACCTGAGCTATTTTGTGGGGGCGCAATCCTAACCAGTGATGTCATGCACCCACTATGCACCACTACGTGAGTACCGGTTCCTAGAAGTTGAGCTGGCCCCACCCACTCGAAGTTGGCCCCGTCGGCTGGTTGGCTCAGCAGCTTCGCATGTGTACTGCACACCCGCAGCCGTTGCCTGCACTTTCTGTGAGGAGGCAGGCAGGCAGGCAGCATGGTGGTGGCGGCAGCAGTGGCAGCAGCGGAGCAAGAGGACTAGAGACAGCGGCGGCAGCAGCAGCGGCAGCAGCAAGGGAGACCCGGGAATAAGGCAGCAAGCATGAGAAGGTAGGCTGCCTGGGGCTCCCGCTCCCTCCAGCCGCACAGATCCAGCGTCCCGGTTCCTCCTGCAGCCTGCCCCAGCCCCCACATGGTCTTTTTTTGGTCACCCGTTCCCCCTCCTGCTCCTTGCCGGCTCCTTGCATTTAACATTCAAGTTAAATGGCTCCCTGTCCCAAAAGGGCTCCCAATCTAGTACAGTCTAGCCTGCTATTTAACCAGGGAACAGTTGAAGCAAACAATGTCTATACACATCTCTAGAAAGAAAAGCAACAGAAATTAAATCAACACTAACCACAAGCTGAAGTTATTACAAACACGATCACATCCATGGCAACAATCATGACATCACTTCCGGCTATGACCTCACTTCCTGCCACAACATCACTTCCGGCTTATGACATCACTTCCGGTGGGCGGACCCCGACAAGTGCCAATCAAAAGTGAGTACCTGTTCCTAAATCATTTGGATGACACCACTGATCAGAACCCACTTTCCAGCACAAGGGTAAGGGCATTGCTGCTCCAAGGGGGGAGAACCAGCATTCCCTTATCTTGAAGAGGACTCTCTGACTGCTATTCCATTGCAGGATGCAGCACGTGCCCCATTGGCACGGCTATGTCAGTGCTGGAAAGTGGGTTAGGCTTGCGTCCAGGGACAGAGCTGAGGCCTGTAATGGCTGCAGAAGGAAACCTAGCCCTCCTCTTCCTGATTGGGATCAGTTGAGATGGAACTCCGGGAACTCCTTTTTGTGAGACACGTATCCATCTCGAGTCCCATTTTCCATGATGGCTTCTGCCCATGGCATCTCATCCTTCCAAAGTCTGCTTTCCTAATGTTCAAGATACACAACTGACTCCAGGAAGCTTTCCCCCATCTCTGGATACAGAATCCCCAGAAGACACGTTCACTCGCCCCTAAGGTTCCCTTCAGCTCATCAACAAGGATCTCAGAACCGACGGCAGCGGTGGCGGTGGGAGGAAGGAAACGTTTTGGAGTAAAGCAGACTCAAACCCTATGTTAGCAGTAGTAAATTTACATGGAATAGGGATCTCAAAATGGGGGGTGGGGGAGGAAACTTTCCTGGATTGCAGCAGACTCAGGGCGCAATCCTAAACTGAGGAAGGGTGGCATAAACTAAGCCAGCAAAGTTTGGCCAGCACAAGGGCCACCGTAAAATATGTTTGGACCACTCTCGGAGTCAGAGAGGCCAGCACACAGACATGCACCATCCTCCCTAACTCCGAGAGTGATCCAAACACGCTTTATGGTGGCCCTTGCGCTGGCCAAACTTTGCTGGCTTAGCTTATGCCGCCCAGTTTAGGATTGCGCCCTCAGGCCACAATCTTAAGTAGGACATAGTGTCGATGCAACATCATCCTTAGTGGCACCTATTAGTGGCACCCCCAACCGGCACCCCCACATCGATGCTACAACTCCCAGGCCAACGCTAGCTGTAGCACTGGCCTGAGAGCAAGGGCAGAGAGTCACCCTTGCGCCAGCCAAATGGGTGGGTGGAACTGGGCAGGGGGAGGGTGGAACTGGGTGGGGGGAGGGCAGACATGGAAGGGGGTGAGCAGGCTGGCGAGCATACTGGTCTGGGGAGGGGGTGGGATGCGGCTGGTGAGCCGCATCTAAGGCCCCATTCCTGGGCTGTGTGGCCCCAATTCTGGCTGTGTGGCTGCCTCAGAGCTGCGCCTGCTATTTAGCAGGCAGCATGGGTGCCGGTATGCTGTCGGCACCCACAATAATTTCCAATGGGTGCTCAGCACCCACAATGTTGGGCATCCCAGAGCGGGGCACCCCCATGTTCGGCTCTGAGCTGGGAGCGCTCCCGGCCCAGCACGGAACAGGCCCAGCCGAGGGCAGCGCGATTGAGCCAATGAGCTCCTTCCTGAAGCGTCACTGGAGCCTCAGGAAGGAGCTCATTGGCTCGCCGGCCCCGGCCTCGGAAGGGGGCAGGGCTGCCGTGCATCGCCTAGCCGCGATGCAAATCAGCCGCTTCCCAGGCCGAGCCGCGGCAACTGCACGCCCTGGCCCCAGGAGAGGCTGCTGCGAGCAGTCTCTGCTTTCGAGGCTGGCCGCCCCTGGCTTCGGAAGGGGCAGCTGCGAGCAGCCACCGCTTCCAAGGCTGGGCAGCAGTGACAGGGGGCATGGCCACATCAACGTCGGGGGTGTGGCCATGGGCACTCCCAATGTTGGGACGAAGTTGGCGCCCCTGGCAGGTGCAGATTCAAGGAGCACACCAAGGAGGCTGGTGCAGGGCACAAATGTGCCCTTGTGCCAGGGAGGCTCCTCAGGCCTCCCGTGTTGCACTGGATAGAGTGCGGGACCACCAGCCTGCCTGCTCCAGCGCAACATAGGATTGGGCATTGGGCTACCCAACATACACCAGCAGCAGGAAAACAACACAACATAGAGATCTCAGGTGCGTCCAGAATTTATTCAAACTCTCATTCTTACATCTTCAGATAGGTTTGGGAAAGACCCCGTTTGAATCCCTGGAGAGATCCTGCCAGTCAGGATTGGCAATACTGAGCTAGATGGCCCAACGGCCTGACTCAGTAGAAGGCAGCTTCATACATTCACACAACACAACTCTACACAGACTCTGGATGCATGCTAAGACCTGCCCCTTCCACCGACGTGAAAGGGAAAGCCCACTTGCTTGGGCTGTTTTGTGCATTACTTCCCTGTTTACGTGGGCATGCTGGCACTTTTGCCTCCTCTTCTTTCTCCCCTTGGTTCGACTAAAATCTCATACTTGCAATTTTCATTTGGGTGAAATGCATTCATCAGTTAATTGGCATGATTAACCCATTTACTTATCAAATGCAGATTAAAATAAATGTGGCCTTTCGATTAGGCTTTAATTGGCGCTTTGTCCTGGACAAGGGCTCTCGCTGCTGGTTGTGTTATTGTAAATAATTTATGGCTCATCTCTCGCTCCAGGCAGTGTTCTTTAAAGTGATTCTGTGAACAGTAACAGATTTGTCTGTGTGACTGAGGCAAGGAAAACCTTCCGTGAAGTATCCACAAAATACCCTGTCCCCTGTTTACTCTCTCCACTCTCAAACTTTGAATTGTAAGTTGTTTGGGACAAGAGTGGTGCACATGTTTGAATTCCTATAGCACACACATGCACACTATGGTATCACAAGGAAGAACTGCATCCACTGTAAATGCCCTGTATTCTCTGCAGCAAGATATGCTCCGCCCCTTAATAGAAGTATCAAGGTGATTGGCTGGTGCCATGCTGCAGGATGTATTGGCATTCTTGTGATCCACTCAAAGCTTGCACTTCACCCTAGCAGCTGTCTAGATTGGGGTATCAAACATAAGGCCCGGGAGCCAGGTACAGCCCTCGGAAGCTCTTTATGCAGCCCTTGGGCTCACCCAGCAACAACATCAGCTACTGAACTGTGCTGTGGTGTCTCTGTGTCTCTGAGGGGCCACTGTGAGATACAGGAAGCTGGACTAGATGGGCCTTTGGACTGATCCAGTGGGGCTCTTCTTATGTTCTTATGGCCCAGGTTTGGTTGCAAGTTGTTATAGCTCCCTCCCCACAGACAGGATAGCAAATTCTCTTTTATATACCTCATATTTACCTCAGAATTTTACCTCAGAAATTTACCTCAGAATGCCAGATACAAGGGAGTGGCAACAGGCATTTTGTTGTCTCGTGTGCTCCCTGAGGCATTTGGTGGGCCACTGTGAGATACAGGAAGCTGGACTAGATGGGCCTTTGGCCTGATCCAGCAGGACTCTTCTTATGTTCTTAAGGTCCAGATTGGGTTGCAAGTTATTATAGCTTCCTCCCCACAGACAGGATAGTAAATTTTGTTTTATTTACCTCAGAATTTTACCTCAGAAATTTACTCCAGGATGCCAGATGCAGAGGAGTGGCAACAAGATGCAGGTATCTAGTTATCTTGTCTGCTCCCTGAGGCATCTGGTAGGCCACTGTGAGATACAGGAAGCTGGACTAGATGGGCCCTTGGCCTGTTCTTATGTTCTCTGCTGAAAGGACTGCCTGTTGGGGTCTAACTTATCTTCAAAATAGGATCAAGATTTTCATATTTTCTCTTGTCATTTGCAGTGAATGAGTTATAGCATCAAAGAGTTGGAAGGAAACTGCAAGGTCATCTAGCCCAACCCCCTGCCTGTAGCAGGAAATCTAGAAGGAAATCTAGAAGAACATCTCCAGCAGGTGCCTGTCAAGACTCTGAAGATCTCCAGTGAGGAAAAATCCACCACCTTCCTCAGCAATCTGTTCCTCTATCGACCCACCCTCACCATCAGGAATTTCTTCTTGATGTCCGACCAGAATCTTTTAAGAATTAGAGATTCTTGTTGTTGTTGTTGTTGTTGTTGTTGTTCAGTCGCTCAGTCGTGTCCGACTCTTCGCGACCCCATGGACCACAGCACGCCAGGCCTCCCTGTCCTCCACTAGCCTCCGGAGTTCGCCCAACTTCATATTCATTGCTTCGGTGACACTATCCAACCATCTCATCCTCTGTCGCCCCCTTCTCCTTTTGCCTTCAATCTTTCCCAGCATGAGGGTCTTTTCTAAAGAGTCCTCTCTTCTCATCAGGTGGCCAAAGTATTTGAGATTCAGCTTCAGGATTTGTCCTTCCAGGGAGCAATCAGGCTTGACTTCCTGTAGGATGGACCAATTGAACCTCCTTGCAGTCCAGGGGACTCTCAAGAGTCTTCTCCAACACCATAA
>JAJKFI010000036.1:6076372-6111036 GCA_029204185.1 Lerista edwardsae | reverse complement strand
CCTGCTTCATTTTGTACTCCAAGACCAAACTTGCCTGTTATTCCTCTGATTCTTAACAGTTGCTAAATAGAAAAAAGTGCTTATTTCTGGTCATGACCTGATTAATGTCATGACTTCCTTCTCACAATTACACACTGCACACTGTCATCACTCTCTTGAGTGGCTCTGATGGTGAGGGGAATAGGTTGCTTACACTGCATGTTGAGGCACCTGCCATACTAACCACACCAACCCCATCTGGCTACACTTCTGCCTGCACCAACTAGTCAGTCAGCCAACAAGTTCACCCCCTCCTCCATGCACAAGCACCTCCTCCACCTCCACCACCAGTGCCCGTTCTAAATTGGCCATGCTGCAGGATAAAAGAAAATCATTTCTTACCCTGAGTGATGAATCTGTGGAACTCCTTGCCATAGGAGGTGGTGGCCTAGGTGCCTTTAGGATCGGACAGATTTCTGGAGGAAAATTCCATTGCAGGCTACAAGCCATGCTGGGTGGAGCAACCTCCTTATAGGCTACCTCAAAATGCCAGGTGCAAGGGAGTGGCAACAGGATGCTAGCATTTTTGTGTCTTGTGTGCTCCTGAAGCATCTGGAGGACCACTGTGAGATACAGGAAGCTGGACTGGATGGGCCTTGATCTGATACCAGTGGGGCTGTTCCTATCTGGTTCTGGTGGTTGTCAAAGAGAAATGCTGTGGAAAATCTTGACTGGCTAACAGTTTGTTTACCTCAGAATTTACCTCAGAATGCCAGTTGCAATGGCGTGGCAATGAGATGCGGGTATTTAGGTGTCTTATGTGCTCCCTGAGGCATCTGGTGGGCCATTGTGAGATACAGGAAGCTGGACTAGGTGGGTATTTGTCCTGTTCCAGCAAGGTCTTTCATATGTCCGTATGAACTTCTCCATTCTGCTCGTGCCGAGGGAGTTTAGAAGCAGCAGCAGTGGAAGAGGAGGTGGTGAGGAGTCTTTTCCCAAGCACACCTTGCAATGGAAGTGGCTGAGAAAGAGAACACAGTTCCAACAGCCTCTTCAGAGCAGCTGTGGTCCTCAGAGAAAGAGGCAAAGCCTCCCATCCTCATTCTCCTCTCACATGTCCTCCCATGGAAAGCATCAAGGAGTGGCTGGGCATATTGGCCAGCCCGGATGGTGGCCAGTCAGGGTTTTGCTGCCTCTCCCAGTCCACTGCTCGAGGCAGCAGCAGGCAAATAGCCTGAGAGCGCAATCCTGTACCACCGTTGCGCCAGCGCTAAGCTCTAGCGGTGGCTGAACGCTGTTGCCAACGTGCCGTCAAGCGCATCCGCATCAGCGCTATGGTGCTGGACTGACACAAGAAGCAGTGCCAGCGCTCGGGCACCGCCACAACCGTCGGCAGCGCCTGCCTTGCGCCAGTCAAGCGTTGGCATCACCTCCACGAGGGCATTCCAGAGGCGTTCCTGGGGCATAACTGGGTAGCGCAGTGGGCAAAGACAGGGGTTGTGTCACAAGACAGCCATAGCGCTGTATCCTAAAGCCCGTCCCCAGCCAAGACGGCCCCAATTCGGGCAGCTGCTGTCCACATTCCTCTGCCCCTGCAAGACAGCAGGCGCAGATCCGAGCAGGCCCATAAGGGCAACCAGGGCTTACGTGGGTGCAAGGGGAAAACCTCCCCTTGTCCTGCACGTTGCTGCTGCTGCCTCCTAATGGGTGTTAGGACACAGCCCTGTTGTGTCGGCCTTACTATGCCGGCCTTACTTAGGATTGGGCTGCCCGATAGACAAGCATCTTCAGCCAAAAGTTCAGAACCTAGGATGCAATCCTAACCTGGAGATAGGCCGGCACAGTTAGGCCAGCAAGGTTTGGCTAGCACAAGGGCCACCGTATAGCATGTTTGAAGCACTCTCGGAGTCAAAGGCCAGCATATAGATGTGCGCCATCCCCCTGAGAGTGGTTCAAATGCGCTTTATGGTGGCCCTTGTGCTGGCCAATGTCCTGGCCTATGTGCCATCCTAACTACCGGTTAGGATTTTGCCCTTAATCGCTCTCCTACAAGAGAATCTGTCTCTTTTTCTCTAGTTTTTTTTTCCCTTAAGACAAAGGTCTGCAATTTCACCAGTCATGTATGCAAAAAATGAAGCCAGATGGGCCTATGACCAAGAAAATTCCACACAGCAAGTGCACCTTAGAGTGCTCTTTCCCACTCCTAAAGAGCCCTACACCATAGTTACACAAGCCCAGCTATATGACTTACAAAAATGAGAGGAAATAATTAAGTAACTAATATTGTTATGAATTATAGAAAGGCGCTGAAACCAGAAATACACAATGGTAGCACAAAGAAAGTTACACAGACAGCTGAAAAAAAAATAATATTGCACAAAATTGAGCTGGATCGAGATAATATTGCACTGAGAAGAAACCCACTCTATTTCTTCCCAAACTTTTGCAGGTCTTATTCAGATGATTGGTATGGCATATTGTTGCCTGGAGAGGTAATCTCTGATTCAGTGAGCTGCAAATCCATCTGGCGACCAAGTTTACTGGTTCCAGCCCATAAATCATTGAAAAAAATATTCTGTTACTCTGGGCATCGCACTTCCAGTTGTTGCTGTCTTAAAACTCTTTTCTTATGCATTCAGGACTCTGCGAGGATAAAGTCAGATTTTTTTATCGCATTCATACCTTACTGGAGCAACCTCAAGAGACATGCCTAAAAGAGATTGAGCACAGCACAGCCAACTTCCTCATCCAAATGCCACATCAGCCAAGGACTTGGTTTTCTTGAACAAGACTCTCTAAGCCTCAATCAGAAGATGAAGAAGCCCAGTACTAGTCTGCGTTGGAGCAGGCAGGCTTGCACTTTATCCTAGCGCAGATTTGGCTACTGCTGGAACTCATCTCAGAGCAAGGTGACCTTTGTCCCCTTACTCCATGGTAAGCTCCAGCCAGCCCCATGGGGTTGCTCGGATCTGCACAAGTGACATCGCTGGCGCAAGTCTGAGCAGTCCGGATTGGGGGCGGAAAGTCCGGGGACAGGTTTAGGATCCGGCCGAACAGCCAGATCCTGAGACCACCCACTCCCTAGGCCAGCCTGCCTACGGGGCCATCCTCCCTCTGTCCCAGTGGTGTCATCTAAATGTTTTAAGAACAGGTACTCACTTTTGATTGGCACGTGTCGGGACCCGCCCACCGGAAGTGACGTCATAAGCCAGAAGTGAGGTTGTGGCAGGAAGTGACATGAAAAAGCCCTTTTTGAGGCCTCAGATGATTTTAAACTGACCCAACAGTTGCAACAGTATTCCACAGCACCCCCAGAACATGTGAAGGAGGCCTGGCATCATGTTAAAACCCCAGAGCAACTCATTTTTCAGTGGCAAGGAAAGGAAAGGCTCCGCTCGCTGCCTGCCTGCCTGCCTGCCTGGCTCTGAGAACATGCAGGCAACTCAAACATGCAGGAAATTCAAACATTGCAGAGGGCGGAGTCGACGAGTGGGCGGGCGAATGGGCGGGGCCAGCTGTAATCCTAGAAACCAGTACTCGCGTACCCCCGCGTACCCCCTGCATGACATCACTGCTCTGTCCCCCCCCCCAGCTCCCATGTTGGACGAACGTGCTGCTGTCTGCAGCACGCCTGGGTCGATGCAAGTCCTCAGGCTGAACAAGCACCTCCTGCCCGAATGCAGATGTACCTTCCGGCGGATTTGCGACAGCACAAGGCCCATGCAAACCACATGCATCAGCCCAGGAAGCATCTTAGGTTGCGCCTTAATATATTATGCATTTACTTGAACCTTTCGGGACAAATCAGTTGTTCTCTACTGCAGTGGTTCTTAAATGTTTTAGACTGGGACCCACTTTTTAGAATAGCACTCGTGTCGGGACCCACCGGAAGTGATGCCATTAATATGAAAGTGATGTCATAGCCAGAAGTGACATCATCATGCAGGAAGTGCTGTCAATGTGACATAATCAAATGACACTCCTGGAAGGCAAACTGGCATTCTTGGACTGCAGCAACTGCACAACCATGAAACTTCTCTGACAGAAAGCAAGACTAGGACAAAATATGATGTAAAAGCACTGAACTAAAAACAAAATTAAAAAAACCCTCACTTGAAAATTCAAACTGTTAACATTCCCAAAAGGAACATAGCAAGAGTAAGGTCTGCAGCTTCCAAGATGGCTGCTCCCAGCTTTCCATGACCCACCTAACGTCAGGTCGTGACCCACAATTTGAGAAACACTGCTCTACCGGATTGATAAGAAACAATGCAGAGTTTGATTACATTGACTTCATTAATTATAATCTGAAACGGAAGGCAAGATAAAAGAAGGTGATTGGATAGCCTGAGCTCTGTCATTTGGAGGAGAGCACCTGAACGACCACGCTTTCAATTTGCAGGACATTTCATGAAGGCTGAATGCAGAAGGAGAACGGTTTGGGGCCCTGCCTGCCCGCAAATACGGCAAATAGGAACTCAATTTCTCTATAGCCAGACTGCACATGTTCCCACTTAGATATCCTCAGGGTGTTCATTTTGCTTGCCACACAATATCTCCTTGCCAAAGATCTGAAATATTCAGAATAGCAAAACGCAGTACACATTAGCAAAATTGTGAGAGCTGTTTCTCCAGGAAGGAGACTATCCTTTGGCAGCCAAACAAGAACAGATGGCGGCAAGTTCCTATATTCTGTTAGCATTCAGCACACAGCATCCCCTTTGCACTTGCAGGCATTCAAGCAAACGAGAGTTGTGAATTGCAAAGCGGGCAAAGTCATCACCCATGTATTTCTTACCCCGTTTGCTTTGTCTCATGTGTTTATTTGTGATGGATGGCCAGTAAGCAATGGGCCCAAATCCAGTTTCTGAGTCAACTTTATTGGGCCCTCGGTAGTCATACAAAAGTTTCTTCATGGAATTGCAAAATGATTATCCACAACCTTACTCCTGAAGAAAGGCAAATTTTCAATGGTGTAATTAAGGCTGCAATCCTAACCTGGAGTTAGGCTGGCACAATTAGGCCTGCAAACTTTGCTCAGCACGAGGGCCAGTGTAAAGGGCATTTGGACCACTCGTGGAGTCAGGGAGGATGGTGCACGTCTGTATGCTGGCCTCTCTGACTCCGAGAGTGTTCCAAACATACTATACGGTGACCACTCTCGGAGTCAGGGAGGATGGTGCACATACTTTATGATGTCCCCTTGTGCCAGCCAAACTTTGCTGGCCTAACTCCAGGTTAGGATTGCACCCTATGAGACATATTTCATACTTTGCTTTAAGAGTTTTTGGTTTTCTCACAATAAAGGTAAAGGTTTCCCCACGACCGAATAGTCTAGTCGTGACTGACTGTAGGGGGTGGTGCTCATCTCCATTTCTAAGCCGAAGAGCCGGTGTTTGTCCTGAGGACAAGCTTCATGTGGCCAGCATGACTATATGCCAAGGCACATAGAATGCCATTATCTATCCACCAAAGTGCTACCTATTTATCTACTCACATTTTTACGTGCTTTCAAACTGCTAGGTTGGTAGGAGCTGGGACAAGCGACGGGAGCTCACTCGGTCACGCAGTCTCAAACTGCCAACCTTCCGGTCAACAAGCTCAGCTCAGCGGTTTAACCCGCAGCGCCACCACGTCCCTTTTCTCACAATACCCCATTACAAAAGACGTTGTGGCAAAATGTGGGGCTGCTATTTTTCCCCAGAAATACCCCTTAAAAATCAACATGGAAGCTACCAGCTAAATGGAGCTGTGATACATTCATCCGTTTCATCCCCAAAAGCACTCTCACAGTCCAGAACATGCAAACAAAATGAAATAATTTCAGTTTTCATCCCAACTCTCCCTGAATAGAAATTTGGAAAAATACAGGCATGCCCCGGTATCCACTGGGGTTCTGTTCTGAACCCCACCATTGAAACCGGAAACCACGAATACTGGGGATGCCCTTTTTAAAAATATTGGACCATCAATGGTTTTGCTGCAACAAAGTAAAAAAAAACCAGATTTGTTTAATGTTCCCCTATCTTTTTAACGTGGACATGGTGGCGCAGCGGGTTAAGCCGCTGTTGCTGGGCTTTCCGACCAGAAGGTTGGGAGTTCAAGACTGTGTGACGGAGTGAACTCCCGTTGCTTGTCCCAGCTCCTGCCAACCTAGCAGTTCGAAAGCACCTATATGCAAGTAGATAAATAGGGACCACTTCAGTGGGAAGGTAACGGCATTCCATGTGCTATGGCGTAGAGTCATGCCGGCCACATGACCACGGAAGCTTGTCCTTGGACAAAATGCCGGCTCTACAGGCTTTGCAACGGAGATGAGCACCGCCCCCTACAGTCGGTCACGACTAGACCATTCAGTCGTGGGGAAACCTTTACCTTTATATTTTTAACAGGTATCCCAGTATCCATGGTATCCGTGGATAACTGAAACCGTGGATACAGAATCAGTGGATACTGGGAACACCTGTACTAGTTTCAGCTTTGTGGTCTTCTTAAGTGGCATAGATATAGAATAGAAAATAGCAATCTGGTTGCTCCACAGTAGAGCAGGGATTCCCAACACTGTGTGTCGGGACACACCAGTGGGTCATGAGCCACCTTGAAAATACAGGAAGACAAGATACTGGTAAGTGGGGGCTGTGTGGTTGTTTGTGTCAAGATTGTAAATAGGATTTTTCCCTTTCTGATTCACTTTGCTCTTGGAAAATGGCTGAGAAATAACCCAACTTATTGCTTCATTCTCAGGAAAGCAGCAGGTTCTGGCATCACAATGACAGCACTTTCAGCCATAACATCACTTCCGGTGAGTCCCGGACAGATTGTCATTCTAAAAAGTGGGTCCCAGTGTTAAAAAGTTTGAGAATCACTGCTCAAGAGTTCAACAAGGGAGGTCAGAATTAGATTCTTCAACATGTGCATTTAATGAAAGAAAAGTGGTTTTTGATATAAGAGGCAAATACAAAGCTTTGTGCGGCAGATCTTTTATTCATTAGCTCCTCTAAAATCTAGGTACATGTCTGCATTTATTAAGTGCAGTTATTAAGCTTCAGAAATATCTTTCTGACTTAAGCTAGATTTAGTTGCCTGGTATTGTATCTTTTACAAAACTTAGAACATGTTCATAACATGTAAATGCATGTTTTTAATGCAATGCTATGCTTGAGCACAAGTGCACCATCAATGGAAAGCCTTTATCGCAAAAGAGAGCTTCATTTATTATGGGACTTCTTAAGGAAAAATATACTGTACTTGTGGTTTCTGAACCATGGTCTGGGGAAGAGAGTTCCCCTCCCTAAGAAAACACAAGCTGTCCATTCCTGGGACTGGATCCAGCACTTGGTATGCACAAGTGGGTAACGTCTTTGAAAATCAAAACATTAGCTCTGTGAAATGAGCTCAAAGGCTCTTCTACCCAAAGAAGTTTGCTTTGTCTCCTCAGGCTCAACAAGTAAGTTCTTTCTGAAAGGGCACATGACATTCTGCTTTTCCAGCTGAGCAGATCGAAGACAGAAGACCCACTGGCTATATACGGTAAGACTCAGAATACACATTAAGTGGAGTGCCATGATTCTCTACTCAAGTGTTAAGAACATAAGAAGAGCCCTGCTGGATCAGGCCAAAGGCCCATCTAGTCCAGCTTCCTGTATCTCACAGTGGCCCATCAGGTGCCCCAGGGAGGCACGAGACACAAGACACTTGCATCTTGTTGCCACTTCCTTGCACCCGGTACTCTGTAGTAGCCTACTACTAATGTAAGGAAGTTGCGCAATCCATCATGGCCTATGGATTTTTCTTCCAGAAATCCGTCCAAACCCCTCTTAAAGGCATCTATGTGTTATGCAAACTGTGGGTCAGGACCCACTTGGTGGATCGCGACCTGATGTCAGGTGGGTCTCAAAAAGCTGGGAGCAGCCACCTTGGAAACTGCAGGTCTTACGCTTGTTATATTCCTTTTGTAAGTGTTAACAGTTTGAATTGTCAAGTGAGGGTTTTTTTTATATTTTTGTTTTTAGTTCAAGCCCCCCACCCCAAAAACCCACCCCTAGTGATGGGTTATATCTGACCAGAAGAAGGGCATAGTAGAATGCTGTTTTTAACTCTTTCCCCTCTTGTCATTGTCACCTCCTTCATTTGCTTTTTTACCTGCAAGGTCCCTGTATCATCCCTCCATCAGCCTGCGGAAGGCAAGTCTGAGCTGAAAAGGAACAAGGAGAAAGGCTAAGCCAGCTTCTCCTTGCTAGAGGTTCAGGGAAAGAACAATATGCAATCTACTGCTGTGATCTTTCAGTCCGATCTGTTCTCCTAGCTTTGTTTAGGCAGATGCATAATCCCTTGTATATCAGTGTGTTTGCCTTCGGTTTCAAGTCGGTTTCAAACTGCAGCCTTAGAATGTTTGCCAGATGAGAATGTAAGATGAGGCCTGCTTACTTAGTCCACAGGTCCATCTAGCTCAGCATCCTGATTCTCAGCCTCAGAGTTGTCAGCTTCTATGAAACTTGAGCATGAAGGCCGTATTCTTTCATAGGCAGATATTTCCAGCATCTGGTTGTCAGCAGCCTCAGAGGTTCCACATTCTCCATCACTGCTAGTGATACACCTTTCCTCCTCTCTGCTTAGAGCCCTCTGTGCTAATGGCTGTCCCAGGTACGGCTGACATGGTGTCAGCCTGGGGTATGGGTGACATTGCTGAATCAGGGATGAGGTTGGGCATGGTTTTATTAAGACCTGCAAAACATTGAGCAAAGAAGCAAGGAACATGCAGATTGGACTGAGCAGGATCCAAAGTACGCCACTGACTTGGGAAAGCACGGCAAATCAGCAATGGAACGGACAGGTCAGAGGTAAGAAACAGGTTAGTTCAGAAATACAACCATAGGAGCAGCCATGGTTGGGGCCAAGAGCGCTGGACATAAACTGTCCTGGTACTCCTGTTTCAGTGTCTACCGGCAGGCAGGAGTCACTGAAGTCAGGAAAGCAGAAGTGACCACAGATATGCTTTGGTTATCTGGACCAAAGGAGGAATTTTTTACATGTGCTGGGGAAAATGGACCATTCGATCTCCCCAAGCTAACGTGAGACCACCTACTTCCCTTGTGCCCACTCTGCATTGGCACCCAGTGAGCCTCTAACACCAATCCTATCCAACTTCCCAGCATCAGGGTAAGGGCAATGCAGCTCTGAGATAAGGGAACAACCATTCCCTGACCTTGAGGAGACCTCTGTGACTCCCCCCCAACTGCAGCACGTGGAGCACATGCCCCTGTCACGTCCGTCTCGGGGGCCGGACTGATGCCCTGGGCTGGGAAGACCTGGGGGGCGGCCTGGGGGTCCTGAGATGACCTGAATCGGCGCAAATAATCCTTCGTAGCCCTTGGGGGTCTTTTTACTGCCGTCTTTATTCAGGTTAACACCTTTACATTCATCGGGCCCTGTTACCTCACAAGGTCCTGGTATAGTTTACCAAGATTGGCGTCGGCGTCCCAAGCCCCACAAACCCCTGTCATTCCTGGCCTTCTCCTTGGCCCACGGGGTGGTCCCGGGGGTTGTTGTCCCTTCAGAGGCAGCCCGGTGGGCAGGCCCTGGGCCTACGCTGCCTGAGGGGGCTTCCTC
This sequence comes from Lerista edwardsae, assembly GCA_029204185.1. Classification (NCBI taxonomy): domain Eukaryota; kingdom Metazoa; phylum Chordata; class Lepidosauria; order Squamata; family Scincidae; genus Lerista; species Lerista edwardsae. Next base: position 6,101,448 of record JAJKFI010000036.1, on the reverse strand, counting down.
TGTTTGGTTTTGGCGTAGCCACAGGGTCGGGTGCACCCACGGCAGGGTTGTTGCTTCGGGGACTGGAGCCCGTCCTACCGTGCTCCAGGTTGGTCCCGGGATCCTCCCAGGTGCAGGCACTCCCTGGTCTCGGCCTCTGTCCTGGGTCCGTGCCGGGTCCCGGGCGTGTACCCCCGCGGGGCCGGAGGGTGTCCGTCCGACCCTTTCCAGGGTTGGGTCTGGTAGCCCGTCAGGGGAGGGAGATCCGCAATCTCCCTGGGCCAACCCCTCCTCGGCCTTCCAGCTAAGGAGAGAGCGACCTCTCCCCAGCCTGGCTGGGCTCCTTATGAGCTGCTCAGCCAGCCAGCCAGGCCCCGCCCCTTCCTGTGAGGGCGGGGCTTCCCCTGGGACTGCCTCCAGGGCTGACCTCATGGGCTGCTTCATTACCCTCACCTGGGCCAGCTTGTTGAGGCCTTGAGAGGCCTCAGCCCGGCCTGCTCTTCCCTGGTCTAGGTTGCTCCGGCCTCTATCCAAGTAACCCAGGGAGGGGCCTTGTCCAGGGACCCTCACTAGCTTAGCCCCGGCACCTCGGTCAGCCTGGGGACCCCCAGGGTGACAGCCCCATTTGCCCAAGCTATTCCAGTGCTGGGAAATGGGCTAGGATTGCGCCCCTAATTTGTACTCCTCATTGGCATCTCTCTCAATGCCCACCCATATCTAGTCCACACTCCAGATTACACTTCCTGATGAAGGTCACTTTGAAGCAATGAAAATCACATTCAACACCATCACTAATGATCCAGAATGAGGAAGTAAACAGCATGTTAATTAAATTGGCAGTTGATGACATATTGGAAGATGATGCATCAAGCTAAAAAAAAAAAAAAAAAAAAAGGAAGCCCCGATGAATCATTCATTCTTGTGATGGGCTCCAAGGAAAGCTCTCCATGCCTTATGAGACTAGAACCTCATCCACACCACAGTGGTTAAAATCTGTAGTAGGAGCTCAAGGCCAGATTTGGGAGGCAAATTTGGGTGACTGTCTCCCTACATTTGTTTAACTGAGGGCACAATCCTAACCTGGAGTTAGGCCAGCACAGTTTGGCTGGCATCAGGGCCATCGTAAAGCATGTTTGGACCACTCTCAGAGTCAGGGGAGATGGCACACATGGGTGTGCTGGCCTCTCTGACTCCAAGAGTGGTCCAAACGTACTTTACGGTATCCCTTGTGCAAGCAAAGCTTTGCTGGCCTAACTGTGCCAGCCTAACTCCAGGTTCGGATTGTGCCCTGAAATGTTTTCTTTGGGAGGAGGGAGGTGCTCAAAAGCAGAACAAGCAATGGAAGAATGAGCTCTGTAATATCTTCCTTCTGGCGCTTTTTTAGCTCAAAATCACTACACCTACACTGCTTTCCCATCCAGTGGGGAAAAAATTACAGGGGGGGAAAACAGCTTGGGAGGGACACTTTTCAATGGATAAAAGGCATGGAGGGGAGTAAAAGTTAAACAGCCTCTTTCCTCTTGAGGAAAGGCTCCTGTGGAAACTTCAGTTAAAAAAAAAGAAATAAGAAACTGTTCACCCATCTGTAAGGCGTTCCATTAGTCTGTGGAACTCCTTGCCATAGGAGATGGTGATAGCATCCGACCTAGGTGCCTTTAAAAGGGGATTGGACAGGTTTCTGGAATAAAAGTCCATCATAGGCTACAGGCCATGATGGTGGTGCAATCTCCTTATTTTAGAAGCAGAATGCCACAGAATGCCAGATACAAGGGAGTGGCAACAGGATGCAGGCATCTTGTTGTCTCATTTGTTCCCTGAGGCATCAGGTGGGCCACTGTAAGATAGTGGAAGCTGGATGGGATGGGCCTTTGGCCTCATCCAGCAGGGCTCTTCTTATGTTCTTAAGACCTAGACAGGCAGCGCAATCCTAAATTGTGCTGGATTGGCAAGGCTGGTGGGCCTTCGCCAAATCCAGCACATCTTAGGTGCACTGGGAAGCCTCCCTGGGCAAGGGCATGTTCATCACCTTGCCCCAGACGAGGCTCCGGCCACCCCATGGGGTTCCTTGGATCTGTGCCTGTTGTATAGCAGGTGCTGATCCAAGGAAGCCGCACTGCCCAGATCGGGGCCGCACAGCCTCCCAACGAGGACTTGGATGCGGCCTAACAGACGCATCCTGGCCCTGCCCCCTCCCTGGGCCAGCATGCCTGCCAGCTCACCCACTCCCCACCCACCCTCCTCCCAGAACTGCCCCCAGTAGTGCTATCCAGCCGGTATGCTGGGCGGGACTTATGTTTGATTGGCAGTCCGCCCGTTGCGTCACGCCGCATTCCGCCACTTTCCCGCCCGCCGGGGCATGCGGGAAAGCAGCGGAATGCGGTGTGACGCAACGGGCGGACTGCCAATCAAATGTAAGTCCCACCCAGCATACCGGCTGGATAGTCCTACTGACTGCCCCTACACCAGCTGAGTTCAGCTGGCGCAGAGGCAGCTATCCGCGTGTGCTCCCAGGCCAGCGCTACAGCTAGTGCCGGCCAGGGAGCCTTAGCACTGACACGGGGGTGCCGCTCGACACCCCTGCCTCTGCGTTCTGTGGAGGGCAGGAATGTGCCCTGAGATGCAAGTTGTTATAGCTCCCTCCCCTCAGACAGGATAGCAAATTCTCTTTCATTTACCTCAGAATTTTACCTCAGAAATTTACCACAGAATGCCAGATACAAGGGAATGGTAACAGGCATCTTGTTGTCTTGTGCGCTCCCTGAGGCATCTGGTGGGCCACTGTGAGATACAGGAAGCTGGACTAAATGGGCCTTTGGCCTGATCCAGCAGGGCTCTTCTTATGTTCTTAAGGCCCACGTTGCGTTGCAAGTTATTATAGCTTCCTCCCCACAGACAGGATAGCAAATTCTCTTTTATTTACCTCATATTTACATCAGGATTTTACCTCAGAAATTTACCTCAGAATGCCAGATACAAGGGAGTGGCAACAGGCATTTTGTTGTCTCATGTGCTTCCTGAGGCATCTGGTGGGCCACTGTGAGATACAGGAAGCTGGACTAAATGGGCCTTTGGCCTGATCCAGCAGGGCTCTTCTTATGTTCTTATGTCTAATTTTGCTCTTGTTCCTTCCTGAAGAAGGAACTCTTTGGGGAGAAGGGAAAAGACCATCAGCCTGTTGGATATTCAAAAATCTGAAGAGAGGTCCTTCATGCTTTTATATATAAAGAGCGGTGTCCTCAAGCAAAAACATAAATTAATATGAGAAAATTGGAAAGCACTATAAAAATAAGTCTATAGGTCTCCAGGGAAATTCCACTACATGAATTAATATGAATTTAAATAAGGCCTTAGCAGGTGATATGAACCCGAGTGCATCATGCATCAAGGCTGCAAATGCACAGATGAAAACAAGAGAACAAGGCAGCGACAAGCCTGCTGTTAGGGGACAGGGATTCATTCTTTCTTTCTTAAAAACTTTGTCACTTTTCTGGCCCTGCAAATGGCACGTTTGAGAGAATCACTTCTATCGATGTCCACGGAGACATCAACAGGGCTGTGATGAGGAAGGCTGTTCGCGGGATGATAAAACCGACCCGTTTCTTGTGATCCTGGGACGTTTGGCATCATCTCAGCGCCCTCATGTTCCGGAAGTTCCACTGATCTCTGCTCTCGCTTCTCCTTTTCGGAAGAGGCAAATCATACAAAATGCAAATGCGCCGCAGTCCCCGAGAGGTCTCAAACGCTGCCGGTTGCTGCTAACCGAGCAGGAGTCGGGATTCTGCTGAGCCCACCAGTTTCAGGGCTGGAGGCTATGTTGCTTGATTTCCCTGAATAACTACCACATCAAAGCTGCTTTCCAGGCCTCCTTTAATGGATGTGGATCAGCGTAGGCATGGAAAGAGACAGAACAGAAATGCTGTGGAGCAAGCATCTTCCTGCTGCTTCCTTTCATCCTTGGCAATCTCTACCATTGTCTCTCCATACCAAAGGGCCTTGAGCACTGCTCTCATAATCTTGGCTGGCCTTCCACAAACAGTCTCTCTTTCTCTCCTTTCACGTTGATCCAAAGTCCCGCTTCTATCATTGTGTGTCCCCACTTTTGCTCTGATCATGTTACCCCTCTAATGAAGAAGGTGGTAGAGGAAGAGGGACAGACCATTAGTTATTACAGACAGTTGCCCGAGAAACATAGAATCATGGAATCATAGAGTTGGAAGGGACTTACAAGGTCATCTAGACTTGCCACTGCTTGTAGCAGGAAATGCTCCTGCAGCATCTCCAGCAGTTGTTTGTCGAGCCTCTGCTCGAAGGTCTCCAGTGAGGGAGAATCCACCACCTCCCTTGGCAGACTATTCCACTGTCCAACCGCCCTTATCGTCAAGAAATTCTTCCTGATGTCCAGCAGGAATCTCCTCTCTTGCATTTTGTACCCATTGGGCAAAGTTCTACTGTTGAAGGCAGATGAGAACAAAGTGGTCCCTTCTTTCTTGCAGAACGATGTGTGAGTTTTTCAGCTGCTTTCAACGCTGTGCTCCAAACTCCTACAGCATTCCTGCGGACCTTTGGCGACACCCAAATGTGCCCACTGCCGGCAGTAATGGCTTACCGCCAGTGCAGGAGGTGCCTTACAGCCCACCCTATACCCGATAGGATTGGGGCCCCACTCTCCACCATGCCTCTTCCTGCCCCTGCTTCTGTGTAAGGGCTGCTTCCTTCACAGGCCCTGGTCCTGAAGGGCACCGTGTCTCCCTGCAGTGGTGTCATTCAAATGATTTAGGAACAGGAACTCACTTTTGATTGGCACTTGTCGGGAACCCGGAACCAGCCACGGAGCCCGTTAGGATCCGGAACGCCTGTTCTGGTCCGTTCCCCCTGAATGACATCACTGCCTTCACCCCCCTAGGAATCCGGAGTCGCTCCCTTTAACCCTCTGAGTGCCGGCCAACCAAGAAGAAAAGCTCTTTGCAGAGGAATTGGGAGGGGGGAGGAGGGAGAGTGAAGTGGGCGGAGTCAGCCCTAATTTTAACTTGTAGAACTGAGTTCCCCTGCGTTCCCCCTGCATGACATCACTGCATGTCTCCCTGCCTAGTTGTGCCGTCAGCTCTGTTGGCAGGTTGCTGAGGCTGCAGCTCCTTGGCCGTATTGTCTGCCTGTAGGGGGAGTGGGGACTGGCTGCAATTCCGACACCCCACAGTGAAGTGGGGGGGGGAGTTTGCTGGGTCAGACCATGGCTGTGTCAGCGGCCGATCACTGTGTCAGCGGCCCAGCGGCCCAGTGGCGCTCAGACTGAGGATGGCTCGCAAGGGCCAAAGATACAGACCGCCCAGGACACGTCATTTAAAACTGCAAATAAATTCCTGGTGTCAAATCATTGCAACTCCACCTCCGTTCCCTGCTGGCAGGGGAAGGGGGCAGGGGTCCGCCCTTTTCGTGTGTGCTCATTGAGGACTCATTCACAGCCTGCCTGTTTACAGAGTCAACCAAGGTCTGTCAGCTTTGCACAAAGGCAGCGAGGGGAGAAGAAGGAAGGTCTTTGCAAATGCCATTGGCTTCCTTGTGCAACAGACTGTTAAATCCTATTAGCAAAGCTTCCCCAGGAGATGCTGCATTAAGTGAAGGATGAGGAACTGACTGCCCAGCCCCTCAGTGCTCCAATGGCTCTAGTTTTTTTTTTTTTTAAGGCGCACTGCCACTTTGCAAATGGCAAGGAAGAGGCTCGACAAATTGTTCTGGAGGTGGGAATTAGCAAGGGAGCCGGTGAGCAATCCGAGGGGTTCGGATGAAATGATGGCGGCCTTCCACGATCGCTTTCAAGTCGTCAAAGCAGTGGCTCACTGCTCAGCCCTATCCATGGATAGACGGCAGAGGGACACTGTCTTGCTGTTGTAAACGGACTGCCCATGACGCAGGGTGTTGGCGGTCACTTCAAAGCAGCACCAGCATCATGGAACCACCGTCACAGCCAGCCATCTGCACCAATGCAGGTAAGCTGGTATGGGGAGCATGCTGTGGGCAGGGAAGGGGAGGAATGAGACGTTTCAGAGGAGGAACCATGGGATGTGTCTGGGGAGGGAGGGTGGATCCGCTAGCAGTTCCACAGGCAGTTGCCCACATTGGATCTTATCCAGTGATGTCATGCAGGGGGTACGCGGGGGTACGCGAGTACCAGTTTCTAGGATTACAGCTGGCCCCGCCCATTCACCCGCCCACTCGTCGACTCCACCCTCTGCAACGTTTGAATTTCCTGCATGTTTGAGTTGCCTGCATGTTCTCAGAGCCAGGCAGGCAGCGAGCAGAGCCTTTCTTTTCCTTGCCACTGAAAAATGAGTTGCTCTGGGGTTTTAACATGATGCCAGGCCTCCTTCACATGTTCTGGGGGTGCTGTGGAATACTGTTGCAACTGTTGGGTCAGTTTAAAATCATCTGAGGCCTCAAAAAGGGCTTTTTTCATGTCCCTTCCTGCCACGACCTCACTTCCGGCTTATGACATCACTTCCGGTGGGCGGGTCCCGACACGTGCCAATCAAAAGTGAGTACCTGTTCTTAAATCATTTAGATGACACCACTGATCTTATCCCCTCTTCTTAAAACGTCCCCACCTCTTTTCTCTCCTGGGACTTTTGCCACCAACATGGCCAGCATATATCCACGGAGACCCACAAGTGATTGACCAATCTACCTGTGATTGGGTAGATACAATTACTTTTGATGACTTCCTGCAGCTCTCCAATGGGAAGGGGGCACCACACATCCCTCATTCTTGAGAGTTTTAAAGCATTCCAATGTGAAGCTATCCCTGAGGAGCCCCAGTATATTTACATGATAAATTGACAACATTATCTTACCAGCAACTAGTTGACTCCCAGGAGAGTAATTGTTGTTGTTGTTGTTGTTGTTGTTCAGTCGCTAAGTCGTGTCTGACTCTTCGCGACCCCATGGACCACAGCACGCCAGGCCTCCCTGTCCTCCACTAGCTTCTGGAGTTCGCCCAATTTCATGTTCATCGCTTCGGTGACACTATCTAACCATCTCATCCTCTTCCGCCCCCTTCTCCTTTTACCTTCAATCTTTCCCAGCATGAGGGTCTTTTCTAAAGAGTCCTCCTCTCTTCTCATGAGGTGGCCAAAGTCTTTGAGCTTCAGCTTCAGGATTTGTCCTTCCAAGGAGCAATCAGCCTTGACTTCCTGGAGGATTGACCAATTGGACCTCCTTGCAGTCCAGGGGACTCTCAAGAGTCTTCTCCAACACCATAATTCAAAACAGGAGAGTAAAGTTCTCCCCAATACCTGTATGCTGTTAGATGGGAGATTGCTATTGCCCAGCTTCTGTTTGAAGCAGTAATAATAAATAATAATAATACTTGGATTTATATACCGCCTTTCTTAGGTCACCAGATTTCTCTAATGACTATAACTCAAGGCGGTTTACATGGGCAGACTTTATTCAGAAACCCGAAGGTTTTTACAATTTATACAGAAATGTTCTATCTTTCAAGAACTACACACATACAGATGGATCTTTCTGGATTTAGTCCTTCTTTCTGGCCACCCGTTTGTCTTCTTGCTGGCTGATAAACGGCTTCCCTGCTCCCACCAGAGAAGCGACTGAACTTCGGCACAACTCCCCCTCACCCAAGGCAGCCAAAGCTCAGCTGTTAATCAGCCGCAATTAACGAGGTCTGCCGCTCACAGAGACTTCTGGCTGTCCTGAACTGGCGACCTTCAGATCTTCAGCTCTTATCTTCAGGCAAATGGAGGCATTAACCCTCTCAACTAAATCTTCACATACCACATACTAAATCTTCACATACTTCTCGACTACAGTAGACACATACCAGCCATAGGCATAGCCAGCAACTGGCTGGTCCAAGCAGGGGTGTAGCTAAAGAAGTGCATGGGGGTGCAATTGCACCAGGCAACAAGCTTTAGGGGGCAGCAAGCTGAGCTTGACACTAGTGGTCAATATTGTGAAAACCTTGGTATGTATGAATAATACCATCATGTTATACATTGTCAGAAAGGTAATTTAATGCTGAATGCAATGAAATAAAACAGAGTGTAACATAAAATGTTTTAGACAAAAAAACAGAGAAAATGAAAATACAATGGTGATGTTACTTCCTGTTGTGATGTCACTTCCGGGGTAACATTTTGCCCTCTGCAGTGGGCTCCACTTTCATTAGCTATGCCCCTGGGTCCAATTTTGATAGGGAAGTTATTTCCCCACTTTCTGTTTATTTGACCAGAAAGTAGGTTTTCCCCAAGCCCACTGGTTGTGGGGCAGCCCAGCTGGAGACAGGGAAGGGAGCCAGTGTGATCGCAGATAGGGGGGTGCTGGATTCATGTGCTCTGTGACAGAAAGGTCAGGGGGACTGTATGTCCAGGGTATCCACACGGGGCTGCTCCCAGGGGTCGGGGATGGTGGTGCACCCTCGTCTCGCTCTGGCAGCCTCGCGATGTTGGGCAAAGATGCAGCGGGACGCCTTTTGCGGGTGGCACAATCGGTTTAATCTGGAAAGCGATTTTACATTCATGGGGCACCCATAGGCCCGGCCGCTGGATTGAGGCCCTCGGACCCTGTTACCTCACAGGGCCCAGTCACCAAAGTACTTAAATGGAGTCTCGCCGTGAGTGGCGGCGGCGCGCTGGGTCGATCCTCAGTGTTCGTTCTCGTCGGGCAGGGTGGCGGCCCCTGGCTTGCGCTCTGGTGCCCGGGTGGTCCCCGGGGGCGTCCTGTTCGCCCCCTGCTCAAGGTCAGCGTACTCCCTTTTCCTGCGCCTGCTCAGGTGGGCCGTGGGCCAGGGACCCACTGGGGAGGAGGTCTCTCGGGGGAGCGCCCCAGGCTCCAAGGGTGCGCCTCAGCATGTGGCGGCAGCAGCGAGCGGGCATCCCTGCCGCCCCAAGGGTGAAGCGGAGCTGGTGCTCTGGCCGAGCCCCCTGGGAACCCAGTCCCGGGGTTCAGCCTCTCAAGGAGCGGGGCTCGATGGTCCCCGTTCAGGCCACGGTCAGGTGCGAGTCCAGGCAGCCTGCCTGGCTCATTGGGCGCCTTCCCTCCACTTGCCCTCCAGCTCCAGGAGGAACCTCCTCCCCCTTTGCTGCCTGAGTCTCTCTGGGCTCCTCCCCTTCTGGTCTCACTGCCAGGCCCAGTTCTCGTGAGACTGGGTCGGCTCCTTGCAGGATCTCGCTTCTCCTCAGCGAGTCACCCAAGCCTGTTTGTACTTTCCCTGAGCTTGGCCAGACTTCTTTAACCACCCACCTGCGGCCCCCTGTGGCCGAGTAGGACCCCCATCCTCGGTCTGAGGCCTCGGGGCGGTCGCGGGGGTGGCCAGCTCCCACTCTATCAACCAGTGCAGACCCCCGCCCTTCGAAGTGGCCCGGGGGGCTCCCAGGCCCCGGGTGACAGGGACTTAATCAGGAATCAGGAGGTCAGGGGTCAGGAGTCAGCTTAATCAGTGGTCAAATAAAGTGATGAGATGGGGTTTGGGGAACAGGCAAAGTGTGGGGAGGGAGCAATGCTTTTTCAGGTCTATTGCACAGGAAGAAAGATTAAGCCCCAACTCCCCATTATCCCAAATACACATGGAAGGGCAAATGTGCTTAGTCACCGCTAGTTTGATCCTTCGTGGTGAGCTGTCCCATGTTTTAGGAACTCTGCATTCCACCAATGGTCAGAAGCTGGATTAGTCCATCCATGAGGCCAATTGAAACAGCTGCCTCAGGCTGTTGGGGAGGTACCTAACTCTGGGCACAATCCTATCTTGGAGTTAAAGGTAAAGGTTTCCCCATGACCAAATGGTCTAGTGACCGACTGTAGGGGGTGATGCTCATCTCTATATCTAAGCCAAAGAGCCAGCATTTGTCCAAGGACAAGTTTCCACGGTCATGTGGCTGGCATGACTATATGCCAAGGTGCACAGAATGCCTTTACCTTCCCACTAAAGTGGTACCTATTTATCTACTAGCATTTTTACATGCTTTCACACTGCTAGGTTGGCAGGAGCTGGGACAAGCGACGGGAGCTCACTCTGTCGTCTGGTCTTGAATTGCCAATCTTCCAGTCAGCAGCTCAGTGGTTTAACCCGCAGCGCCACCGTGTCCCATGAAACCTGGAGTTAGGCCAGCTCAGTTAGGCCAGCAAAGTTTGGCTGGCACAAGGGCTACCATAAAGTATGTTTGGACCACTCTGGCAGTTAGGGAGGCCAGCACACAGACATGCGCCATCCTCCCTGACTCCGAGAGTGGTCCAAATATACTTTAGAGTGTCCCTTATGTCAGCCAAACTTTGCTTGCCTAACTGGACTGGCCTAACTCCAGGTTAGGATTGCACCCTCTGTCTGCTTACTTGCCTCCACTGCTCCTCCTACCTCCCTGGATTGGAAAAAGAAGAGAGAGAGAGAGAGAGAAAAGAAATAGGGAGTTCTGAGCTAGAACACTGGAGAAGAGCAGAGAGTGACACATCATTGTGTAAGGGGGTAGCATTTGGCATGTTACATCAGTATGTCTTGGGCTGGACCAGGTTAGGTGTGCAGATTCTCCAGCTCCTTAACCCCTTAATTCTTAACCATTGGGCACTCAGTATCTGTGGGCTTCCTTCAGGGGCAAAACCAGCTCTTTCTGGGACCAGACATCAGAGATGGCCATTAGCATCATTTCCTTCTGGTTTGCTTTCCAGAGGCAAATGGTTGGTGCTGTTCGAAACAGACTGATTGACTTGTGTAGACTGATCTGGGTCTGATCCAAAAACCATTCTTCTTTTCTGAAGCTTAACAATTCCAGGAATTTAACTTATCCCACCTCAAAATTGTTCACCACAGTGATGCTGCTTGCGATTTAGAGCACAGTCCTAACCTGGAGTTAGACCAGCACAGTTAGGCCAGCAAAGTTTGGCTGGCATAAAGGACACCCTAAAGAATGTTTGGACCACTCTGGGAGTCAGAGAGGCCAGCACACAGACATGCGCCATCCTCTGAGAGTGATCAAAACATGCTTTACAGTGGCCTTTGTGCCAGCCAAACTTTGCTGGCCCAACTGTGCCAGCCTAACTCCAGGTTAGGATTGCGCACTCCTACACATTTCCCATGTGCAAACAAACACATTATATTTGTCATTGATTGAAGCAATAAAAAGCATTGTATGTGAACCAAGTTTTCCAGAGCTTGCTAACCTCAAACGGCAGTGCTTTCAAATTGTCCCACGAAAGCATCACTTCAACATCAATGGCACATCAACATACATCGAGGGGGGCAACCTCTGAAGCTGTTGAGAACACCTCGACATTTCTTCTCCTTTGAGACTGCCACTTCCATTTGTGAGCTTGCATAGCTCAGAAGCAATGACAAATCTTGCAGCACGGAGGCTAGATGACTGTAAACCATGACCAGCTTTTGTTTCGGTTATCCTCCCAGCTTATCCTCCCAGTTCTCACCATATTGCACTGATTGAGTCCATCAAGGGGAAAATGAGAAATTTTCAAACACAGATTGTGCCCCTGGAGATCACCGGCTGATGTGGAGAGAATGAAAACCAATCAGAGGAACTGGAGAGGATAATGAAATCCCAGCTATGGGAAGGGTTGTGTTACATTTTTGTTCCTGTTGAGAAGAGATTCATTCATCATTCATTCATTTGTGCGTATTTGCTCTGAACCTCTGCCAAAGCCTAGTGGCTGGGGCATAGCTAAAGACGTGCAGGGGGTGCACTTGCACCTGGCAACAAGATTTAGGGGGGCAACAATCTGAACTTGACAGCAGGGACCAAAATTGTGAAAAAAGTTGATAATTACGTATAATACCATAATGTTATATATTGTTGGAAAGGTAATTTAATGCAGAATGCAATGAAGCAAATCAGAGTGTAATATCTTCATTATATTAAAGATTATGGCAAGAAAGGATAAAACAAGAATATAAAAATACAACTGTGATATCATAAGAAGAGCCCTGCTGGATCAGGCCAAAGGCCCATCTAGTCCAGCTTCCTGTATCCCACAGCGGCCCACCAGGTGCCCCAGGGAGGCACAAGACACAAGACGCTTGGATCCTGTTGCTACTCCCTTGCACCCAGCACTCTGAAGTAGTGCACCACCAATGTAAGGAGGTTGCACAATCCATCATGGCCTATAGCCCACGATGGACTTTTCTTCCAGAAATCCGTCCAATCCCCTCTTAAAGGCACTTTAATATCACTTCCTGTTGTGATATCACTTCCAGGGCATCATTTCGGTTTACACTTTTGTTTGCTACACCAGTAGCTAGTGGAATACTGGTTAATAGGTCAGTGTTGTGAATCTTGGGTTCAAATCCTTGTAGTTGTTCAGTCGCTAAGTTGTGTCCGACTCTTTGCGACCCCATGGACCACAGCAAGCCAGGCCTCCTAGTCCTCCACTAGCTTCCAGAGTTCGCCCAACTTCATGTTCATTGCTTCGGTGACACTGTCTAACCATCTCATCCTCTGCTGCCCCCTTCTCCTTTTGCCTTCCATCTTTCCCAGCACGAGGGTCTTAGAATTCCTCTCTTCTCATGAGGTGGCCAAAGTATTTGAGCTTCAGCTTCAGGATTTGACCTTCCAGGGAGCAATCAGGCTTGACTTCCTGTAGGATTGACCGATTGGGTCTCCTTGCAGTCCAGGGGACTCTCAAGAGTCTTCTCCAACACCATAATTGAAATAGCCCGTGCTGGAAGGTTGGTTAGGATTGTGCCCTAAGTTAGAATTCTTTCTTTCTACTATGTGCACTACTGAAATACTTTTCCCACTATATTCCTACCTTTCATCTACTTTCAGCATTTATAAATCACTACCTGTCATATCTTGCATCCGAAATGATGTGCAGACCTTCTGGTTATGAAGTTTGTCAACGTCGCAGAAAGGTTAAATCCTAAATTATATCAGTCATGCATGCTTGGAGCATTTTGGTTTCTCCGGAGACAAGCTACAGTATGCACATTTTTGGCTGCTCTTACAAGCACAGGGATGATGTGCATTATGGTCCAGGATGTAAATTGTTCTACCTGAGATCAGAAATGGGAGTAAATTTCAGTCTAAGGGCGCAATCCTAACCAACTTCCCAGCACTGGGGTAGGGGCCATGCAATTACCTGGTACAGGAACCAACATTCCATTACCTTGAGGAGGCCTCCGTGACTGCTACTCCACTGCAGAATGCAGAAAATGCCCCATTGGCACAGTTATGTCAGTGTTAGAAAGTTGGTTAGGATTGCTCCCTAAGTGCCTCCCACTAAGTGCAGAACATTTTGCATGCTCTGGTTTGCACATGTTTGTTTTTATATGTGTTTGCGTGGCGTCATGTAATTCAGGCAGACCTGACCAAAAACCTCCCGCCTAAAGTGGCATGCCAAATGCTGCCCCCCAGACGCACAATGCTATACCTAGAGGTGCTGGTGTCCTGGGCGCTGATGTGATGATTTCACTGTGACATCACTTCTGGAATGGAGGGAGGATTGTTCCCATGGGTGGGGCAGTCCAGAGGGGGAGGAGCTGGGATCCGGTAGTTATGCCGGTGTAAGGGATATAGCTTGTGGTGTCAGCAGTGCCCTCCTTGCTGATTCCAGAGCACACAGGGTTAACCCCAGAACCCTCAGGAGCTCAGCTGTAGCCTAGGCAGGCTAATGAGGGCTGGTTAGAGGCAGAAGTGCTGAGTCACTCCGCAGGTGCTAACTGAGTGACTAAGTCACAGGTGCAGATGGGTGTGGCTGATTAGCTATAGCCTGCCCAGCAACAGTCTCTGATAGGCCTGCAGATGTATAAATGTAGCGGCAGGAGCAGCATGTGGGGTGTGGTAGGAGCATAGTTTGGTGTAAGTAGAGGGAATGGACTGACAAACCTGTTTCTGACCCATGTGCATGGGCTACTGACTACGAGCTTGGATTCCGATTTGGCTTGGCGCAACTTGGACCTGGACTGACCTGGCATACTGATCATTGGACTGGACTTGGATCACTGAATTTTGGACTTTCTGGCTGGGGACTGATGTTGAGTGGCGGCGGCGGCTGTGCTTAAAGAGGTAAAGCCTGGTCGTGTTCCCTCCGTTACTGCACCAGAGCTGCTTAAAGGGGAAACCAGTCAGCCTAGTGTGGGCATCAGGGCCCTCGGGGAGGTCCAGCAGGAGTTTCTTGCAGAACAACCAGACCCAACCCACCATCCCTGGGCCCCCCAACCCCAGAATGGGCTTGGGGGAAATATCCCCTTGCCCCATGGTGAGTTCCAGCACAATCCTAGCTGGCATGAGGATGTCCTGTGCAAGTTAGGATTGCGCCCAAAGTCACTGAAACACAAGGTGGCAGTTTGGGGTTTTTGCCTGCCGCCAGTTGTTCCTTCTGCTCAGTGGGGTGACACCAGTGGTGTCATCTACTCCCCAGTAGACGGTTCGCTGGGCGGGAGTAGGGAGTGATTGACAGTCCATCAATTCACTTCCGGTTTCTTCGCGCGCCCCGCGCGGCTTTCCCTCGCCTCGGAGGGGGCGCCTGCTCTCCCAGGCACCCGGCGCACCCCCCACCCATCCCCCAAGGCGAGCAGGCGCCCCCTCCGAGGCGAGGGAAAGCCGCGCGGGGGGCGCGAAGAAACCGGAAGTGAATTGATGGACTGTCAATCACTCCCTACTCCCGCCCAGCGAACCGTCTACTGGTGAGTAGATGACACCACTGGGTGACACCCCTCTGCAAGCGTTTGCCTAGGGCAGGAGTCCACCTCTGCCATCCCCTAGACACAGCTCTGCACCTCCCCCATGCTGTGCTAGCCACTGACATGCCCACTCTCCAACGTTCCATGTCTGCAGGGTTTTCTCAAACCGCTGTATGCAGTGGCTGTGTAGAGAGGGAAGAAAATGTAGGAGTGACCTGAAGGAACTGGAACCTGCACTGAACAGCAGTTGCGCATGTGCTTCAGTCTGTGTAAAAAAACCTGAGATGTTAAAAAAAAAACTGAAATGGATAATTCCTCATGCATCACTTCCACTTCAGAAACAAGATCAGTTAGAACTCCGAAGTCCGGCAGAAAATTTGGGTGGGTACATGCTGGAGAAGAATTTCAGAGGCACCCCTGAATTTAACTCAGTGCAGGGATGAAAACCTGGCCTGAGCAGCTCTAAGTTGATGGCAGCTCCCGGGCTTTCCCCAAGAGACCTTCTCAAGCCAAACCTTCATTATACAAGCAATCAAGAATGACAACAAAACAATCAGTCCATGCAAATCAATCCTCCTTAATGGCCTGAAAACATTCTAGTAATTAATTTAACTAGTGGGGCTGAAAGAGCAGATGGAAAAATATGTTTGGATCCAGTTAAAGAAAGTTGCGGAGCCAAAAATCACTTCCCATTGAGTGTTTAATTCAAGTGATGAACAGCATTTCCAATACAGTCACAGAGGGCCCAATCCTAAGCTGCGCTGGAATCCAATGCAGCTCACAGGGTGGCTGGGGGACTCCTTGGAGTAAGGGGATATATTTCCCCTGACCCCTGGCAAAGTCCCAGTCATCTCTATAGGGCTTCTCAGATCTGCGCCAGCTATATTGTGGACATGAGCCCAGGAAGGCCCTTGTAGGACTGCCCAGTCTGGAAAGCAGGGTTGGCCAATCTCCCTTCCTTCCTTCCTTCCTTCCTTCCTTCCTTCCTTCCTTCCTTCCTTGCCCCAATCCTCCCATTGTTCTGCCCTTCACCGCCCCAGAATGCACCCTTCCCACCTCCAAAATGCCCCTGCCACCCTCTCCTAGCCTCCACACCACCCAGTCAGTGGCGTCTCTACAGGGAGGGCAGAGTTCTAAGTCTTGCAAGAAACCTCACCTTGCAGTAGAAATCACTCCTCTCCTGCACTGTTTTAGCCAATCCTCACAGGGAACAGCAACATCTTGGCGTTGCTCACTGGCTACAGCAGCAAGGGAGAGGAGGGATTTACAGGGCAGGGTAAGGCTCCTTGCAAAACTTAGAGCTCTGCCCTCCCGGTAGAGATGCCACTGCACCCAGTGCAAACTTCCCAGGGCCTGCCAGTGCTAAGATGGATGTGGCACTGGGAGGCTGTTGCAGGCTGTTGGGCTAACACTGCTGGATGGTGAGTGGCCACAACCATGCTTTCTGGCAAATTTGCAAAACTGCACCGGCTCAAGAAGAGGTTAGGATTGCACTGTTTTGCACAATGATAAATATACAAATGCTCCGTTCATAACAATTCTGGCAAACGCACCCCAAAGACTTGGGAAAGAGGACTAGAAGTTGCAGATCCAAAGCGACACATAAAATGCCAAAGTCTTGCGCCCTTGTTAATTCTTAAATGAATATATCCCATTTTTCCAGATCCAATTACTGAGTAAACGAAGCTGACACTTTTCTCACATGGCAACTCACAGCCAGATGAAGTCTTTATCTCGTAAGAACAGTACCCATCTTTACTGGAAAAAATTTCAAATGTTTGGATTATTAGCTATGGATCAGGAGTTCGAAAACAACCAAACCCCATCAGGGAGACCACCAGGAAAGAAGTAACAATGTTTGGCGTTCTACATTTTTTTCCCAGGTAGCAGTTCATTGTCAGCACAATCCAAGTGCCCCTGTTGCGTCGACGCTACATCATAGCGTTGACGTGACATTGTTAGTGCCAATGCAGGGGCTCTGCAGGACCCGTTGTACTCGCGCCAAGCCTCCCTCACATCAGCCAAAGCCAGTGATGTCATGCAGGGGGTACGCGGGGGTACGCAAGTACCGGTTTCTACGATTACGGCTGGCCCCGCCCATTTGCCCGCCCACTTGTCGACTCCGCCCCCTGCAGCGTTTGAATTTCCTGCACGTTTGAGTTGCCTGCATGTTCTCAGAGCCTGCCAGGCAGGCAGGCAGCGAGCAGAGCCTTGCCTTGCCTTGCCACTGAAAAATGAGCTGCTCTGGGGTTTTGGAACTGTTGGGTCACTTTAACATGATGCCAGGCCTCCTTAACATGTTCTGGGGGTGCTGTGGAATACTGTTGCAACTGTTGGGTCAGTTTAAAATTGTCTGAGGCCTCAAAAAGGACTTTTTTCATGTCCCTTCCTGCCACGACATCACTTCCGGCTTATGATGTCACTTCCGGTGGGCAGACCCTGACAAGTGCCAATCAAAAGTGAGTACCTGTTTCTACATCATATGAATGATACCACTGGCCAAAGCTGGCCAGCGCAAGGGAGGCTCTTTGGCCAGACGGACCCAGAATTGGGGGGGGGGAGTGAGGTTGTGGGCGGGCTCCGGATTCAGCCATAAGACCGAATCCTAAGCCCATCCAGGAGGCCGCACGGCCCTGATTCAGGCCGTGCGGTCTCCTCAGATCTGCACCTGTATTGGGGAGGAGCGCACTGGGGAGGCTGGAATGCAAACGTGCCCTTGCCACAGGGAGGCTCCAGCCTCCCCAACCCAGTGTTGGACTTGGCGCTGGCTGGCTTCCGCTCTGTGAGTCTTAAGGTAAAGGTAAAGGTTTCCCCATGACTGAGTGGTCTGAGTGGCACTTTTCCAAGTGGTGTCCTCTTACATTTAGCAGGGGGAGAGCAATTTTCCCTTTTCACCCCAGCACAGTGTCTTTCTCGTGGCTGTTGCTGGTGGTGTTCTCCATTCTTTTAGATTGTGAGCCCTTTTGGGACAGGGAGCCAGTTAACTTTAATGTTATTATTTGCCTGTAAGCCGCTTTGTGAACTTCATGTTGAAAAGCGGTATATAAATACTAGTGATTGTTTGACCCTCTTGAGCGATAATACGGTGACCATCTCTAATGTGGTAGCTGAATTCCTATATGCAGTTCTCAAATCCAAACCTCCCTCCCCTCTTACTACCCCTCCCCTTTCTGGATTTGTTCCTTTATGATATAGCTACTGCACTAATTTTTGTTGCTATTGTTATTTTATTTGTAATGCCAATAAAGGTTTATGTATATAATAATAATATACTAGTGATTGATTGATAGTGATTGATTGGTCTAGTCGTGTAGAGCCGGCGTTCGTCTGAGGACAAGCTTCCGTGGTCATGTGGCCGGCATGACTGTACGCCGTAGTGCACGGAACACCATTCCCTTCCCACCAAAGTGGTCCCTATTTATCTACTTGCATTTAGGTGCTTTCGAACTGCTAGGTTGGCAGGAGCTGGGACAAGCAACGGGAGCTTACTCCATTGCATGGTCTCGAACTCCCAATCTTCTGGTCAGCAAGCCCAGCAGCAGCGGTTTAACTCGCAGAGCCATCACGTCCCTGTGAGTCTTACCATCATGCAATAGCTCAGTCTTCTACCCTGCATGCTTCAGATTCCTGTTTGTCCTTTGTCTTTGTCAAAAGGACAATTAAAATCACCTCCTACTCAATGCGTCTTCTCCCCTCCCCCACCTATTAATCACTGATTGAAGTCAGTCATGTAATAGAGGATAATAGGCCTCTCTCTTCTTGGTGATTAAGGATGACTCACGGACAGAAAGAACTTTGGGGACTTTCAGCCGTCACGTTTAGCCCAGTTTACCAAACCCATCACTAGGCACAGAGTTCTACAAAGCCATACAATTTGACACCCTCAAACGCTTGCTTCTTGAGCAGCTATGGGCCGATAAGTCACTAGGTCAGGTAGCAGGTCTCTGACAAAGACCTTTATCCAGACCCTGGAGAATTCATGGTGGGCACCATAGACAAGCCTGGGTTTGCAAGCAGGGGTTTCATTTGGTATAAAGGAGCTTTGCATGGGTCTTGGGATGCATTTTCATTGCCTTGGGGAGGCCACTAGAAAGCTGAGCACTGTTTCAGAATGCGATGAAGGAATCTTATGCAGGACATCTACAGTAGGAGTCAAGGGCAAAACATACACGGTTCAGAGCTCAAATCCTATGCATGTATACCCAGACATAAGTGCCATTACAGTCAATGGGGCTTACTCTCAGAGAAGTGTGGATAGGATTGCAGCATCAGGGCGTAATCCTAACCTGGAGTTAGGCCGGCACATGTCTGTGTGCTGGTCCCTCTAACTCCGGGAGTGGTCCAAACATGCTTTACGGTGGCCCTTGTGCTGGCCAAACGTTGCTGGCCTAACATCAGGTTAGGATTGTGCCCTCAGTGTCCTTAACCATTTACTTGCAGGTGCAGGCTCAACGTCCAGGTGACAAAACCCACAGGTAAAACAGATAGGCCCAAAGGACCTGTTTGTAGAAAACAATGCAGTTAGAGTTGCATCTGACTTTCATCAAAAGCAAAATCTTAATGGACATGTTA
The DNA here is from genome assembly GCA_029204185.1 of Lerista edwardsae. Lineage (NCBI taxonomy): Eukaryota > Metazoa > Chordata > Lepidosauria > Squamata > Scincidae > Lerista > Lerista edwardsae. Next base: position 6,082,262 of record JAJKFI010000036.1, on the reverse strand, counting down.
CATGGAGGAACACGTCCTTCCCTATGAAACTGACCAGCATCTAAGATCATTATCTGTGACCCTACTCTAAGTGCACCCACCTTAAACACACACACACACACACACACACACACACACATTTTCTACCAATGATGCGCTGGAGATTGCACTTCTACCAATGTTGCTTTAACGCATCATTGGTAGAAAATGATTTGAGGGTAGATAGGTTGCAACTGGAGAGATGGCCTTTTCAAATGACATCCTGGCTCCGTAAGATGGCCAATGGAAGGATCTACGCCCTGCCCTCAAACTGAACAATGTGTGCATTTCCTGTCCCTGATACAGCTGGTTGGGCCTAGGACAAGCATTACAGCAGAGGAAGGAACAGGATGGCATCAGTACATCAGTCATTTGCAGTCTTATCACCTTCTCCAGAATAAATGCTTTGCCTGAGTTGACATCATGGTAGCAGAGTAACCTGGAACCTAAAATTCAGCAGGGATGCCATCTAGCGAAATCGTTTTTTTTATAGTAAAAGAAGCCAACAGCCCTGCCAGCTGGAAAAAAGAAAAAAAAACTGGTGGTGGGGTGGGGGGACACCATGGATGGCTCTAAAGAAACACATCAGGGTATAGGATGGGCTTAGACCTCTCTCCCTGATGTACTAGTTTTCTAAATGCGGGACATTTTCACTTAGGTGACTAGAACATGGAAACATATGATTCCCCACCTCCATTGCTTTGCCAAGTCCCATAGAGTGGCATTGTGGCGGCATTGGAATCTCGCTGCTACCCCATTCCTTTTCCTTTGGAGCCTCCAAAAAAGAAAAAGAAATGGGGCAGAACTGAGATTGCAAAGGAGGAAGTGATGGACATACCTGCGGGCACATTACTGCTGCTTCTTCTCCTGCTGCCACCGCCATCTTAGGTAAGGCTCACATGGCACCCCTTTCTGGCCTGGCATATGGGGTAGCCCACCCCCTGCCCCATGCTTGCTACACCACTGTTCCACCTGCAGTCTGAAGTGGTATAGCTAAGGGTGGCTTTTTTCAGTGATCAACACAGAACGCTAAATAATGAGAATTTGTACTGAAAACGCTACATAAAATGAAATTTAGGTCAAAACACAAAAGAATGCAAAAGGTTTTGCTTATTTTTGACAGAGTTTGACACAAATTTAGATCCGTTTCGCAAAAAATAACACCACTTTTGTTTATTTTTTGACAGTTTTGAGAAATCCACCAATAGCTTTCAGTAAGGGATCAGGAGGAGCAGTGGCAGAAACAGGAGGAAGCTTGCTTAAACTTGCATGAACATGCGTGTTCACAGTGCACTCTGGGGCAACTTTAATGGAATGTGGAAGTAATATGCAGCAGTTTCTTGATGCTCCAAGAAGCAATCAGAGCGCAGCTTAGAAAATTTTTGGGCTGGTTTGTGTGTGCCAGTGATTGCTTGCCTTTGTAGGGCCATTCACCTTTAGTTATTGCACTGTTTGTTCAATTTGCAATGACAATTTGGATAAAAACACATAGCACCGCAATTTGCTGTTTTAATCAAGAAACTTTGGAAAAGATATCACCAACAGAACCTACCCCTAGGTGTAGCCCGTTCTACCGCCTCATTGCACTGCCTAGACCAGATGTCTACAAAGCATTCCACCTGAGTTCTCCCATGTGGAATGTATCATTTCAGGTTTCCCGGAGGGAGGTCTGCTCTGACAGTGTCCCAAATGAAAGCAGGATCTTCTTTTTAGGACTTTCAGAGAGTTGACCACCAAACATCTTGCAGGCTTGGTTAAGATCTGATGGATGGAGTGGCTGCTTGGGAGTTGCTGCCCCCTGAAGCCCACTTCACTCCTGTGCCTGCCAAGGTGTTTTGAAAATGCCTTTGTCCCCTGCGTCTTCTTCCAGGGAATGCACGAAACGACTTCTGAGCACGTATTACATTTACAAGGAAAGCTATTTATGACTGTGTGTGCTGTAAAACATAACTGGCAATGACAAAGAGCTGATGGCGTCCGCACACGCAAAGTGTCGCTGTTGATGTGGCGTGTAATGGGGCTGTAAACTTAATTTTGTATGGCCCCGCATCTTGCTGCAGAAAGATCCGTTATCCCTTTCTGAACTCTCCAGTGTGTGGTGGCTCACAGATTCAGCAGAGGCTTCTATGACTAAGGCCTTTGCAGAAGAGGAAAGATGTACTCAGCCCAAGGTGTAATTGTCAGCAAACATACTCTGCACTGCAAAAAGCGTGGCTAATGCAATATCGTAGCGAGAACAATATCTGCTGTCAGGGTAGTGGAGCTGCCGGTGTTTCTGTTCCTCCGAGAGGCCTTTGAATTCCACTTTGTTTAAGCTCTAGATATGATTCGGTTAGCAGGCTAATGAGATCAAGTCCACTGTTTAAGATCAGGTCTCTTGTTTGTTTTCCCCGGCCGTGACGCTTGGAAAAGCATACTTGGTCTGAACCTGCAATCTGATGCTTGTGGAACAGAAATCTTCCGATCTGATGAGGTCAGCATTTTTACCCTTTGTGGAGTAGAGCTACAAAAGCTGGTGGGAGAAGCAACGTAGTGACCGACTCCATATCATATTTCGCTGCAGGTCTTTCTCGGTCCTCCTCCTCCTACACTGCCCTGGTTTGCTGCAGTGGAGCAATCGGCCAGAACCACCTCTCCATTGGACACTTGCCCCTGCTAAAGACAATAGTCCCAGAACATCCACTTTCTTGGCTTCCATGGATTTGAGCCACCAGAGATGTTTAAAAAGAACGTTTTTGGCCTTCCCACTCATCAGAACTCCTCCAGGAAGCAACTGGGAGTGCCTTCCGGTTCATGCCCATGACTTCCTGTCATGTCTGGGAGACGTTCTGGGGTGCAGGGAGGCCTGCCGCCCACTCCATTGACCAGTTGCAGACCCAGCAAATGGGCCCCGACTGGGGACAGAGGCAGTCTGCCCCCACTGCTCATTCCCCACCCAGTGGACCACTCTGCTCCACTTCCCCATGCCACACTAGGCCCCATTTTGGAGCCGTAGAGAAGCAGGAGCAGGTGGGAGGGCCAAAATGGCAACATGAGTGGCCCATTGCTGCCTTCCACCTGCCCCAGGAGCTCCAGAGCCCGGGGCTTTGCCCCACCCCCATTGCCCAATGGTAGATTTGCGACTGCCATTGACCTTCCCTTATCCCAAAATGCCCCTGGAAGCCAACTCAAATTAGCAGGCACAAATCAGGATGTGCTTCCAGCCACTTCCTGGAGGTCTTCTGAGGCACAGGGAGGTCCGCGGGCCCAGCATGACTTTTGGAGGCTCACAGAGAAGGCATTGTAGTACCATGACCACGACCCCACTTCAACCTAAGCTTCACCATCCACAGATTTTGGTATCTGTGGTGCATGCCTCTCTCTCTCTCTCTCTCTCTCTCTCTCTCTCTCTCTCTCTCTCTCTCTCTCTCTCTCTCTCTCTCTGTGTGTGTGTGTGTGTGTGTGTGTGTCTTGGATCCAACTCCCCAAGGGACAACTGTACAGTGTGGCAAACCACACAAGCCAGTGATGGGATCAGCTAACGACTCGGGGAAACGCTGGGCGGGCAGCAGGAAGGCTGGGCGGGACTTCCGGGTGATTGACAGCCCGTCCGTCCGGGTCCGCTGCCTGCCTGCCTGCCTGCCGCACGGGCTGCCCTGGCCTCGGAGGGGGTGCCCGCTCACCGGGGGGATGGGTGGGGGCCCCCGGGTGCCAGGGCGTGCAGCGGTTGGGCACGCCACCCGGGGGCAGCCTGTGCAACGGGCAGGCGGGCGGTGGACCCGGACGGATGGGCTGTCAATCACCCGGAAGTCCCGCCCAGCCTTCCTGCTGCCCCCCCAGCGTTCCCCCGAGTCGTTAGCTGATCCCATCACTGACACAAGCCCAGGTGAGGATTCTAGCCTCTAGCAAATCCAGGCCTAATGTTTCAGGAATGGTGCCACGGCAACACAATCAGAGGGACCTAAAGGACCATCCACATGCACTCTTGGAACGCTAAGCGCCCCCACACACACTGCTTTATCCACTTCTGTATCAGCCCTCCATCACCTGTGCCAGAAGCGAGACATGAACAATGTATATGTCCTTGTGTGCTTTGCAGCAACAAACAAAAAAATTGGCTCAGTGCCGTCTCCTGTCTTTACACCCTCCTGCCTGCTGGGAGACATGCCAGTTTGATGCCTAGCGATGATGAATGAAAACTGACATTAGCAAGAGCAGGCACACTGAACCAGGAGAACACCAGCCGCAACAGACTCTTGTCCATTGTTACCAGCTAATCTGGAGAGTACAGTTTATTACACTCCGGTTCTGTATTTTATTGTGTGGCTTAATAATAAACTCAGGCTAAGTCCAGTGCCAACAGTGTTTAACTGCTCTGCCAAGCTCCCTTGGAGAAGAGAAGACAGATGTATTGGAAATGGGGACCAAGTCTGCTTGTTTGCAGATTTACCAGCTATTGAGAAGTGTTGGCTCATCACCAGGGCCGTGAACAATCCATACGTCTGCATACAGGGCCAAAGGCAATGAATATTTGCCTCACGTGTTGTATTTACCGGAGAACCATTGACTTAAAGGGTGTGCTCTTCCCACATGTTCTCCAACTGTCCTTTAAAAAAAAAACATTATTAGAAAATCAATGATCAGCAGCAATGATAGTATACAGTAACATGCACAAAGGATGTTCTTATCACTATACAGAGTTTGCCTTTGATCATATCTTCGAATCTAATCAATGCAATAATCAGTCACTAAGGGTGCAATTCTAACTTGCGCAGGTACAGCAAGCCAGCTTTGAAATGATTGGTGCTTTTTGAACTATCATAAAAGATCAAATGACCTTTATGGGTTGAGAAATTATTTTCTGTGTTACAAATCATTAAACGTTGTAAGATGTATATGTTTATTGTGCCGTTTTCTGCACGCTTATATTTTATGTTTCTCTGAATGTGCCTGCAATATATGACCCATAGCGATCTATTTCAAAAAATGATTTACTTTGCCAAATGGCACTCTTTTCTTATTTTGGCATGGCAATCTGGAGAGAAAACTCTGCCAAAATAACATTACATGTGCAATTTCTCCTTCCTGCTACCCCTGGATAGTTTTCAGGATAAATCTAGGTAAATCCCAAATTTACCTGCAGGCTTGCATGAAAGCTCCCCAATGAGGTCGGTTCCACTTGCAGCCCAACTCAATCCCTGGAGGTGGGGCTTGCCCCACATGGAGAACTCGGCAAGCTTGGCCTTTGCAAGGTTGGGCGTGCTGAAGTTAGCTGGATGGATGGCAGCTGGTTGGGGGTCTCCAGGGGCCAAAGCTGGAGAAGCGTACATTAGGCTGATGCCCAGACATGCCAGCCTGATGGGTGCTAGTTCCTGCGGGGCCCTTCGGCTTCAGCCTACTTAGCCTAATGGATAAAACGGCCCTGGTTACAAGTAATGCTAACAAGACTAGATCCTAGTGCAGTGATGGCGAACCTTTTTGGCTCCGTGTGTCAAAAAGTCAGAAAATACTTAACTTGACCCCTGCTAACTGGGCAAAAGGCACTTTTTCCAGTGGTGTTCCTCTTATATTTAGCAGGGGGAGAGTAATTGTCCCTCATCACCCCTGCGCAGTCTTTTTGGTGGCTGTTGCTGGCGGGCTGCCTTTTTTTTTTTTTAGATTGTGAGTCCTTTTGGGACAGGGAACCATTTAACTTTATTACTATTTGCCTGTAAACCGCTTTGTGAACTTCGTGTTGAAAAGTGGTATATAAGTACCTGTTGACTGACTGACTGACTGGTGTGTCACACCCCGCCCTCCCCTTCAATAAAAGTGAAACAATTCTTTACAGACCAAATCCAGAACAGTCTCTCTCTCTCTCTCTCTCTCTCTCTCTCTCTCTCTCTCTCTCTCT
>JAJKFI010000036.1:6033322-6044236 GCA_029204185.1 Lerista edwardsae | reverse complement strand
GTGTGTGTGTGTGTGTGTGTGTGTGTGTGTGTGTGTGTGTGTGTGTGAGAGAGAGAGAGAGAGAGAGAGAGAGAGTACAACACAACTATAAAAAAATTAAACAATTTGTAAGAGGGCAATCCTCACCTGAGTTAGGCTGATGCAGTTAGGCCAGCAAAGTTTGGCTGGCACACTTAGACCAGCAAAGTTTGGTAAACACAAGGGCCACTGTAAAGTCCGTTTGGACCACTCTCTGAGTCAGGGAGGATGGCCCACATCTGTGTGCTGGCCTCTGTGACTCTGGTCCAAACAGACTTTACGGTGTCCCTTGTGCCGGCCAAACTTTTTGCTGGCCTAACTGTGCCGGCCTAACTCCAGGTTAAGATTGTGCCCTAAGTCTCTTTTGGCAGGAGTGGTGGCGCAGCGGGTTAAACCGCTGCTGCTGGGCTTTCCGACCGGAAGGTTGGGAGTTCAAGACTGCATGACAGAGTGAGCTCCCGTTGCTTGTCCCAGCTCCTGCCAACCTAGCAGTTCAAAAGCACCTACATGCAAGTAGATAAATAGGGACCATTTTGGTGGGAAGGCAATGGCGTTCCGTGCGCTATGGCGTAGAGTCATGCCGGCCACATGACCACAGAAGCTTGTCCTCGGACAAAACACCAGCTCTACAGGCTTTGAAATGGAGATGAGCACCGCCCCCTACAGTCGGTCACAACTAGACCATTCGGTCGTGGGGAAACCTTTACCTTTTTATCCGTAGATATGATGTCTGCATTTTGCTTTCCCAGGAAGTTAACATTTCATCACATCCATTATATTAAAAAAGTCATATGCATTTGAAAACGTGCCATAGGATTTTTAATGAAAAAATTAGAAAAAGTGCATTTATTTTACAACACTACAGTAAATGATTCTCCCTCTGTATTTTTTCTTATTTTGTAAAGACATTGTAAAATATATACAGAGTTGCTTAGTGCATTCATTACAAAAGGAAAGATGCAATCCCTTGCATAAATTACATATATTTTACAGGGGTTCACTGTCTACTTGGACTTGTAAACATTGGTGTGGTACAGTTTTCATTCTTTAGGTAAGCTGCAATACATTGTTTTATGCTCGTCCGACTGTTAAGCCACTCTGCTGAATCAAGTACGGCATTTGAAGGCCATGTGTGAAGGCTACATCTCCCAACCTGGAGAAGGCCACGAAAAGAAACGAAATCAAGACATGGTGACTTATTTAAATTTGATTCACATACCAACACGATTCAACTTGTTGCAACTTGATGCTTTTGCCCTGGTTTTCCTACATTGGCTGTCGTAATGCCATAACTGGATGGCTTTCTTGATGCTGGACTCTGCTTGGGTTGAGGCAAGCCAACCAAGAGTGCCATGATGCCTTCAAGACCCAGTTTTGTTGTGGCATAAGCTTCTATGGGCCAGAGCGATGTGCAGGATCCCTCCCAGATCTTTTGCTTATCTTCACATACCAGTTTTTCCCTACCCTGACGCAGGAATCTTCAGATTTGCTCTCAAATAGCATTTTCAGCAATACTCTGCAGCAACCTGGGGAGACTATTCTGGGGAAATTGGACACTCTGATCCAAACTCTATTTTCTTCCCGTGAGATATCTTGGATGTTTGCCTAAAGAGGAAGTGCCAAATGAAGATTTTCTTTAAGAAGAAATTCACTGGCAATTCTAATCCCATCTCTATTGACAAAACCCTGGCTCATGAGATCCTATACCGCAATGAATTTGTGAGTCTTTCAGGTGCCACATGATTCTTTGAAGGTTTTCTCTCGACACATGCTAAGATGCAGTCTACATGCTCCATTTGCCACAGAGGTGTAACTAGGAACGGCACTCTATGGTAAGCTCTCTCCTTTCACCAGGAGCAGTCGGCAAGTGGCACAGGGCCATCATAGCATGGATTGCGCCACCCTTGCTACACATCATTGACTGCTACTCATAAGGCCCCAATCCATGCATTGGGTTCCCTAGATGCTCAAGTAGGAAAGGGAAGAATGCACCAAAGAAGACACCCTTTCCAGTGGCATCCTAAGCATGGCCAACTCTAAATGGCTACCCTTCCAGAATTTGTTCCTGGGGGCAGGTTCTCAGGACAGCCCAAGAACCTTAATTTTGTTTTCCCTTTTGCCCTTCTTTTCATATGCGCTGTGCAGAAAATATAGCAATCAGGCTTCAGACATGTTAATTTTGAGAAAGCAACCTCATATGTCTTCTCCTGCAAAAAGTACAAAAATGCACCCAAAGTATCAAGGTATCAAGAGAGACAGCATCAACGTGCACCCACGCATACACACACACACACACACACACACACACACACACACACAGAAAGACTTGCGTGCTCCACAATGAACATGACATATCTCAGTTGAGTGGAACACAGAATTCCTGTTGTGGGTTTGTTTGGAAGAAATCCAAGAACTTCGGTAGAAAAATTCATTGGGTCACAATTGAAACACTTTTATCCCTGCTTCTCATAGATACAACAGTAAGCTGAAAGAAGAAATTGCACCTTAAAGAGACAGTATCTCCATGCTTTTGGCCTGCTAGAAAACCACCTGTAAAGTCTTGTTCTCTCATCACCTTCAGCCTGGCTATCTGGACTCCACATGAGTTTTTAATCACTTAAAAATATGGCAATGTGTTGATAGATTCAACAAGGAGAGACAGACTGTTCCACCATCATCTGCTTGCAGTGGTTTTCAAACCATGTTTCAAGGAACCATGAAATTCCTTAGAATGCAGCCAAGGATTCTTCAGTTACAAGATCAATAATGGTGAAACACAGCTTGCCAATAAATTATGACCTTCCACTATGGTGTGTGAGGGTGCAGTAGGTGTGTTCTAGGATACATGTTCAGTTTATCTAGAAATAAAGACCCAACAGATTGGCCCAGTGTCCCCACGTTAGTTGAATGTGGGCTGTATTATTATTATTTTATTATTTATTTAATTTATATCCCGCCTTTTTGCCCCATGGGTACCCTGTATAGCAATTCTGCAGCACACAAGAGGTATGTAACTGACTTGGAGTGCAATCCTAACCTGGAGTGAGGCTGGCACAGTTAGACCAGCAAAGTTTGGTTGGAACAAGGGATACCGTAAAGTATGTTTGGACCACTCTCAGAGTCAGAGAGGCCAGCAGACAGGCGTGCGCCATCCGCCCTGTGGCCCAAACACGCTTTACGATGGCCCTTGTGCCAGCCAAACTTTGCTGGCCTAACTGTGCTGTCCTCACTCCAGGTGAGGATTGCGCACTGCAAGGGGCTCCTTGGTAGGCACATTGATATGGAATGCATTATTTGCAAGTAAAAAGGTGGAAAAAAAATATTCATCTAAGAGTTGGAGTTCTAAGTACAAGAATCACCTGCCGGAAAAAGGCATACCATGCTTCCAAACTTGGAGCTGGGCTAGTTTCAGGGTCACTGGGACCTTGGGTTGGATTGTCTCCACTATGTAGAAAGCTAGTGACTAACAGACCAATCCTATGCAGGCTTGAGCTGTCAGGGGGAGGGATTTACATCAGTGGAAGACGCTTCTGCTGTTGTAGAATGGCGGCCAATGGAGAGTGCAGCGCTTGTCAGCGGCCATTTTAGGAGCATTGCCGCAAGACATGGCAGCGCTCCTTGTCTGTCGACAGTTCCCACCATGTCCACCTGACCAGGCAAGGCAGCAGCAGGGGCGGGGGATGGGCAGGGAAGGGTGAAACTGAGTGAAGAGGGAGGAGGAATGGGAGTCGTGAGGTGGCAGGAAATTGCTGCCCCAAATGGCTCCAATGGTGAATAGGGGGGGCTGCTTAAATGGCATGTTCCAGTGCCTGCTGTACTGGTATTAACCCGGTATGTATCCACCTTCGGTTAGGCCAACATGGCTCCAGGGTGTGGGAAAGAGCTGAAACTACATGCCTATCTCCTTTGCGTTTGCAAAAGGTGTAAGGTCATAGCTGGGGTCAGGAATGCAAATCTAATCAAGAAGGTTCCATTTGGCCGAATATTGGTGGAAAAAGCTTCATGTAAACGCGCCGTTTCATGAAATAATAGCAGAAATCTCCAGACAGTTTCCGTTGGTATAAATGTGTTCATGTTTTACTTAACGTATTTTTGATGACAGATGTAAAAATGTGTGTTTCGGTGCATTAATAAAGTAGGAGGTAAAGAAAGAGAAAGAGAGAAGCGGGTGATGTATGTATGTGTGTATCAGTGCATTAATAAAGTAGGATGTAAAGAAAGAGAATCAATGTTAGAACCAGGTGGATACATGCATTAATAAAGTAGGATGTAAGGTGAATACATACTGGAGTAGGCGAGTGCGTTTGCTGCACTTACCCTCCGCCTGCGCTACTGCTAGTGAGTTGTTGCAACTAAGCCATCACCTTCATGCATCATGTACAAGAACAGAGGACACTCACTATGTGAAGCCTTCATGCCCGTTGTAACTTCCAGAGGCACCTGCACCACTGCTGATGGAATGAGAGTGCAGAGCCAAAGGGACCCTCTTCCTGATGCAGCAGAGCTCATGCACACAAGAGCAGGAACAAGAAGACTTATTCCACCCCAGAGCACATGAAACATACAGAGGGCCTCTTACTGCTGTCCATGGCCAATGGATGTAGAGGTCGTCTTTTGTACAAGTCACCAAAGTGGATTCAGAATATAGTTGTGTATTCTGAGGGCGCAATCCTAATCTGGAGTCAGGCCAGCACAGTTAGGCCAGCAAAGTTTGGCCGGCACAAGGGATACCATAAAGTATGTTTGGACCATCCTCAGAGTCAGAGGGGCCGGCCCACAGATGTGCACCATCCTCCCTGACTCCAAGAGTGGTCCAAACGCACTTTATGGTGGCCCTGGTGCTGGCCAAACTTTGCTGGTCTAACTGTGCTGGCCTAAGTCAGCCTGAGAGCTGTAGCACCGATGCAGGGGTGCCGCCCGGCGCCCCCGCAACAGTGCTACTTCCGTCGTGTTGACACTATGACGTAGCGTCGGCACAATAGGCAGCATAGGATTGCACTGTAAGTTTGACACAAATCTAGATCAATTTCACAAAAATAACATCACTTTTTTTTTATTTTTGACACAGTTTTGAGGAATCCACAAATAGTTTTCAGTAAGGGATCAGGAGAGGGAGTGGCAGAAACAGGAGGAAGCTTGCTTAAACTCATGAACATGCATGAGTTCATAGTTCACAGTGCACTCTGGGGCGACTTTATGGGTGCACTCTGGGGCACTCTGGGGTGGAAGTAATAAGTAGCAGTTTCAGAGTGCAGCTTGGGAATTTTTGAGCAGGTAATTTTGGACTGGGGTGTGTGTGCCAGTAATTGCTTGCCTTTGTAGGGGCATTCACCCTTATTTATTGTACAGTTTGTACAATTTGCAATAATATTTTGGATAAAAACACATAATACTGCAATTTGCTATTTGAATCAAGACATTTTGGGGGGGGGGAAATCACCAAAAAACCCCACCCCTAGTAAGTAGGGGTGGATAAAAGGAGATTCTTTTCCTTCTCTCGCAATACCAGAACCAGGGGACATCCACTCAAATTGAGTGTTGGGAGAGTGAGAACAGATAAAAGGAAATACCTGTTGGGTAAAAAAAAAACTGTGGAACTCCTTGCCATAGGAAGTGTTGATGGCATCTGGCCTAGATGCCTTTAAAATGGGACTGGACAGGTTTCTGGAGGAAAAGTCCATCTCAGGTTACAGGTTATGATGGGTGGTACAACCTCCTTATTTAAGAGGTAGGCTACCTCAGAGCAGGGGCGGCCCTAGTCAAAATGGCGCCCGGGGCACCCAATAGAAGTGCGCCCCCATGGGAGCCCATGTCTACCCACAAGAAGCAGCCCCAGGTAGACCTGGGCTCCCCTCAAGGGAGCCCTGGTCTGCCCATTAGAAATGGCCGCGGGTAGACCTGGGCTCCCCTCGAGGGAGCCCTGGTCTACCCATTAGAAACGGCCGCAGGTAGACCTGGGCTCCCTTCAAGGGAGCCCAGGTCTACTCACGGCTGGTCCCAATGGGTAGACCTGGGCTCCGGAGCCCAGGTCTACCCACACAATGTTGTGGGAGCTACTGGCGCCCCCCTAGACAGCCCCAAGACGGCGCCCAGGGCTCTTGCCCCCCCTGCCACCCCCTAGATCTGCCACTGCCTCAGAGTGCTAGATGCACGGAGTGGCAACAAGATGTACATGTCTTGTGTATTCCCTGAGGCATCTGGTGGGCCACTGAGAGATACAGGAAGCTGGGCTAGATGCGTATTTGGCCTGTTCCAGCAAGGCCTTTCATAATGTCCTTATGGTCTGATCCAGTGGGGCTCTTCTTACTTTCGTATGTTAGTAGTAATTAGCAGGGCGATGTTCATTCTCTGGATTCTGTCTATCATCCTCTTCATTCACGCGCTGTAAGGATGCTTCTGGGCTGCCTGCCCAAGGTTCCATCCATTAAAAAGTGCCTCGGAAAGGACAAAGCAAGGCATTGATGCGGAGGCAAGGCAGAGAACAAGCAGGCATGAAAAATAGGCAAGGCTGAAACAAGTGACAGCAGCTCTTGAACAAGGTTCCTGCCTTTGGTCCTTCTGGGATCCTGGTGGATGCCTGGTGGACGCTACCAGCTCTTCTGCATGCTAAACGGGGTAGTTATCAAAGCGCCCAGACGGGTGCAATCAGAAGCCAGGCAAGGAAGAGATGCATTTCTGTGCCCATTTTCAATTAGGGGAGCGGCGACTCTATCTAGTCACAAAGAACCAGCAATGATAAAGCCTGTCACTCCTCTGGGTGGGTTCTGCTTTCTCCAACCCAGCCCTGACAACCCAGCTTGCAACCCGTGAATATTAATCACCAACGAGACTTGCAGCATTCATCTTGCTTGGGGGGTTTGCTTTGGAAAAATAATGAAAAAGAGTCTGTTGCGGGTGTTGACACATAGCGCTGTGTCACACACGATCAGCAGGCAAGGTGGGAAAAGGTTGACTAGACAATTAGGTGAAAGTGAAATGCATTGAGATGAGATGGTTGTTCGCTAATTGCAATATCCATTTATCATTTCCATAAAGAGAGAGTGGAGGAGGGAGGGAAAAGATTTGGAAACTGTATATGACACAGAGTACCTCTTCAGCTGTTTTTCCCACTCGGAAGGCTGGATTACATGATTTAGAGTGCAATCCTACCCTGGGGTTAGGCTGGCACAGTTAGGCTGGAAAAGTTTGGCTGGCACAAGGGACACCATAAAGCATGTTTGGACCACTCTCGGAGTCATGGAAGGTGGTGCATGTCTGTGTGCTGGCCTGTCTGACTCCAAGAGTAGCCTAATCATACTTTAAGGGTGCTGGCCAAACTTTGCCAGCCTTGGTGTGCCAGCCTAACTCCAGGTTAAAGGTAAAGGTTTCCCCATGACCGAATGGTCTAGTCGTGACCAACTGTAGGGGGCAGTGCTCCTCTCCATTTCAAAGCCTGTAGAGCTGGCATTTTGTCCGAGGACAAGCTTCCGTGGTCATGTGGCCAGCATGACTCTATGCCGTAGCTCACGGAACGCCATTACCTTCCCACCGAAGTGGTCCCTATTTCTCTACTTGCATTTAAGTGCTTTCGAACTGCTAGGTTGGCAGGCTAGGATTGCACTATTAAGGCTATGGCCCAGGATATGAGCTCCATACCCTGCTTGCCACTGCTGTGGATCAGACAGGATGCTAGATCATGGAAAGGACAATGCAGTAACTGCATGAACCAACCCTACATCACAATCCTAGGCCACCTTCCACTAGCGGGATATGCACGTGTGCTGTCGCAGTGCCAAAGGCGCATGGCACCAGAGCAGAGGTTTGCACCTGCCAGAGAAGAAATGGTCTCTGATTGCGGGGGGGGAGGGGAGAACAGAAATGGGGAGGAGGTGTAATGGAACAAAGGGTGGGGAGGGTGAGGAGGGACCTGATCAGTCCCGTAAGGGGACAGCAACAGCGGCAGAGGCCTCTGCCATAGCCTAACCCCATTTTCACACTTGATTTCTTGATATGAGGATTCACCAACCAGGGGCGTAGCTAATGCTAGTGTAGCCCAGTGCAGATGGTCAAAGCGTTGCCCTGGAAGTGATGTCACAACAGGAAGTGACATCTCCGTTGCATTTTCGTTTTCTCTGGTTTGTTGGCCATAACTTTTGATTGATTAAAGATATGACACTCTGGTTTATTTCATTGCATTCTGCATTAAATGACCTTTCCAATGATATATATATAATGATGGTATTATTCATACATACCAAGGTTTTCACCATTTTGGCCACTAGTGTCAAGCTCAGTTTGTTGCCCCCCTAAAGCTTGTAGCCCGGTGCAATTGCACCCCCCTGCACTTCTTTAGCTACGCCCCTGGCACCAACGATTTTCCAACACCGATTTTACTGGTGCAAGCCTAAGTAACCCTACTGCAGCTCCTGGGGCTTTTCCAGAGCCTCCTTTCCCACAGAGGATGCAGAGCAGGCTGTTTGGCATTGCTGCCTCCCTCTGTGGGGTGGAGAATAGGTGCCCCCAGGAGGCAGAGGATAAAGGACTCTGTTTCTATCCCCACCATCCCGTGGTCTAGATTCGGCTGTAACAAACCCCAGAATAAAGCTGCCAATTATACTAGATCATGAGCCGCCTTCCCTCCGCCTTGTTATGCTTCCAGCATGCCCTCATTACAGGCCTGTGCCAGTAGAACTAAACTGGCGCACAACTGGTGCAGGTGCAGGCGCTGGCACAGCAATCAAATCTACGGCTCAGATGCGCCGAATGGCACAGTTGTGACAGTGCTGGAACGGCAAGAACACCGCGCAGGTGCAATGCCAGGTTAGGATTGAGCCCTAAGTCATGTACTGTAGTTCTGTGTCTGTCTGTCTGTCTGTCTGTCTGTCTGTCTGTCTGTCTCTCTCTCTCTCTCTCTCTCTCTCTGTGTGTGTGTGTGTGTGTGTGTGTGTTTAATTCCTGCCACAGTCATGTATTGGAAATCCCACTTCACTGTTAATTCTCTGTACTTTCATTATTTTCACTCCCACTCAAAGAAGCAGAGAAGATGTAGAGTTTGCTTTCATTTACTTCCCCTCCAGATCTATCTAGTAAATAGTGCAATATCCATGATGCATTCGGTCTTTAATCTTTTTTATATATATCTCAGCTCTGTTGCTCTCCTCTGTGGTACTTTCACATGAAGTTCCTCCTCCAATTCTTTGAGAACAGGGCTGATCTTTTAAAAGGAGGCTGCTAAACAAGCAATTTCTCTGTTTCTTCAAATCCTGCAATGATTATATGTTCCACGTTGTTGACATTCATAGCACTTTGATTTAAATTTAATATCCCAGCCGGCAACAGCACCTCATTAAAAGCTACAGTAATGAGTCGATAACACAAGTGCAATGGGCAGATCCCAACACCCCTTTCTATTTGCCTTCCTCTAGTAAAAAGCTCTAATGAATTTCTTAATTAGACTACACATATTAGAAAGATCATTACACAAAGTAAAATTATGCTATATTGGCTTCCATACTCTTAATCGTTGAGCACTGCGTTGTTTGCCTAGGGTGAGGGGCTTTCGGGGTGATGCAGGTTGCATCAGCAGAAGGTGGGGGGCAAGAGCAGGTACATAGCTAAAGAAATGCAGGGGGTGCACTTGCACCAGGAAACAAGCTTGGGGGGGGGCAACAAGCTGAGCTTGACACTAGTAGCCAAAATGGTGAAAGTCTTGGTATGTATGAATAATACCATCACGTTATATATCATTGGAAAAGTAATTTAATGCAGAACTCAATGAAACAAATTGGAATATAATATCTTCATTCTATCAAACGTTATGACCAAAAAAACCCCCAAGAAAATGAAAATGCAATGGTGATGTCACTTCCTGTTGTGACGTCACTTTGGGGGCATCATTTTGCCCTCTGCACCGGGCTATACCCTCATTAGCTACACCAATGGGCAAGAGGGCAGCAGATTGGGGGTGCCCAAATTCTTAACGTAGGACAAGTATGTCAGCGGTGCTAGTTATGATGGCTGGATAGACCACATTCAAGTGACCTGTTGCTGAGGAACCACAGCAGAAGCACACCAGTGGGTAATTAATCTGTGGAACACCTTGCCACAAGAGGTGGTGATGTCGTCTGGCCTAGGTGCCTTTAAAAAGGGGACTGGACAGATTTCTGGAGGAAAAGTCCATCAAAGGCTACAGGCCATGATGGGTAGTGCAACCTCCATGCTTTAGAAGTAAGCTGCCTTATAATGCCAGATGCAGGGGAGTGGCAACGAGATGCAGGTATTTTGCTGTCTTGTGTGCTCCCTGAGGCATTTGGTGGGCCATTGTGTGATACAGGAAACTGGACTAGATGGGCCTTTGGCCTGATCCAATGGGGCTCTTATGTTCATGCACAATAGTTCTGGGCTGGCAAGAACCACCTCTTTCTACTTCTGTATGTTTTGACTTACACGCAAACCAGTATGTAGATAAGGGACTAGGTGTATGGACAGCCACTGACAACACTGAATTTGAAGGAAGAGCTGAAATACAGGTAGCTGAAATACACTTAAAAAAAATCAAAACTCTTCACCCTTACTTGTAAAACATGCACCATTAGAACATGCCACCCTCAGAGGAGCCTATCACCTGTACTTCTGCATGAGTCACTGCTCTGGACCCATCTCTTCTGAGGTCAGGAATACTGCTGCATCAGGAGTGATTGAAAGATCCAAATCACATGGAGGCTGATTAAAAGGAGACAAGGCAAGGACAGCAAATCATGCAGAATTACAGCGGGCAGCCTCCTCTGCCGGCAGGTCGTTTGAGCTCACAGAAGACCTTGTTTTTGAGTTTCTTATGACCCGCTCGCAGTTCTCCCATAGCCTAAATACTATTGATTGATTGATTGATTGATTGATTGATTGATTGATTGATTGATT
>JAJKFI010000036.1:5965275-6033312 GCA_029204185.1 Lerista edwardsae | reverse complement strand
ATTGATTGATTGATTGATTGATTGATTGATTGATTGATTGATTGATTGATTGATTGATTGATTGATTGATTGATTGATTGATTGATTGATTGATTGCCACAGTACACACCATTTGGGAATTTCTAGACTATCAGTATGACTCAAGGCACGATCCTAACCTGGAGTTAGGCAGGCACACTTAGGCCAGCAAAGTTTGGCCGGCACAAGGGCCCCCATTAAGTATGTTTGAGCCATTCTCGGAATTAGAGAAGCCAGCACACAGACGTGTGCCATCCTCCCTGACTCAGAGAGTGGTCCAAACGTGCTTTATGGTGGCCCTTGGGCCAGCCAAACTGTGCTGGCCTAACTCTAGGTTAGCATTGCACCCTCGGTATTAAAGTCAGTATTAAAGTCAGTATATGCTTGAACTTATATTTCTGGAAAAGAACAGGCTGAAAACATGCTATTGTATTATGCTCAGCTAGCAAAAGCAACCCAATTTCAGTGTAATCATAATCATTCAGAATGCTAGAGTAGAACACATTTTGGCATCTCCAGTCGTCTCCATTAACCTTAGGGGCCTAGCAGATACAAAAGCAAGGCCATGTCTAGAAGTTTCCAGAAAGCCAAAGCACAAGACACTGTCTCCTGAGTTCTTCCTGAGACCAACCAAGGCTTCCCGTTATTTACACATGAAAAGCATTGAGAGACACTCTCATTGTATTTGTTGCAGTCTTGAAAGAAGGAATGCCCTGTCTTTTTATCGACGAAAACAAAAATATACACCCATCTTTGTACACCATCCTGGTCTGAACATTCCCCCCCCCCAATTATAACCCCTATGCATGCAGATTGCACTGCATACATGCACACGCACTCAAGCACACACCCACAAGCACACACACACAAGCACACCCATAAATAAAAATAAAATAAAACACAATATTCTAGGAAATTGTAGAAATAAAATCCAATAAATAATAAAACAGACACGCTCAGTTCCAACCATTCCCCCCTCTACGCAAGTGTGGCAAGTGGTTGGAACAAGAGACTTAAAGCAAATATATATTCTTTAAACCCACGTTATTTGCTTGTGAGTATTCACTCCATTGCTGGGGTTGTTTTTTCCTCTTGTGTTTTCACAATGCATACCAGTTTTACAAAATGCATGCTCTATTTTTATATATATATATATCCATTAAGGATTTGACTGGGCAAGCAAAAGCGATTCCTCTTTCCTGCTTTATTCTGTGTTTTTGCTTTTTTTTTAATGTTAATACAATCTAATGAAATCTAGCATTAAAAAGAATTTATTATGATATACTCAGTATATTGACCATTTATGGCGCATGCTTGAGTCGGCAAAGAAAAAGAGAAATCATGGTTTTCCCCTTCCACCCCCATCCCAACAGTATCCCACTATGTTGGAAGCCAAAAGCAGGCCAAGAACACAACCGCTTCAAAGGAAGAGTAAAAATCAAAAGAAACCAATCCCTGATACTTTAATATATATTCCTTTGTTAGTCACATGGCACTAGTTGTGAAATTGCGCGTGCGCACCCATACCCACACGCTCAACACACACACACTACACACTCTGACTCACATACACAGCGACCTGCTCGTGAGAGGGGGGGAAACAAGAGTTTGTTAGGTCAAGAGTGCCGATGGGCACATGAAGGCTCCCAGCTATGTGTGCAACTTTGGAATTTTGATACCCTCTTCCCGTCACCTCGTATCTTCCTATTACCGAGGGGGTAAATGTAAGGCATACTTTGCTGGAAAAAAAAGTTCATCCATGCATCATGCTCCAGAGCTGAGTCTCAGGGGAGGGGGGTCTTTTCCTTCCTGCTAATTCCTTACTGCTCGCACTTATTTGCCTCGCTCTGGTACACTTGAGGAATTCCTTGTTTTAAAAAAACACCATCTCAGGAATACAAGATCGAAACCTCTCCCCCCCCCCCCACCGCAGCCCAAAGACAAAGTATTTCAGATGGACTTCCGACGTCTCATCAGCCGTTGGCTGTCTGTAAAGCTGTGCAACCCGGGTGAGATGGAGCTTACAGAGGACGGGAAAAGGCTGTTTTTCAATGTGCTTGGTGAAATCTCCTCTATCTTGTAGGAGATGGAGTGAAAGTACTGGAGGTTCAGCTTGGAGCTGAAGGAATTTTGGTGGGACACAACCCGGCTGGTGTATTCGTGGGACCTGTAACACATGCAGGAACAATCCGACTGAAGGTCCGTCACCTCGGCCTTGTACCGCGGCCGACTGTGCTGGGCGTCCTCCTGGATGTGAATGATCATGCTGTTGCGGTTCCCCGCCAGGGACGCCCGCTCCTCCGCCTCCCGCCTCTCCTCCTCAATGTTCATGAACAACCTGAGAACAACCAGATTGAGGAACGCCCCAATGACCGTCAGGCCCACCAGGATGTACATAAAGCTAAACGCCACGTAGAGCGGCTTCTTCTGGAGGGCGCCTTTCGTCTGTAGGGCCACGTAGTCCCCGAACCCGATTGTAGTCAATGTTATAAAGCAGTAGTAGAAAGCCTGGAAGAAGGTCCACTCCTCACAATGAGAAAAGGCTGCGGCTCCGATGCAGAGGGTCCCTATGCAGGAGAAGAAGCCCACGGCCACCATGTTCTCCATGGAGACATCCGTGCTCCTCATCCTGCAGCACTTTTTCATCCGTTGCAAGAGGTACTTGACAAAGGTATTCATGCGTTCACCAAGGCTCTGGAACATGACCAGTGTCAAAGGAATGCCCAGGGCAGCGTAGCACATGCAGAAAGCCTTCCCAGCATTTGTTCCTGGGGCCGCATGCCCATAACCTGGTAAAGCAAAAGACAAGACAGGTCAGTGACAAGGAACAGTGTGATTGCTACTAGCTGGGGCCACCCACTTCAAGTGAACATGAGGCCGGCGAGGTTAGACCGGGATGAACGGCATGAAATAGCCCGTTTCATCCAGCATTCTGTTTACCACCAAGGACAACCAAATGCTCGGAATGGCTCTGAGGGCGAATGGAAGGAGTCATTTCCACGGCGCGTTACTTACCACACCACCACCCTCTGGCTACGTCCCTGGTCAGCACTAATTCTGGGGCACGTCCACCCTATGTAGTGAAACAGATTCGTTTCTACAGATTGATTACACCCCCAGTAGGTGTTGCTTGCTGAATTTATCCAGGGACCGATATAGAATGCTGTGGCAATTTTCTCTTATATTAACAGAGAGAGACTACGTAGGTGGTTGTAAAAATATGCCTTTACATATCAAGTCATAACCAACATATTCTGCGACTTTGTCTCATTGTCGTAATATTACCCGTGCACCCCCGAAATAAGCATGCAAGGCAGAGGCTTTTGGACTCATAGGGCCACTTTTTTGAAAGCGCATAATGAACCACAGCAGGGCAACTAACTGGCAAGGCCCCCAAGATGTGTGGGTCCTAAATGGGGAAACTGTTCTAGCCATATGCCCAGCGGCGTCATTCAGCCGGAACGCTGGGCGGGAGGAACGGGTGAGCGGCAGCCCGCCCGTTGAGTTCCGGTCCGTTTCGCCGTCTTCCCCGCCGCCGCGTTCCTCCCGCCCAGCGTTCCGGTGGGGAAGACAGCACAACGGAGCAGTACGCAACGGGCGGGCTGCCGCTCACCAGTTCCTCCCGCCCAGCGTTCCGGCGGGGAAGATGGCGAAACGGAGCGGTATGCAATGGGCGGGCTGCCGCTCACCCGTTCCTCCTGCCCAGCGTTCTGGCTGAATGACACCGCTGCATATGCCTCACCCAGGTGGGCATACTACCTGATTCAAGTCAATCAGAGCCTGATTAAGCCTATCATGGCCAACCCCAAAGAGTCGAGGCAGCAGGGCCATGCCAACTCACCCAGGACACACCTTAAAGGCTGCACATTTGCTGGATCCAGCCAGGGGTCAGCCAATCAACCTCACCGAGCCAGGCAAGCAACATCTGAGTGGCCCTGGCTGGCCTTCCAACTGTGCTGCCATAGGATGGACATCAAATAGTCACACCTTCCTACCCAGCCCACTCGCTGCCTCACTGTGAAGTGACCAAGAACCTTAAGAAAAAGGTTCACTCCCAACAGTCCAGGGTAGCAAAAAAAACTGCCAGGCAATTTGCCAATCAAGCTGACAGCACAACATCTCCTACCCAGCCCTCAACAAGCAACCAGCTAATCTCAGACTGACTGATGGATGAGCAGGAGGATCACGGTTGGGGGGGTGGCATTGGGCTGGCAATGGCCCATGTGGTCTGCCAAGTGATGCCCCCCCAAAGCCCTGATCCAGCTGCCAAAAGGGCACCTCATTGCCATTCTCCAAGTTCTTTCCTCACACCGGATAGCAATGCAAAATCTATTTGAAGCTGCAGTCCTAGAGGAACTTCTGCGAGAACTCAATGGGGCTTACTCCTGAGTAGACGTGCATCAGAGAACGCAGGACATTAATGACTACCTGCATGGAAGTGAGGAGAGGGGTTTTCTTACACTGTCTGAAGCGCTCGCACATTCAACCGTGTCATTTACGGTTTGGATATTTAGGCTGCCTCTGAGGCAAAGCTCTCAACATTACCCACAATGATATTTTTAAAAACCATAATAAAAAACACAGGAGGGGAAAACAAAGATAAAGCAATTGTATCAAAAAAAACAACACTGCACGGAACCTAAACAGAAAGTCAATGCAAGAAGCACAGCAGTATCTTCCCGAAAGTCGGTTTAACACCATTGCATCCAAACTCAGTTTAACTCAGGGAAGCAAAGCCAAGAACCTTCATGGGCACACAGTCTTTGCCACCTTTCTGAAGGTAAAGCTTTTCTGGGCAGGGCTTGCCCATCCATGAGGATGAGACAGTCTGTCACCCCAGACAGGACCGGGACGACCACCGCCAGAGGGGGTTTGCGGGGAGTGACCCCTGGAGACACCCAGCCCTGGGGAAGGGGCCAAGCGAGGAGGCCCCGCCAACCACGGGAGGCCGGAGGCAGTGATGTCATGTAGCCAGAACACTCCGGAACGCTGTTCCGGTTGTTCCGTGAAGGGCTGGCTCCGCCCACTGCAGTCAGTCCCGGTAGCTACTTCCTGCGTTCCGGTTGTTAGCGCAGGTAGATTCCATCATCATCATTAAATTTTATTGTTATGTTTTTAATTTTGTTTGAATATGTTGTTTTAATGTTCTTTTATAGTGTTTTTTAATGTTAAATTTTATAGTTTTATGTAATGCCGCCTTGAGTGCCTTCGGGCATAAAGGCGGGGTAAAAATCTTTTAAATAAATAAATAAATAAATCACTGGCCATAGGCCCTTACACCCAAGGAAGAGCAGGGCCTATGGCCGGGAGGGCAGGTGCAGGATCCAGCCCCAGGCACTACACCAGTGCAGGGGAAGGCCTCGAGGGAAGCCTTGGGAGATCACAGGGAGGAAGGGGCAGGGCCCGGAGGTGGAGCCTGGGCCTTAAAAGGAAGCCCAGCTTGGCTGGAAGGGGCAGTCTCTGGCCGGCCGGCTGGGGGAAAGAACATGCGGGGAGGCTCGCATCGCCTTACCCATACGGGCTTTGGAGCCCACACTTGGGGAGGCCTCCGGCAAGGGGGATCAGACCACCTGGCAGGGGTCCCTCTCCTGGCAGGACGCAGGCAAAGGTCCCAACCGCCCCGCGTGGGCCAAGGCCTTGGGACCAAGAGCAGGAGTCGCCCCGGCTGCTGAACACAGACCCGGCGAGGCAAGGAAGCAGCCATGTTTCAATTGAACCAGCCGAGCCACGGCCCCTGCAACGAGAAAAGTGACTCAGCCACTCCACATGGACAGGACCAGACCAGCAAGCACACCAGCCGCGGCACCGCTCGCTATAGACTGTGATGGAGCCCTGTGAAGCAACAGGGCTTGATGAACGTAAAGGCACTGACGAGATTAAAGAGCCTCTGCAAACCAACAGCTGGTGTCCAGAGCGTCCTTCCGAGGTGCTGTAAATACCGCCAAGCCCCGTTGCCACTCTGGCCGAGGATCTCTGCTGCCTCGCCATGAAAGATGTGACACGGTCACAGCAGGCAACACATTAATGGACGGGGAGCAGCTCCAGCCACCCCCTTGTCTTCACTGCTTCTCCTGCTTATACTCCCTGGAAGGAGGGAGAGTGGAAGAGGAAGTGTGGAGGAGAAGAGAATGATGGTGGCCAGGGGACTGGCCAGTGGCATAGCTAGAAGGCAGGGGCGTAGCTAAAGAGGTGCAGGGGGTGCAAGTGTACCAGGCAACAAGCTTTAGGGGGGCAAAAAGCTGAGTTTGACACGAGTGGTCAAAATGGTGAAAACGTTGATAATTGTATAATACCATCATGTTACATATCATTGGAAAGGTAATTTAATGCAGAATGCGATAAAACAACCCGGAGTGTAATATCCTTACTCTATCAAAAGTTATGGCCAAATAACCAGAGAAAACAAAAATACAACTGTCATGTAAAAATTGCAGTTTGTGACATCATTTCCTGTTGTGATGTCACTTCTGGGGCATCATTTTGCCCTTGGCACTGGGCTACACTTTCATTAGTTATGCCACTGCCAGAAGGTGTGCTGGCCCAGAACACACCTTCCAGAGCTGTCCCTTCTCACCCCTTTTGAACATGAATGAATGGAGCTGGGCTCCAGTTCATCTGGAGGGTGTTTGGCCTTCAGGAGGACTTAGACGGTCACTTCTGCTTTTTTGAAAACCGGAAGTGAGGTAAGGCAGTGGTTCTCAAACATTTTAGCACCAGGATCCACTTTTTAGAATGTCAATCTGTCCTGAACCCACCAGAAGTGATGTCCTGGCCGGAAGAGCCTTCATTGCAATGTCAAGCCTACTGCTTTCCTGCGAATGCAGCAATAAGCAAGCAAGCAAGCAGTATTTATATACCACTTTTCGACAAAAAGTTCACAAAGCTATTTACAGGCAAAAAAAATAAGTTAAATTGGCTCCCTGTCTCCAAAGGGCTCACAATCTTTAAAAAAAAAAAAATGCAGAACACCAGCAGCAGCCACTAGAAAAGACACTGTGCTGGGATGAAGAGGGACTGTTACTCTCCCCTGCTAAATATAAGAGGAATACCACTTGAAAAAGTGCCTCTTGCCCCGTTAGCAGGGGAGAACTAGATGCAGGAGATAACTAGATAGTATGATGGCCTATTTCTCAGCCATTTTCCAATAGCAAAGTGAATCAGAAAGGAAAAAAAGCCTATTTACAACCTAGACACAAGCAAAATAACCACACAGCCACCACCCCCTTTCCAGCATCTCATTTTCCCGTATTTTCCCATCTTCCCATATTTTCAATATGGCTGCTCTAGGTGCTTCACAACCCACCTGAAATTGGCTTGTGACCAGTGGTGAAATTCAGCCAGTTCTCACCAGTTCTGCAGAACCGGTTGTTAATTTTAGGTTGGGAGAGGGAAGAAAGGCAGTGGCTGCCCTGAAGGACAGAGAACCGGTTGTTAATTTATTTGAATCCCACCACTGCTTGTGACCCACTGTTGGGTCCTGGCCTACAGTTTGGGAACCACTGTTCTTAGGAGGCCTTCTGACCCCCAGGAGGAACGGCCTGGTGCAGTGTCCCCCTGTCTCATTACAGCCTCTGGACACAATCTGACCAGCGTCGTGCCCCAACAGCAGGATGCAGCGTGCAACCTGTTGGCCCGACTGCATCAGCACTAGAAGGCTGAGTGGGGCCCTCCGTTTATCAACATCAATATATTACGTCTATTGTGCTCTTGGAGGATTCAATGTGCATCGCATGTGTCACCCCAGTAAATGTTCACAGCATTTCAATAAGTCAGTTCAGCATGGTTATCTCCACAATGAAGACGAAATCCATTCATGCCACAATTCTGTGCACGTTCACCTGGGAGTAAGCCACAAGGAACTCAGTGGGGCGTACTCAGTGATGTCATTCAGGGGGAACGGACCAGAAAGGGCGTTCCGGATCCTAACGGGCTCCGTGGCTGGTTCCGGGTTCCCGACAAGTGCCAATCAAAAGTGAGTTCCTGTTCCTAAATCATTTGAATGACACCACTGGGCGTACTGCCATCCACGTAAACATGCATTGATCATTCTGCACATTTCTCAAACTCAGCTGCAAGCCTAGTCTAACCTGGCCAGGGAAAATCTGTGTTTGCCAGAGAGAGCCTAATTAAAAAACCAAAAGCTTTCCAAACAAACCATTTCTCTTTCCTGCAAGCAATCCTTTTTTTCTCCGGTGAAAAGGGCAATTTCCTGCCAGATGAGGCTGTGTGTGCATCAAGCTTGAAAGTGCACAATCCTGGAATGCAACTGTCAGCACAGGTTGTCTGGAGACTCCAGTGAGCGTCACTGACATAAATGGCAAAGGACTTGACTGCGCATGAAAGGAAAATGCTACGACCCTGGTATGTGAGAAACAACTTGCTGGAGAAAAAAAGTTATATAACTACTACTGGGTCAACTAGATCCCTGGAGTGAAAGGCTACAGTAAGGGCATATCTAGGGGGTGGCGGTCAAGTACTATAGGAACCACAATGCGCCATGTAAGTGCCCCTCCCACTCACTGTCGGAGCCATTCCAGGCAGCAACAGCAATGTGTCACTGCCCAGAATGGCTCCGATGGTGAGTGAAGGGATTGCTTTCATAGTGCATAGCAGCACCTGCAGTGCTTAGTATGCACTATTGACTATGGCTCTTCTGCAGTTGCTCCAGGTGAGTTTCACATCTCCCACAATGCGCTGGCCCAATTCAGACATGACAATAGGCCCTGGTGTCAATATTCATTGCAGCAATGCGCTATGTAAAACAGGAACTCACAAGTTTGACCAGTTTCTATGATCTCCAAAATATATGGTGGAGCATCATAGAGCTCAGATTCTCCTTACAGATCACGGAAGAGGCATGGCAAGCGTCGATCCATGTTTCAAGGCCAAATCATCCCCATACATTGAACAAGTGCAAACATCTATAAACGAATGTGCCTTAAACAGAGTCAGGCCATTGATCCATCAATACCAGGGAGTGAGGGGGGTGGGGGAGCAATCAGCATCTCTGGGTGAATTCCAGCAGATTAGCAAAGCACCTCACGACCAATTGTGTAATACTCACAATTAAAAACACTGTAGCACTATGCACACTTACTTGCTGCATCTATGGACAGCTTGTCTGTCTTTGAGCCTCAGTATTTCCCAGCTGTAAAATGGAATTTTATGCTTAAGACTGCTGATGCAGCATCTACCATTAGGTTCATACTTTTTCTGTTTAAGTAGCCTTTCCAACTGGCTGGCTTTTAATGATTTCTCTGATTGCTGTGAGCTACTGTCTCTGCTACCTATTCAGTTTTTTAAATCATTGTTATTTTAATGGTTTTTGCTTTTTTGCTGTGAGTGAGTTTGCTCTTTTTAAAGGAGAAAGCAGGGTATCCATTCTTTATCCACATGTGCAGATGTGCTGCTATGTACCAAGTCATACCATTGAGCTCAATGGAGTTTTTGCACTGATTCATGTCACA
Source organism: Lerista edwardsae (assembly GCA_029204185.1). Taxonomy (NCBI): domain Eukaryota; kingdom Metazoa; phylum Chordata; class Lepidosauria; order Squamata; family Scincidae; genus Lerista; species Lerista edwardsae. The sequence continues at coordinate 6,023,827 of JAJKFI010000036.1, read as the reverse complement.
GATTTGATTGCTTAGTCCAGCGAGTGATCAAGCCAACTGCCACCTAGAAATGGAGCACAGAGACCACACTAAGGGCAGAATCCTAACCTGGAGTTAGGCCGGCCTAGTAAGGTCAGTAAATTTTGGCCGGCACAAGGGACATGTTGAAAAGTACACCGGGACCACTCTCAGAGTCAGAGAGGCCAGCACACAGACGTGCACCGTCTCCCCTGATACAGAGAGTGGTCCAAATGTGCTTTACAGTGCCCCTTGTGGTGGCCAAACTTTCCTGGCCTAACTGTGTCGGCCTAACTCCAAGTTAGGATTGCTCCCTAAAAACTGCCGCAAATTTGATTTATTATTATTATTATTATTATTATTATTATTATTATTATTAATTAGATTTCTATCCTGCCTTTTTGCCCAGAGGCACCCAAGGCGGCATTACAATATAATATTAGACATAAATAAAATCCAGCAACAGGTACAATTGATTAGCATTACATGCTATCCTCAGGGTATTCAGACAGCATGATAGGTTAAGAGTCCACATTCATGAAGCTTTCTGATTCATTCTCATGCTTAACTTGGGGCAGGTCTGATGGAAGGCTACAAAGTTAGCAGTCCACCACAGTCTTGACTGTTGTTTCTGGTAGTGGTCTTCTCCGCTGGATGGTACCTGGCTCATTATCTTTTTGCTATAATCTTGAGGACTAGGGGCATATCGATATTTGGGGGCAGTGAAAGCCTTGGGCTACAATCCTATGTGTGCCTACTCAGAAGTCCCAATTGTGTTCAAAAGCAGCTTATTCCCAGGAAGTGTGTATAGGATTTCAGCCTGGACATCTTTCACGCCTCTGCTTTTACCCAGTTGGCGCACACCCAATTTCACAACTGTTATTTCCACATGGGCCTACAATTGAAAAAGGTGGCCTTTGCATCAACTACCAGCTCCAGTCAACCGACCAACCAAAGTATTTATATGCCACTTTTCAACACAACGTTCACAAAGCGGTTTACAGGCAAAGAGTAATAATAAAGTCACATGGTTCCCTGTCCCAAATAGGCTCACAGTCTAAAAAATGTAGAACACCCCCAATAACAGCCACTAGAAAAGACACGGTGTTGGGGTGAAGAGAGATAATTACTCTCCCCCTATACTGCTAAATATAAGAGGGACACCCCTTGAAAAAGTGCCTCTTGCCCAATTAGTAGAGGCAATCAGCCTATCTTTTTGCACCAGCTAATCCTCTATATCGGGTAAGTTCCACTTTCTCAGACGTGTCTCTCTGGGTCCTGTTATTTCAGGTCATGCCTCCATGGATACACAGCTTCTTGTGCACTTCTTCTTACAGCCTCCTGAAAGCAAAAACACTTAAGCAAGCCTCACTCGCACAACACGCACTTAGGTTGCTCTAGCCGTAGCCTTGTCAGAGATGGGGTTAGGTCTGGCCAAATGAAGGCTGTATGGCTTGCTGAGGACATCAATTGTTTGGGGAGAGGCTCCTATGCCTCAACTCTGTGCAGAGCACCACGGGAGGAGGGTAGCACTGCCGAGATGAGAGATTGGTCGCCTGTTGGGAAACCTCCTTGGTCTGAGTGTTAATGACAGATTTAATCCCTTGTCTTCTGCCTCAGTTCCCTTTTGGGGACCCTATTAAGGGTAGAGCCCAGGAGAGTCCCAAGGAGTATTAGTCTACTCATCCTTCTCCTTTCCACTTGAGGGTGCCCTTTAAAGGCAGTTTCCCACCACACTTCGGCAGGAGGTCTGGTCTAGAGGGTAGAGCCACCATTAAGCCTGAAGATAAGCTCTGAAGGTCACCAGCTTGAGAACACTTGAAGCTTCCATGTGCGGTGAGACCTTAAGAATGCGACTGATAAACTCTGAGCTGAGCCATCTCCAGCTGCCTGGGAGAGAGGAGTTGTGCTGAGCCAGCTGTTTCTTTGGTGACCGCAAAGAAGCCGCCTGTCAGCCCTTTATCAGCCAGTGTGAAGGCAACCCTGTGGCCAGCAAAGGAAGACCAGACTGTGAAAGTTCCGTCTGAATGTAGCCATTCTTGAAAGATTAGAACCTCTTTGTTATTTGTAAAAAAAACACTCAGGGTTTAGCAAAAAGCCTGCCTATGTGAACCACCTATGTGAACTGCTCAAGTCAAAGGAGCAATCCAATGACCAAGAAAGGCAGTATAGAAATACTATTATATTATTATTATTATTATTATTATTATTATTATTATTATTACTTTCTTAGGTTCACTCCATGTCCTTCATAGGAGCATAGCTACAGAGTCAGCATGGTAAGTAATGCAGGAACTACACTGTGCCACATAAGCGGACCCTCCCACTCGCCGTCAGAGCCATTCTGGGCAGACTTGCTGCTGCTGACCAGAAAAGCTCAGACAGTGGGAGGTTTGCTTTATACAGCATGTTGCGGTGCCTGCAATATTTTCCATGCTGCTCCCTGTAGCTAAGCTACCATCACTTGATGAGGTAGTAGCACTGCCAAGATTTATGTAATGCATACATTATTGCCAACGCATAATGCTGAGTCCTCACTTTGGTTACTGCCCATTTGCCCCAACGCTGGAAGCCTGCTGGGCTTTCATTTGACAGCTATTATTTGGGGGTTGGGGAGCAGAAGCATGGATCGGCAGTAGTCAATCTACAGCTCTGATGGTGCAATCCTAACCTGGAGTTAGGCTGGCACAGTTTGGCCAGCAAAGTTTGGCCAGCACAAGGGTCAACGTGAAGCACATTTGGGCTACTCTTGGAGTCAGGGGGGATGGTGCACATCTGTGTGCTGGCTTCTTTGACTCCAAGAATGGTCCAAACATGCTTTGCGGGGTCCTTTGTGCCGGCCAAACTTTGCTGGCCTAACTGTGCCAGCCTAACTCCAAGTTAGGATTGCACCCAGAGTCATGGAAGAATGCCCTAAGTGGAGACAGAAAGTTGTGTGCTGTCTCCTTCTTCAGAAGCAACCCAGGGTAGACACTCGCACAAAAGATGGGGGGAGTCTGGAGATAGGACTCACTGTTGGGTTTACAAGGCCTCTTGATTGGCATTGATATCAATAAGGCACAATCCTAACCAACTTTCTGAGGCAAGAGAATGTTTGTCCTCTTACCTTGGAGCTGCATTGCCCTTACCCTGGTGCTGGGAAGTAGGTTAGGATTGTGCCCTAAATGTACTTGTGGCCAGCAAAGGAAGACCAGACTGTGAAAGTTCCGACTGAATGTAGCCATTCTTGAAAGATCCGTCTAAAGGTCTATCTAAAGATTGTATTTAGGTACAATCTAAAACCTGCCTCATCAGGGAGTATGCGGGCAAAGAAATGCCAAGGAGATCGCTTTCCTCTTTGTTTGCAGAACTTCAATGCAAATACTATGTTGCTAATTTTATGTTCCTCTGAATCCCGTTTCTCAGACCATCTGGACCGAGGCAGGGACACCCACTGCGATTTGCACAAGAATAGAAGTGTCAGAACAAGGAGCTGTTTTCCCATCAGCCTCTTTCATTTTTGCCATGGCAATGGAGATTTGCCTTTCTGTGCTGGGCCGGCTCTCCTTTTGACAACAGCACAAGGGGAGGAAAAAAAGAAAGAAAGAAACTACGCCAAACCCCATGACTCAGACTTTGCTTACTCATGCTGGCGGCAAAGCAAAGTGGCAGATAACAGCCGAAGAATAATTGCCTCAGAAAGTTAAACATGCAGGATTCAGAACGTATTTGGAGGGGAATAGGCCATGACTGAGGTAGCATGCTAACTACGCACGTCGTCAGGGACCTCACGACCAGGACCGGCTCTAGGAGTGGTGGGGCCCAATGTGGGGCACTCCTGTGGGGGGCCCCCACTCCCCCCCACTCACCAAGAAGAGCACTTAAGAACATAAGAACATAAGAAGAGCCCTGCTGGATCAGGCCAAAGGCCCATCTAGTCCAGCTTCCTGTATCTCACAGTGGCCCACCAGGTGCCCCAGGAAGGCATGAGACTACAAGATGCTTGCATCCTGTTGCCACTCCTTTACACCCGGTACCAGTAGCCCACCATCTTTGTAAGGAGGCTGCACAATCCATCATTGCCTATAGCCCACGATGGACCTTTCCTCCAGAAATCTGTCCAATCCCCTCTTGAAGGCATCAAGACCAGATGCCATCACCACCTCCTGTGGCAAGGAGTTCCACAGATTAACTACCCGCTGGGTAAAAAAGTACTTCCTTTTATCTGTTTTAACTCTCCCAACCCTCAGGTATCACTTGTGGTACCATACACAAAATGTGGCACCTGGAAATAGTTGGTGGTGACAGGATGACGTCGCTGCCAATTGCTTCCAAGAGGCCCATTTTGGGCACTTCAGAAGCTGGGGCAGCTGAGAGGGCCCAAGGCAAAGCTGCTCTGCTGGCCCCACTGACCTACACACAATCCTAAGAGATCCTGACTGCTGCAGCAAGCAATATGCTCACTGCACTGGTGCGGGGGGGGGCCCTAAGCGCGGGGCCCGATGTGATGACATTGGTCACATTGGCTTAAAGCCGGCCCTGCTCACGACAAAGAGTGACATAGGAGCAAGCAGGACTGGCTTCCTTTCCTTAGCTCTATCCTACCAGCAGCCAAAGATCTCCATTGTGATCCTTCCGGAATGGAAAGTATGAAGGGGAAAACGGAGGCATAGAGCAGGCCTGGCCTCTCTTTTGCTGGACCCACCACCTCCAGTCAAGGGCGTAGCCAGAGGCGTTATTCACCTGGTACGCTGGGCATAGCTAATGACATTGTCACCCAGTGCAGAGGGCAAAATGTCGCCCCAGAAGTGCCGTCACAACAGGAAGTGACATCACAGTTGTATGTTCGTTTTCTTTTTTTTTCTTTGATCATACCTTTTGACAGAGTAAAGATATCACACTCTGGTTTGTGTCATGGCATTCTGCATTAAATTAGCTTTCCAATGATATATAACATGATGGTGTTATTCATACGTATATACCAAGGTTTTCACAATTTTGGCCAATAGTGTGAAGCTCAGCTTGTTCCCTCCCTTAAAGCTTGTTGCCCGGTGCAATTACACCCCTCCCTCCACACCACTGCACGTCTTTAGCTACGCCCCTGTCTCCAGTTGTGGTATGGCTGAGCGGTTCTGGAAAAAAATAGCTGCTACTGCCCATGAGGAGAGGACTCAACACTAATCACTCCTACAGCCTCTCACAACCTGTCACCCACAGTTTGAAATCTGACCTATTTTACCTGAATCAACCAAATGTGGGTCCTTCAAGACTATAGGCTGCCTTTTTTCCCATGATGTACCTCAAGACATGTACCACCAGGGGATGTGGTGGCTCTGCGAGTTAAACCACTGTTCTGCTGAGCTTTCTGACTGGAAGGTTGGGAATTCAAGACTGCGCGGCGGAGTGAGCTCCCGTTGCTTGTCCCAGCTCCTGCCAACCCAGCAGTTCAAAAGCACCTAAAAATGCAAGCAGATAAATAGGTACCACTTCGGTGGGGAGGTAATGGCGTTCCGTGCACCTTGGAGTATAGTCATGCCGGCCACATGACCATGGAAGGTTGTCCTTGGACAAACGCCAGCTCTTTGGCTCAGAAACAGAGATGAGCACCGCCCCCTACAACTAGATCATTCGGTCGTAGGGAAACCTTTACCTTACCTCAGGACAATGGCAGCCACTAAGGTTTGCGCCACCTGGTACAAGAACTCATTGTGTCAGCCCCATCATCAACTTTCTCCCGTGCCAAACCATATACAATAAATTACAATATTATACTTAAATTCTAAATGCAGTGGCAGCGCTAGGGTTTGCTTTATTTATATTTATTTAAGCACATAGCAGTATAGCTCACCCAACATGATCAGTAACCAACAACAAACCAGTGGCCAATTTCATAACAGTCATGCAACTCAATAAGAATTATAGTATTATCTCTGATACTTCCTGGCAAATAGAAGGGGAAGAAATGCAAAGTGATAGACTTTATTTTCCTGGGCTCCAAGATCATCTCCAAGATGCAGATGGTGACAGCAGCCATGAAATTAAAAGACATTTGCTTCTTGGGAGGAAAGCTATGGCGAACCTAGACAACTAAATCAAAAGCCGAGACATCACCCTGCCAACAAAAGTTCACATAGTCAAAGCTATGGTTTTCCCAGTAGCAATGTATGGATGTGAGAGCTGGACCATAAGAAAGGCAGAGCACCAAAGAATAGATGCTTTTGAATTATGGTGTTGGAGAAAACTCTTGAGAGTCCCCTGGACTGCAAGGAGATCCAATCAGTCAATCCTCCAGGAAGTCAAGCCTGACTGCTCCCTGGAAGGACAAATCCTGAAGCTGAAGCTCAAATACTTTGGCCACCTCCTGAGAAGAGAGGACTCTTTAGAAAAGACCCTCATGCTGGGAAAGATGGAAGGCAAAAGGAGAAGGGGGAGGCAGAGGATGAGATGGTTAGATAGTGTCACTGAAGCGATGAACATGAAATTGGGCGAACTCCAGAAGCTAGTGGAGGACAGGGAGGCCTGGAGTGCTGTGGTCCAGGAGGTCATGATGGGTCGGACACAACTTAGCGACTAAACAACAACAATTGTCTCTGATACAAAGAATGAGAGCTCATTCATACTGGAACCTTATTGGTTCCCTGCTGAGCCATAAGAACACCTCATTGGCTCTCAGAAAAATTAGTTTCATCGGTCAGTTTTGAGTTAAGGAAATCCACTTTTTGCTACAGAAAGCAATTTTATTTTTCTGCTTTTTTGGCTATAACATTTGATAGAGTGCGGATATTTCAACGCTGTTTGTTTCATTGCATTCTGCTGTAAATTCCACATCGAATGATGTATAACATGATGCTGTTATTCAAAAATACCAATTTTTTTCACAATTTTGGGAAAAAGTGGTGTCACACACACACACACACACACACACCCCGAGTGCATCATCTGGTGCAGCCTGCACCCCTCTAGTGAAGCCACTGCCTTAGGGCAGTTTACACGAGGTTACTAATTTCATTCAGGCACAGGCCAAGCTCATACCAGTTTAGCTTCAGTAAGATTGCAGCATTATATGCCCACAGGCAATGCTCTGGGACTCTGGCTTAGGAACTTTGGCTTCAACTGAACTTTTTATTGCTTTCTGGAAAAAATAAACCCCTCTGGAGATCAAAAATCTGTACTAGCCAAGAGTGACACAGACAACCAATTGCCATTTATGGTCTTGTTCACAGACAGTACACATCACCACAGGGACGTGGTGGCGCAGTAGGTTAAACTGCTGCTGCTGGGCTTTCTGACCGGAAGGTTGGGAGTTCAAGACTGCGCAACGGAGTGAGGTCCCGTTGCTTGTCCCAGCTCCTGCCAACCTAGCAGTTCGAAAGCACCTAAATGCAAGTAGAGAAATAGGGACCACTTCGGTGGGAAGGTTACGGCGTTCCATGCACTATGGCTTAGAGTCATGCCAGCCACATGACCACGGAAGCTTGTCCTCGGACAAAACGCCGGCTCTACAGGCTTTGAAACAGAGATGAGCACTGCCCCCTACAGTCGGTCACAACTAGACCATTCGGTCATGGGGAAACCTTTACCTTTACCTTTACCTTTTTCACAGACAGTAAGATATGGCTGCTTTCCCTGCGCACAGTTTACACATCACTTTGAGGTATAAGGAGGAACCTGAGAAGCATTCTGAGAGACAGCAGGTATCTTTTCCCCAGGGCACTCTTCCAATGAAATCAGGAAGGCCTTGGGCAGACTCCGGTTACAATCTGTCCCTGCCATGGTGTCTATCAGCCATGTGGACCACCCTAAAGTAGCATGGGTGGAAGTATGCTTATTTGTAAGGTAAAGGTTTTCCCAATGACTGAATGGTCCAGTCATGACCGACTCTAGGGGGCGGTGCTCATCTCGGTTTTGAAGTTGAAGAGCCAGTGTTTGTCCGAAGACAAGCTTCTGTGGTCATGTGGCATGACTATACACCGTAGGCGAAGTGGTACCTATTTATCTACTCGCATTTTTAGGTGCTTTCAAACTGCTAGGTTGGCAGGAGCTGGGACAAGCAATGGGAGCTCACTCTGTCACGCGGTCTCAAACTGCCAACCTTCTGGTCAACAGTTTGATGATTTAACCCGCAGTGCCACCACATCCTTATTATTTACATGCTTATTTGTACATCAAGGTTTATTTGTGCTGAAAACAGCACAACTGTTCTCCTGAAGTAGAGCAGTGTAGATATACTCTCAGGTAGTCTTTTTTTTTTCCTGTTCCATTATTATCACTTTCTACACAAGATAATCACTAGGGTCCCCACCAAACATGGTCTAAACCATGGTCTAAATTTGGGTTGAAGTTAGAGCATCTGTTACAGCAGAACTTTTTTCCCCAATTGTAGCTAAGATAGAGAGCAGTGGTGTTCTTAGAGGGGCGAAAAATGCTACGTTTTGCAGGAGCCTTAGCTCCTATATAAAATAACCCCTTCCCTTTGCCTTCAGAGCAATTCACAGCTGAGAGAGATGGCTTGGAGGCTTTGCCCTCAGAGCCACGAATGACTCTGAAGGTGAGGGGAGGGGCCACTTTACACAGGAGTTAAGGCACTGGAAAACATAGTGTTTTGCCCCCTCCTCTAGGAATGCCATTAACTCATTGCATTTCCCATTCATTCAGGAAGGCCTTTCTCTGTCCAGTGCTTGGTTTTGGAAAAACCACGACAATGATACAGTGTGACTGTGGGCAAACTATGCATCCACAAAAAAAATCTCAGATTTATACATGAAACAAGCAACTGCTAATATTAAGCACATGCAATCATATGAAAGTCGCAAAGCTGTATGGATTTCCTGCAGAAATATGTTGCCTGGACATCTCTAATGGACCATGCAATCTGAGAGTGCAATCCTAACCTGGAGTTAGGCCAGCAAAGCTTGACAGGCACAAGGGCCACTCTTGGACTCCTGGAGGATGGCACACATTTGTGGCTGGCCTCTCTGACTCCAAGAGTGGTCCGAACATACTTTATGGTGGACTTTGTGCCGGCCAAACATTGCTGGCCTAATTTGTGCCAACCTAATTCCAGGTTAGGATTGTGCTCTGATGTGGAGAAAGTTGAAGCCAAGTTTGAATGTGCCTCACTGCTGCCCTGGCAGAGACGATGGCTCTCTCCAAGAGATTAATGGCAGGAGCCCCAGCCCTCCTCTTCCACATCAGCAATGCTGGCTCAGATGCTTGCCTTGCTTCTTTTTCATTCTGAAGGGTGAGAGGCCAGGCTACGTCTCAGCACAGAATGACTCAGAAGAAGGATGGTGGCCTCAGCTTGAAAAGTTAACCCTGGCACAGGGATGCCTGCCAGTAAATCATGTCAACTTAGTGCCAGTAGATCACGCAGATGGCCGCCAAAAGGCAGAGTTGAATGGGTCACCTAGGAAGGGACAATGGCCATGGACGCAGCAACACCTTACCCCACAGAGAGCCAAACGCTTCTTTGTCTTTGCCATCATATTGCAGCTCGACAGTATGAGAAGGGCCTGGCTTGGCTTGCATAATGTGGCAGGAAAGCACTATTATCGTGTCCAAACGTATCAATCAAATGCATGCTTCTTCAGCCCAAGAGGAATGGGTATCATCGTCCCTGACCCCATTCAAGCAGGGTATAGAATTACTATGGGTAAGAACAAAGAACGTAAGGCCACACTACAATCTTATGCATGTTTGAACTGAACAGAGTGGGCTTTATGTCTGAGTAAATGCTCATAGGATTGGGGCATAAGTTACACAATTTTGTGTTTTGTGTTGCTGACAACAGGAGAAACTGTCTGCAGGGAGGGAGGTATAATAACGTGCAACCCAACCTGGGCCTAAGAAGAGCCCTGCTGGATCAGGCCAAAGGCCCATCTAGTCCAGCTTCCTGTATCTCACAGTGGCCCACAGTGGCCCACCAAATGCCTCAGGGAGCATACGAGACAACAAGAAGCCTGCATCCTGTGGCCACTCCCTTGCACATGACATTCTGAGGTAGTCTACTTCTAACATGAGGAGGTTGCACCACCCATCATGGCCTATAGCCCACAATGGACTTTTCCTCCAGAAATCTGTCCAATCCCCTTTTAACAGCACAGGCTTGATTTCAATTTCAAATCCATGAAACATTGATGTACTTAACTGTAGTCGCATCCATGAGCAGAGCAGAGGGCTTGAAGCAAAACATACACAGCAAAACAGACTGTGCTAAGAGCTTTACCAGAGCAATCCAAGCACTGCCACCATATCTATCAGATGCCAAGCAAACTTTTCCACCAACTCCCACTACTGGTGGAAGCCAACGTTGATACACCCCCACTGTTCTCGTACAACTTTAGCTCACATGCTGTCACCACTCGAACAGCACAGGGCCCCTAAGACTTGTCCAGTGGTGTCATCTAAATGATTTAAGAACAGGTACTCACTTTTGATTGGCACGTGTCGGGACCCGCCCACCAGAAGTGACGTCATAAGCCAGAAGTGATGTCGTGGCAGGAAGTGACATGAAAAAAGCCCTTTTTGAGGCCTCAGATGATTTTAAACTGACCCAACAGTGGCAACAGGATTCCACAGCACCCCCAGAACATGCTAAGGAGGCCTGGCATCATGTTAAAACCCCAGAGTAACTCATTTTTCAGTGGCAAGGAAAGGAAAGGCTCCGCTCGCTGCCTGCCTGCCTGCCTGGCTCTGAGAACGTGCAGGCAACTCAAACATGCAGGAAATTCAAACGTTGCAGAGGGCGGAGTCAACAAGTGGGTGGGCGAATGGGCGGGGCCAGCTGTAATCCTAGAAACCGGTACTCGCGTACCCCCGTGTACCCCCTGCATGACATCACTGGACTTGTCTGACTGATGCAGTGTTCCATCTGTCCTGGCATTCGGTTTCCCATGGTGCCTTTGGAGAGACTTTTGGAAGTGGACAAGCAGAGTTCGATTGCAATCGTTTTCTGCTGGTTGGTTCCTCCGGGATCCGTTAATCTGGAATATATTCTCTCCGTATCCTGGATATATAGTTGCTCTCCCTGAAACTGGGTACAGACTGGAGAAATCCCTTGTGTGCCAACCTACAATCAATCAATCAATCAATCAATAGTATTTATATACCGCTTTTCAACACAAGGTTCACAAAGCGGTTAACAGACAAACAGTAATAATCAAGTTAAATGGCTCCCTGTCCCCAAAAGGCTCACAATCTAGAAAACATGGAAGGACGGAATACAAACAAATAATAGATGTGAATAATAGAACCACAACTCAGTAGTGGGCAAACTGGGTGGCTGGGAGGGGGGCGCTAGCACGAGGTGGCAGGCTGAGGAGGGTGTCGGAGAGGTGCCTGGCACCAGGGGTGTAGCTAAAGAAGTGCAGGGGGGTGCAATTGCACCAGGCAACTAGCTTTAGGGGGCAACAAGCTGAGCGGGACACTAGTGACCAAAATGCTGGAAACCCTGGTATGTATGAATAATACCATCATGTTATATATTATTGGAAAGGCAATTTAATGCAGAATGCAATGACACAAACAAGAGTGCACTGTCTTCATTCTATCAAAAGTTATCGCCAACAAATTTAAAAAAAAAGAAAATACAATTATGGTGTCACTTCCTGTTTGGCATTTCCAGGGCAACATTTTGCCCTCTGTGCCAGGCTACACTTTCATTAGCTGTGCCCCTGGCTGGCGCGCTGGTGGGTGGGTGCAGTGCTCATTGCTCCAGGTGGGAAGTGCCACAGGTTGGGCCCATCTGCCCTCCCTTGCCTCCATACAGCTCCAGAATGGAGCTATTCTGGAAGTGGGGGGGTGTAGTGTAGAGATGCAAGGTGACCCGGTGACAATGCACATCACCAAATCACCTGGCCCTGGTGCCAAGAGGTCCCACAACTGCTACCACAACCGCTCACTTCCTTCAATGGTGCTAACTGCCAAAACAGAAAGTACACGAAAACAAGCCCAGATGAAATGAATGGAGCCTATTCCCGACCAACGCCCCTCTAATTAGTGTATCCATCTACCCACACATGAGCCACGTTGTAATCTTTGCCATGATACATTGCTGGGTCCGGTACCTACAGTGAGGGAGGCTTCGATTCAGGTGGAAGTAGAGAGCTTTCAGACCTCGAGTCAGCTGGTGTGCAGGTGTACTTGCATATACTCTTTCATTCAACCCTGTGTCTGGCATCCAGAGGGGAACACTGGCTGCACATGCACCAAGAATGAGCAAGCTCCGTCTCAACTAACTGGATCAAATTGCCCGACTTTTTTCTGACCACTGCAGGACCCTGGATTTGCAGCTTTCTGCCCTCTTGCACTGTCAGGTCTCGTTCCTGCAGTGAAGGAGCCTTTAGTTACAAAAACAGACCTTGCCTGCAGAACCTGAGGGCACTTGTGTACCTGCACACATTTTGTATCCTGTTTACAACGGGAGATGGCAGAAGGAATACAGAGTGGCAGTTTTGCTTCCTGGAACTGGCATAAAACACGCATGTTGCTCAAGAATCCTGGAAGAATAATTACTGCATTAGGTTATTAAAACAGAAAAATGAAATGAAGTGTTTGAAGAACTGAGTGCGCAGCTAAGCAGGAATTTGGGAACCCTGCTGTTGCGTGCAAGCCTCGGTAATTGCCTTTGTATCCCTCTCTTGCCCAGACACCGGAAAAAGCTATGAAGCCGTGCTTTGCAAATCTTTTAGCACTGGACCCACTTTTTAGAATGACAATCTGTCCGGGACCCGCCAGAAGTGGTTATGACGGGAAGTGCAGTCATTGTGACGACAGAATCTGCTGCTTTCCTGTTGGGTTATCTCAGCCCTTTTCCAATCACAACGGAAAAAAGCCTTATTTACAACCTTGACATAAGCAAAACAACCACAAAGCCCTCCCCCTTCCCAGCATCCCATCTTCCTGTATTTTCAATATGGCTGCTCTAGGAGCTCTGCGACCCATCTGAAATTGGCCTGTGACCCTGTAGTGGGTCCTGACCCACAGTTCTGGTCCTGGATTGGGATTGGGGAAGCAATGCTTGCTACAATATGTTTGGACCACTCTTGGAGTCAGAGGGCCAGCACACAAACGTGCGCCATCCTCCCTGACTCCAAGAGTGGTCCAAACATGCTTTACGGTGTCCCTTGTGCCGGCCTAACTGTGCTGGCCTAACTGTGCTGGCTTAACTCCAGGTTAGGATTGTGCCCTCAATCTGGGTTCCTCCCAACCCATCCCCATACCACCAGTGGTGTCATCTAAATGATTTAAGAACAGGTACACACTTTTGATTGGCACGTGTCGGGACCCTCCCATCAGAAGTGATGTCATAAGCCGGAAGTGAGGTCGTGGCAGGAAGTGACATGAAAAAAGCCCTTTTTGAGGCCTCAGATGATTTTAAACTGACCCAACAGTGGCAACAGGATTCCACAGCACCCCCAGAACATGTTAAGGAGGCCTGGCATCATGTTAAAACCCCAGAGCAACTCATTTTTCAGTGGCAAGGAAAGGAAAGGAAAGGCTCCGCTCGCTGCCTGCCTGCCTGCCTGGCTCTGAGAACATGCAGGCAACTCAAACATGCAGGAAATTCAAACGTTGCAGAGGGCGGAGTCAACGAATGGGTGGGGCCAGCTGTAATCCTAGAAACCGGTACTCGCGTACCCCCGCGTACCCCCTGCATGACATCACTGCATACCACTTTGTCTCTCCTGCCCTCTCCCCTGCTCTATCTATCTGTTGAGCAAAACATTCCTCTCCATTCACCTGACTCCTTTTCTTGCAATCATCTGGCTTTCTTGCAGAACTGGGACTTTTGTTTCTGGCGGGGGGGGAAGGTGTTGGACTGGGCAGGCCCAGCTTCAGAAACGTTGCATCATGCCTGACGATGTGTTTCTCCTGCAAATGGGCTGTGTATGTGTCCTCGCGGCACTGCTCTGTCCTCATTTGCTCCTCTGTCGTCCCTCCTTAGACATTGTCCAAAGGGTTATGTCGCAAGACACGTCGTGCCTAGAACAAGACTCGGCCTGATGCAGCAGACAGACAGGAGAAAGGAGACAGGAGCTGCTCCCTGTTAACCCAATCACGCCTGATGCTTTAAAAAAAGAACCAAAGATGCCTTATGAAAGCAGCTCACAAGCTTCCCACCTTCAGGGAATCCTCAGATTGAGTTGGCTATCAAGGAAATCATGAGCCAAAAAAGCCTTGAAAATGGCATGGGTTGCATATTCAGTCCACATAGGTTAGTCAGGCGCTTCTAGGCAGGGGTGGCCAGCCCACGGCGCGTGTGCCCCTAGTGGCACACAGACACTTTCTACGTGACATTTCCGAGTGCACAAAGTCCACCTATATTTTTGAAAAGCATTTCAACAGCAAAAAAAAAAAGCACCGCAGCAGTTTCCAGTTTGCTTGATTTCTTTGCTACTCCTAAAGCAGCACAGCTCCAATTGGTTCACGCAGGGTGCCCACCACCTACTCTGGGCAGAAGATTTAGTTGAGAGGGTTAATGCCTCCATTTGCCTGAAGATAAAGATCTGAAGATCTGAAGGTCGCCAGTTCGGGACTACCGGAAGTCTCTGTGAGCAGCAGACCTTGTAAAAACTGCGGCTGATTAAAAGCTGAGCTGTCTCCGGTTGCCTTGTGAGAGGGGGAGTGTGCTGGGTCAGCGGCTTCTCTGGTGGGAGTAGAGAAGCTGCTTATCAGCCAGCAGAAGACAACTGTGCGGCTAGAAAGAAGACTAAATCCAGAAAGATCCATTTGTTGGTGTTGGTGTTCTTGTAAGATAGAATGTTTCTGTAAAATTGTAAAAACCTTCAGGTTTATGAATAAAGTCTGCCCATGTAAACCGCCTTGAATTACAGTCACTGGAGTAATCCAGTGACCTAAGAAAGGTGGTATATAAATCTGAGTATTATTATTATTGTTGTTGTTATTGTTATTATTATTATTATTATTATTACTACTACTACTACTCTGTTTGATTTGCTCTGGTTGAGAAACAGGTAGACAGGCAGCCAAGAAAGATGGACAGGAAAGACAGTCAATTGGGCAGATGCTATCGAGCTGCACTCCACTAACTAGTAGGTCATACACAACATGTGAATGCTAGTCTTCGCACTGCCTTTGAAGTAGACATTCCCAATTTTTTTTCAACACTTCTTCACATGATCCACCTTCCAGACATCACGTCACATCTTCTGAAACGTTTGTCATCCTTTCCCATTGTTTCCCTAGTCATAAAATGAGCATTTGAGTGAGCAATTGGGGAATTCTCCACAGGAACAGATATATATATATTAGATCTGGGTATTGGAAGCAGTTCCCCAAGCCAGCGCAAGAGAGGTGGTATATCTGTCTTGTTTAATCTGGAAATTGATCCACCCAGCCAGTTGGCCTATCCTTACGGCTATTTATCTCATCAACAGGCAGCTGCAGTTTTCTACAAAGCCATTTCTGTACTGTTTACTGAGAACACCCTTTCTCCGTGCCCACTTCTGACACATGCAACCTACGGTAAATTTCCAAAAGGCAGAGGAGTTCAGCGTCCTATTTAAAGTACCCAACCAGGTATAATCAGGGTGATCCATCATGTTGGTTTCCTGCTACCCTGAGATGAAACACATGCAAAAAAGAATCCAATACTTCCAAAACCTTTGTTCAGATCCTGAGGGTGAATTCAGTCTTAACACACTATGGCCCTAAGTACTTGCGTAAGACAGCCAAGGAAAGGGGGACACAAGGTGCATTCCAAACTGACAGCTTGTGTCCTTCATGGAAAACTCTGGACGAGCGAAGCTTTCCCATTGGGGGTCAGCTGCTTGAGGGCATAATTCTCTCTCAGCATCAACTGCCAAACCCCGTGGAAATTTGTGAGGTAATTACATTCCAGAGACATAGATGAGGCAGTTTGAATTAAAATGTGGTGAATAATTAGGGAAACGTTGAATGGCAGACATTGAATTATTAATTATTATTATTATTATTATTATTATTATTAGTCCTTTAGGTATTGCTCCTAAGCAGGGCCGTAGCTAATGAAAGTGTAGCCCAGTGCAGAGGGCAAAATGTTGCCCCGAAAGTGACATCACAACAGGAAGTGACGTCACAATTGTATTTTCGGTTTTTTGGCTATAACTTTTGATAGAGTAAAGATATTACACTCTGGTTTGTTTCATTGCATTCTGCATTAAATGACCTTTCCAATGATTCGAATACATGATGGTAAATTATTCATGCATGCCTAGGTGTTCATAATTTTGGCCACTAGTGTCAAGCTGAGCTTTTTGCCTCCCTAGAGCTTGTTGCCCGGTGCAATTGCACACACCCCCTTCACTTCTTTAGCTACGCCTCTACTCCTAAGGCACCTATTACAATTGGTATAACAGCATTTTTCTTCTTCCATAATCGCTCCACTTCCATTTGCAGGTCTCTGTAATTTTCTCGATTCGCTTATCACCCAGTATGGCAATATCAATAAACCAACCCTTTTTCTTTTTGATAACAATTATGTCAGGAGCGTGGTGTGTAAGATGTCTGTCTGATTGAATGTTAAAATCCGACAAGATCTGAACTTGCTGATTTCCAAAACTTTCTCCAACTGGCGATGTCTGCAGTCTTTGCTACTTTCAAATCCAAACTTCTGGCACCATTGCCAATGAATTATTTGGCAACTCGATCATGATGCTGCTTGTAATCAGTTTGTGGAATTTTGCTGCATCCCCTGATTAAATGATCAGCTGCTTCATCTTTTTCATTGCAGAGGCAGCATTTGCTGTTGATTGTAATGTGCAGAATTTTTGCTTTCATGCCATGAGTGGGCAATGGGATCACGCGGCAGCACTGGGTGAATGGGCATTTTTTGAGACTTGCTCCTTGCAGTGTTGAAGTCTGGGGGCGGGGGGGGGTTGCATTGTTGTCTTTGACCCACCCCTGCCAAGACTAGCATGGCTCCCAACTCCTCTGTAGGGGTTTGGGAGCCACAGTATTAGAGAGAACAGAAAAAGTTACCCTGAAGCTTTGCACTAGTGAAAGCAAGTTTAGCACAATTTCTAAGAAGCTGAGCAGGACTGGGACAGTCCTGAAGATGCCTCCTCCTTGACGGAGTGGTGCTCTAGTCCAGTGGTCTTCAACCATTTTCATTCCCATAAGTTTCCGCAGCCCCCCACAACTGAGGCTTTGACACCCCATTGGGGGGCTTGCCCCCAAGGTTGAAGAACACTGGTGTACATGGTTCCCTCCCTCCTTTTTGTCCTCACAATGACCCTAGGAGGTAGGTGACTCAGGGTCACCTGGACAGTTTTATGGCTGAACGGTGTTTTGATCATGGATCTTCACCAACACCAGAACCAATGCACTATCCTGGCTCACCAGGTTATTCATATGCACATGTGCATGCATACAAATGTATGTGCATGCATACATTTTATGCAACTGAATGATGAACTCATGGGGAGGACTACCAGCATAGAAGTGGTGGAAGCCTAGGTGATACCAACTATGAGTAGGGGTGGGCTTTTTGGTGATTTTTTCCAAAATTTCTTGATTAAAATAGCAAATTGCAATGTTACATGTTTCTGTCCAAATTGTTATTGCAAATTGTACAAACAGCACAATAGATAAGGGTGAATGGCCCTACAAAGGCAAGCAATCACTGGCACACACACCCCAGCCCAAAATCACCTGCTCAAAAATGCCCAAGCTGCACATGCTGCTTGGAGCATAAGAAACAGCTACTCACTACTTCCACATTCCATTAAAGTTGCCCCAGTATACACTGTGTACGATGAACATTTGTGTTCATGCAAGATTAAGCAAGCTTCCTCCTGTTTCTGCCACTCCTCCTCCTGATCCCTTACTGAAAACTATGTGTGGATTCCTCAAAACTGTGTCAAAAAGAAACAAAAGTGGTGCTATTTTTGTGAAATTGATCTAAATTTGTGTCAAAATAAGCCAACGTGGTGGTTTTTCATGTTTTGACCCAAATTTTGTTTTACGTAGCATTTTCAGCAGAAATTATCATAATTTTCATTCTATGTTCATCACTGACTCCCCCAGTAGAATCGCCACTGAACAGAGATGAATTAACTTAACCCCTGCATGTTAAACCACTTGACCCTACATGTTAAACCACTTGACCCTTCCAGGCATTGTGAGCAAATGAAGCACTTCACTCACTCGCTCACTGCCTAGCGCAGAAACACTCCGGCTTCTGAGCCATCAATGCAAACTATGATCCATTACAAGTGCAAGAGAGAGGCAGCCTTCTTCGGCATCTCTGTCTCCAACCCCACTCAAGCACATTTCCTCCCTGTCGTTTCAGCAATTATGGTCAGGACCCATGTCTTTCCTGTGGGTGATAATGACCAGCTAAGATTACTGTGCTCATGCATCATTAGTCTCAAACTGGCACAAGCAGCCTTTCCTGCTTCACATCCGCGAATAAGACCTCAACATCTGTCACAAAAATGTCGCCCACAGACCAGTCTGAGCCAGGAAGAAGCCCCTTAAATAGCAGAGATTCGATACATTCAGAAATGTATGTGTTGGCTGACAGAAGCACCCATTGCTTTTCCTAAAGCAATCAAAGCACCAGAGCCGTAATCCTCTACCCCAGTGTCTGGGGCAGTGACATCATGACTCTGCCCAACTGCGCCCCCAGGGCAATGATGTCACAGGTTCTCCCTGAAGAGGGGCAGGTGCAGGAGGCGGCCAGTGCCTCCTTCCTCAGGGAGAACCTGGAGGAGACTGGTTCTCCCCCGACATCTCCCCGGAGGGGGGGCGCCCGTGATCGCCTGCACCTTCAGGAACAGGGAAGGCTGCGTCCGCATTCCAAGCATGAAAGCAGTCTCCCCCTGGCATCTCCCCGGAGGGGGGGCAAGCGCGATCGCCCGCACCTCCTCCTTTGGAACGGGAAAGGCCGTTTCCTTCAGGAACAGGGAAGGCTGCATCCGCGTTCCAAGCGCGAAAGCAGTCTCCCCCCTGCATCTCCTTGGAGGGGGGGTGAGCACGATCGCCTGTGCCTCCGGGGACAGCCCGAAGAAGGCTGTCTTCCTGCCGCTTGCAGTGTGAAGGCAGTCACCTCTATAATGAGGGTGGAGCCTGGGGCCAATCCTGCGCCCCCATTATCCCAGCACCTGGAGCAGGTGCCCCTCAGGCTCCACCCACATTTCGGTACAGCAAAGCACAATTGTAGGTGCTCTCTGGACCAGGAGTGTCGCAAACATGCCGGAAAGAACATCCGCAACAACTCAGGAGATGTGCACCATCCTCCTTGTGCTGAATCCTGGGCCTGCGCCAGGAAAGTAAGGCTGGCCTAGGGAGGTCGACGTGTGGGGTTGGGGAGGATGGGGGAAGGTGGGTGTGGGGAGAGTGGGCTATGGCAGACCATGGGCAGACTGGCCCAGGGAAGGGGGTGGGATCAGCCTTGCTGACATAGGCTGGATCCAAACCCCTGACCGTGGCCCAGATGGCCTTCCTGGGGCCCCTCAGAATTGCCTCAGCAATTTTGCTGGCACAGCTCCAAGGAGCCCTATTGGGATGGCTGCTGCGCAGCACAAGGTAATTAATTAAGTGGATTGGGGTGGGGGGGAGGGCAGGGGAAGGGCATATACATGGGTGGGCCAGCCCAGGGAAGGGTGGAGCCAGGATCCGGCACTGCGGCTGGGTCCCAACCCCCATCCCAGCCTAGTCTAACCCAATCTGGGCTGCTCAGATTTTGCTGATACAGATCCGAGGAGCCCCACTGGGGGGCCACTACTAGACACCAGGTAAGGAGAATAACTTCACCTTAACCTGGGCTAAGTGGCATCCAGACCCAAACCCGGGCTGGATGCAACACAAGCTGGCTGGTCTGCCTGTTCCTGTGCGGTTAGGATTGGGCTGCCCAAAGTATTAATGTGGTGGACCAAGTTGTTGACTGTTGAAAGAGAACAGAGTGTCGTATTTCCTGTTATCTGAGATATTTGACTTTTACATCAAGTCAACTGACCATACACAAAAATGTTGTTTTTGTATTTCTTGTGAATACATTATGACAGCTAGTCAGGGCAACAGACACAACTCCAGTGGTGTCATCTAAATGATTTAAGAACAGATACTCACTTTTGATTGGCACGTGTCGGGACCCGCCCACCAGAGGTGACGTCATAAGCCGGAAGTGATGTCGTGGCAGGAAGTGACATGAAAAAAGCCCTTTTTGAGGCCTCAGATGGTTTTAAACTGACCCAACAGTGGCAACAGGATTCCACAGCACCCCCAGAACATGTGAAGGAGGCCTGGCATCATGTTAAAACCCCAGAGTAACTCATTTTTCAGTGGCAAGGAAAGGAAAGGCTCCGCTCGCTGGCTGCCTGCCTGGCTCTGAGAACATGCAGGCAACTCAAACATGCAGGAAATTCAAACGTTGCAGAGGGCGGAGTCAACGAGTGGGTGGGCGAATGGGCGGGGCCAGCTGTAATCCTAGAAACCGGTACTCGCGTACCCCCGCGTACCCCCTGCATGACATCACTGCACAACCCTCCAGCAAGCTGCAAAGGATTCTGACCCATAGAAGGCCCAGATCATCTCCCATGCAGTGTACTGAGCAAAATGAAATTTCTAGCTCATCCCTGAATATCTCACAGAGCGGCAGCCACAATACTGAGCTAGATGAGCCAACGGTCACACTCAATTGAAGACAGGCTCAGCTGCTCATAAGCAATTTGCAACAATACTTTTAGAACAATCGCAGTCGGAAAAAAAAATTAAAATAAGAAATGGACGAGAAAAGAATCTTCCTATCAACACAGCACACAAAGGTCTACAGAAACAAAAGAATCTTCACTCAATGCCCCCCCAAAAAACTGACTGGAAAGGGGCCAACCTATCCATTCTGAGGAAGGAAGTTCCACAAGGAGGTGTCACACCAAAGAATGTGATCTCATGGACCATTATCAACTGACAATTAAGGACATGAGAATGGAGAATCTGATTGAGGATCAAGGGAAATATGCCCTGGAGTCTATGGGCACAATCCTAACCTGGAGTTAAAGGTAAAGGTTTCCCCACAACCGAATGGTCTAGTCGTGACCGACTGTAGGGGGCGGTGCTCATTTCCGTTTCAAAGCCTGTAGAGCCGGCATTTTGTCTGAGGACAAGCTTCCGTGGTCAAGTGGCCGGCTTGACTATAAGCCGTAGCGCACGGAATGCCCTTACCTTCCCACCGAAGTGGTCCCTATTTATCTATTTGCATTTAGGTCCTTTCGAACTGCTGGGTTGGCAGGAGCTGGGACAAGCAACAGGAGACAGCACAGTTAGGCCAGCGCAGTTAGGCCAGCAAAGTTTGGCTGGCACAAGGGACACTGTAAAGTATGTTTGGACCACTCTCGGAGCTAGAGAGGCCAGCACACAGATGTGCACCCATCCTCCCTGACTCCGAGAGTAGTCCAAATGCACTTTATGGTGGCCCTTGTGCCAGCCAAACGTTGCTGGCCTAACTGTGCTGGCCTACTTCCAAGTTAGCATTGTGCCCTATAGTAGATGTGCTTATTCAAAGGGCTCCTCTAGGAGATCACCTTAGATGAAGTGGTTACCTCAGTCAGCAAAATTGGTGGCAGATGCCCACTTCCTCCTGCTCAGTTGCTTCTATGTCTCAAATGTTCTTGGCCACCAATCGCCTTTCCTCCACATCTCCTCCTTTGCTCCAACCTCCTATTAATTTTTTGGTCCAGGGAGTGGGCAGAACGGAGTCTGGGATATCACCAAGCAGTAGCATAACTACAAGGAGGTGGCATGGTAAATATTGCAGGCAAGACAATGCACTGTGTAAGTGGCCTCTTCCATTCATTGTCAGAGACATTCCGGGCAGCGACAGCAGTGTTGCCATCACTGCCCAGAATGGCTTTGATGGTGAGTGAGAGTGGCTGCTTACACAGTGCATTGTGGTGCCTGAAATACTTACCACACCACTATAAATTGCTTTTGGGCCACTTTCGGAGTCAGAGAGGATGGTGCACGTCTGTGGGTTGGCCTCTCTGACTCCGAGAGTGGTCCAAACATTCTTTACGGTGTCTCTTGAATGAATGAATGAATGAATGAATGAATGAATGAATGGAGTTTATTACGGACTTAGACCAGTACAGGTGTCTCTTGTTTTGGCCAAACTTTGCTGGCCTAACTGTGCCAGCCTAACTCCAGTTTAGGATTGTGTGCATGCACACACACACACACACACACACACACACACACACACAGTTACAAGACGTGCTGCCTCATGCAGCAGGAGGTTATGGGGCCAAATCTTATAGACACACTATATTTCTATACGATGGCACATGTGATACAGCTGCAGAGCAAGAAACAGACCCAAAGTTTGGATTCGGAAAAGTTCCAACCCCCCTGGCTAAATCTGTGGCGAAGCCAACGATACAAAAAGCCGACAGCACATGGCAGGAAGACAAAAGCCGGGATTCTGAGAGCTGTTTCCAAATGGCTTCAAAGCCCTCTCAGGCTTTACCCATGACTCCAGCTGCCAGATGGGAACCTGTGGTGGATGCTCCAGCCACAAATCCTTGTGTTTTGCTCATCAGTGTTACAGAAACCTGGAAATGCCTTTCTTTTTTTTCTTTTTCTGAAAGGAGAAGTCAGAGATCATAGCTGGCTGATCCATTTGTAAGCTGCCCAGCATCTTTTTCCCCGCTGGAATGCATTTGGAAAGGATTGCGAAAAAAGCCCCATCTTATCTCCCCCCCCCAAGGCATCATTCCCTTAAAAACGCAGAGCTCAGGTGTAGTGGGAGGATTTGGGCCCAGGATCTTTGAGGTGAAAGAGCAGGCAGGCACCTCTGGACTTCGGGACACTGTCTGTATGGAGCGTCGACTTTTCCCTTCCGTGAGCTTATGAGGTTTATTTCCTTGGCTGGAAGGGAAAGTAATTTAGCTTGATAAAGCCGTAAGTGCTGAGATGGAGCCACGTCTTGACAGCCTACATTTCTTACTTTCTTTCCGACACATCCACCGTCTAAGCGAGTGGAAATTTTAGCCCAGTGAATCCATTACCTGTGCTGCTAAATGAGGTTTTGCTGACATAACTTGTTCCCCGTCCTGCAAATCTATTGAACTGTACACCCGTTTGGTACAAGACGGTGACGGCCATTCCCTCTCACTCAAAGGTCAGCATGAAGCCTACATCAGCTCACAAATCTTCCCTCCTGTTCCTAGGAGATGCCACCACTGGCCTTCGGAAGACTTTCAGTTCTATGCAACGTCAGATCTGTTCTCATCCAAACTGGGCAGCAAAGACAAGGATGAAGCTGCTTGTTATTTCTGACCGTTCCTCCCAATGAGGAGTTATGAAGGGTGCTCCATCCAGGCAGTAGCGTAGCTACAGGGAGCAGCGCAACAAGTATTGCAGGAGCTGCAACACACCACATAAGCAGCCACTCCCCCTCGCTGCCAGAGCCAGCCCAAATTGCAAGCCGGTTGTTTGCAAGGGGAAAACAGCCACTCCAGCCAGGGCAGCTGCACACACTTAGAGCGCAATCCTGTACCCCCGCTGCGCCGGCACTACGCTCTTGCGCCAGCCAAGCGCTGTCGCAAACATGCCATCAAGCGCATCGGCATCAGCAGTGCAGCGCTGGACCGGTGCAAGCAGCAGCACCAACGTTTGTGCACTGCTGCAACCGCTAGCAGTGCTGGCCAGGCACACCAGGAACCGGAACGCCCGGATGATTGACAGCCCTCCGCCCCTATGGCGGAGGGCTGCCATGCCTCCCCAAGCCTCACTGCGCCCGAATCGCTCCACTTTAGAGCAATTCGGGACGCGAGGGAGGGCGAGCAGGCCCAGCAGCAGCTCGCCCGTCCTCCGGAGAGGCGGCGGAACGGCATCCCGGGCCGTTCCACCTGGATGACGCCTCTGGTGCTGGCCCTGTGCCGGTCGAGTGCCAGCGTCGCTCGGTTGGAGCAGGTTCTCCTTGAGGGCGGTCCAGAGGCATGCCGGGGACATAACTGGGCGGCGCAGTGGGTGGAGACGGGGTTTTTGACACAGGATGGCTGTAGTGATGAATCCTAAAGCCCACCCCCAGCCTCGGTGGCCCCAATTCAGGCCGCCCCTGCGCACATGCACCTGCAAAACAGCAGGTACAGATCTGAGCAGTCCCATTGGGATGACTGGGGCTTACACGGGTGTAAGGGAAATACCTCCCCTTGGCCTGCACTTCACTGCTGCTGCCTCTTAATGGGCTTTAGGATAGAGCCCTGTTATGTTGGCCTTACTTAGGATTGGGCTGCCCAATATGCAGAAATCGGCAGATGTAATAATACAGCATGGAAATAAACACTTAAAAGTGCATGCATTACCATTAAAGGCACACCTGCCAAGGAAAAAATAGCAAACATAATTTCTACCTTTCGATACCCTACCCCCTTTAAAGAAAGCAAATAAATCCATTTTTGTTTCACTGATTTTTTTTTATCGCTTTGCAGCCTACTTAAATAGAGGACTGCCAAATTTACCCTTGCACTTGGTGTTTAAAGTTGCACTCTTTAATCACAGACATCCTTTATCAGCTCCCCGAGGCTGCTCTCTATGGTCCTCAATCAGCAGAGGATAAGCGCTTCTCATGACTCAAAATACTTAGCAGCCCAGTAATTGAAAGGTATTATTAACAACACTGTCATCTGTGTTGCCTGTTTAATTAACTGGTCAGCACATGAAGCCTTGGGAGTCATTAGTTAGATCCATGATTGTTTCACACACACACACACACACACACACACACACACACACACACACACAGAGAGAGAGAGAGAGACATTGTCTTTTCAAGAATGATCTGTAGCATCTCTAATTTGTTGATTGGCTGTGGCTGAGTCAAAGGTTCTTAACTGAGAACTTGTCGCTTGACCTCAAGATCAGTAGAGGCAGAATTGGTGAATATAGGCTGCCTCCCACAACAATTAATGTAGCCAGAGGGGGCCGGGGGTAGCTAAACAAGAGCAGGATGGTGCAATTGCACTGGGCAACAAACACTAGGAGGGCAACAAGCTGAGCTTGACACTCGTGACCAAAATTCTGAAAACCACGGTATGCATGAATAATACTATACCATCCTGTTATATACCCTTTGATGTGGAATTTAATGCAGAATGCAATGAAACAAACCAGAATGTAATACCGCTTGATAAAGATCAAGTGTTATGGGGTTATGGCCAAAAACCCAGAAAATGAAAATATAACTGTCAAACATCCGGACAGTTTGTCATTCTAAAATGTGGGTCCTGGTGCTAAAAAGTTTGAGAACCACTGTGGCTTATTTTATTGTATTGTTAGCTGCCTTATGAATCAATGGTGGTTATCAGTATTGTAGAACAAGGGGAGGGAAGGTTGCAGAATGAGGCAGTGGGCATGAAAGTGAGAAGATTCCCTAGATCCAAAGTCAGAGAGAGAAAGAGAGAGAGTTCATTACTTTGCTAGATCAGAATGTACTATCAAAATATCCTGATTCTTTTCACAATTTAATCAAATATATTCAAAAGCAGACTTTTCTAAGAACTTTCCTAACCTGCAATCCTAACCTGGAGTTAGGCCGGCACAGTTAGGCCAGCAAAGTTTGGCCAGCACAAGGGTCACCATAAAATGCATTTGGACCACTCTTGCAGTCGGTGAGGATGGAGCACATCTGTGTGCTGGCCTCTGACTCTTAGAGTACAATCCTAACCTGGAGTTAGGCTGGCATAAGCTAAACCAGCCAGTGTGCTGGCCTCACTGACTCCAAGAGTGGTCCAAACATACTTTATGGTGGCCCTTGTTCCGGCCAAACTTTGCTGGCCTAACTGTACTGGCCAAACTCCAGGTTAGGATTGCGCTCTAAGAATCCTACTCTCCCCCCCCCCCAAAAAAATCTGCACTATTTTCAGCTTTGTGTGTTAAAATAATATCTGGAACCATGGGGGGGGGGCCCTAGACCAGACTGCTGCTGTCTCAGACTGTTGAGCATCTCATCCATTTTACACACCTGTCAATCATCAGGATTGCTTTGGCCTTTTCTGTGGCCCTAGTAGAAAACGAAATTGGGAATTCCTTCCACAGGCCAATGAATCAGAACTTCCCTAGTTGGACTGTATTTTGGGTCAGTTTGCCTCAGGCTGGAGCCCAAATGCAGTAAATTGCCTTCAAAGCAAAACTAAGTTATACCTGATCACTGAAAACTGAATCAACTCCTGAATATTTGGACAAGCAAATAGTGGGAAAAGGCAGAAACCCAAAACGACAGCAGACTAAAGCAGTTCTCCAGAATTCTAAGAGTTGACTCTCTGGGGGCTTTGGGAATGGTTTTTGTTTGCTTTAATTTATTTATTTATTTATTTATTTATTTATTTATTTATTTAATTTATACCCCGCCTCTCTGCCCCAAGGCAGCTTACAACGTTTAAAATACAATGAAAACACAAAACTTAACAGTTAAAAACAATAGTTAAAAGCAATAATTGAAATAATTAAAATTTAAACAGTCAGCCCTGTGGATCCTCAAAAAGAATATAAAAACCAGCCGGCCTGTCAACAATTAAAAGCTTGTTGGAATAAAAAGGTCTTCAGCCCCCGCCGGAATATTGCCAAAGAGGGAGCAGTTCTTAGTTCTAAGGGGAGGGTATTCCAAAGTTGGGAGCCACCGCCGAGAAGGCCCTATTCGTGGCCGCCATCCCTCTCACCTCTCCTGGTGGCGGCACAGTCAAAAGGGCCCCCCCGATGACCTCAGAGCACGGTAGGATTGTATGGAAGGAGGCAGTCCCTCAAATACCCTGGACCCGAGCCATAAAGGGCTTTAAAGGTAAAAACTAGCACTTTGAATCGGGCCTGGAAGGGAACCGGCAGCCAGTGTAGTCGCCAAAGCAACAGCTCGACAGAGTCGAACCGACGTGCCCCAGCAACCGCACGAGCCGCCGCATTCTGTACTAGTTGTAATTTCCGGACCATCTTCAAAGGCAGCCCCACGTAGAGCGCATTGCAATAATCTAATCTAGATGTCACTAGGGCATGGGTCACTGTGGCCAGGTCCGCACAGCTCAGGTATGGTCGTAGTTGGCGAATCAGCCGAAGCTGAGCAAAGGCTCCCCTGGCCACCGCCGCCACCTGGGAATCCAGGCACAGCTGTGGCTCCCCCAAGCTGTGGACCTGCTCCTTCAGAGGGAGTGCAACCCCATTCAGAGCAGGACGATAGTCCAATACCCGGGCTGTGGATTTCCTAACCAAGAGCACCTCTGTCTTATCCAGATTTAATTTCAGCTTGTTCACCCACATCCAGCCCCCACAACTGCCTCCAGATAACGATCCAGGACCTCAACCACCTTCTCAGAATCAGGGGGAAAGGAGAGATAGAGTTGGGTGTCATCAGCATATTGATGGCACCCCACTCCAAACCCCCGGATGACTAAAAACATTATTGAATGTTTTTAGATTATCAAACACAAATGGAAAGGAGACAGAGGCATTTCTTAATAAGCAAACAGTTCCCACAAGTTGGGATCTTGCGAATCTCTCATTTCTTCGTTTACTTGTTTTTATTGGTTTTAGCATGGTTGTTTTTAGCCTTTTTTTTGTTTGCTTTATTTTTATGGTTTTTTTGCTTTCTGTTTTATTTGCTTTTATGCTGTGTTTTTACATTTTACTCACACCCCCTCCCTGAAACTAAGGGAAAGCGCAGGGTATCAGTTTTTACAAATAATCTCTTTATTGCAGGAGAACCAAAAGATCTATTTCATAATCATAAAGATTATAATTTTAATATTTTTTATTGAATTTGTGTAATTCAGAATCCCATTATTATTACTAGCTTTTTGGTACCCGGCGTTGCCCGGGTAAGAAATGTCATTGGGACTGTCACCAATCAGCTTAGCGATCCCGAAAAATGTGGATTTCGACCATTTTCACGTGGGGCACCCTGCGTACCCCCACCCCTGGGGTCAACAGGGGAGTTGTGCTCCCGCAGTGTTTGTCGCCAGGCCATAACGCGTATACGTGGTGAGTTTGGTGGCAATCGCTCCAGGTGTTCCAGCGAGTCAGTGTGGATGTTTTGTTTTGCACCCCTTCTCCCCCCCCCCCGCCAAGGGGGGCTGAACCGGGACTCCAATGGCATTGGGAGCGTCACCTCTCATCCCAGCGACCCCAGAAACTACGGACTCGACGCCGATTTTTGCCATTTCCAACTGTTTTCACGTGGGGACCCTTGCGTAACCTCACCCCCAGTGGCGCTAGGGGGGTCTGACCCCTGCAGTGTTTGTCACCAGGCCGCAAGGTGTATGCATGCCAAGTTTTGTGTCAATTGCTCCAGGAGTTGCGGAGCCTATGCGGAATATATGTACACACATACAAACACATGTTCTCTTTTATACCGTATATATAGATTAATCATAATCATAATAAATCCCATTCAGTGGGGGGAAAGGCAGAATATAATTTTTTAAAATAAATACATTTCAGTCATTGCAACACCAATTGGTGATCCATTGGTGTTGCAAAAGATTTATAGGTGTGTTGAAAGAGTGAACCACAGCAATTGAAAATTGCTGAAGAACTCTTACCAGTTTAGCAGCTCTGTTTCTAGGGCAAATGTCCGAATCTGTCCCTCTTCCTGTCCTGGCATTGCTGGTGGAAGAAGAGGGACAGTCAATTTGTTACTACAGACAGTTGCCTGAGTAACAGAGCCACAGAACACAGACAAGTCTCCCGGAAGCTGGAAGTGACATCAGAAGAGATGAAGACCATAGAGAAGATCATAGAGTTCAGTGAGCTGTGAGAAAAAAATGTTGAAAATTGATGCATTACAATAAAGCTGGAGGCCAAGAGGCATATAGCATTCCAGCTTCTTGTAACCAGTGGTGTCATTCAAATGATTTAGGAAAAGGAACTCACTTTTGATTGGCTCTTGTCGGGAACCCGGAACCAGCCACGGAGCCCGTTAGGATCCGGAACGCCCGTTTCCCCTGAATGACATCACTGCTTGTAACCCTTCGCATTAGCAGAACATGTGAAACCACTTTGCAGAGAAAGAAAAGTATGTGTTTATGTTTTACTAAGTGTGCAATCCTAACCTGAAGTTTGGCCAGCACAGTTAGGCCAGCCAAGTTTGGCCGACACAAGGGCCACTGTAAAGTATGCTTGGATCACTCTCAGAGAGGCCAGCACACAGCCGTGCGCCATCCTCCCTGACTCCGAGAGTGGTCCAAACGTGCTTTATGGTGTCCCTTGTACATTCCTCATCAGAGCCATTATGGGCAGGGATGGCAATGTGCAGGCACAGCAGGCAATGCGCAGGCACAGCAGCCCCTGCATGTTGCTGTCGCTGCCCACAACGGTTCCAAAGGCATGTGGGAGGGGCCGTTTTCGTGGCATGTTAGGCTCCTGCAGTACTTACCACACTGCCCCCTGCATCTACACCACTTAGTAAAGTAGCTGTGAAAGGCCCAGAGTATTTCTAGTAGCAAATGTCAACTGCGCTCGAAGTCGAAGGCACAATGCCCAACTCATCAGTGTCACAGAGCATTCAGGATTATTGCTATGTCAATAAACTGTGATAATTAAGGAAGGGAAGAGAAACAACAGGCCCTTTTGTGTCCTAAATATAGCTGTTCAAGCTCAATTACAGTTTCCTGGTAAAATTCCCAGACTTGGTTCCGTTATTCCCTTTAAAAACAAGGGCTGCCGGTCTGCTCAGAAGCAACCAGAGTGATCAAAACAGCTGCAGAAAATCTGCCGGAAAGCAGCAGCTGGGCTGGCAAAGTCAGTACCTCTTATTTCCACCATGAGTATAGTAAAACTCCCTTTAAAGGGAAATTGTTCTGAACAACAAGGAAGGCTGCAGCATCTGCTCACCTTGCCAAGCAGCCTCCTCTAGTCCTGCCAGTCCCAGTTTTGAAAACCATTTGGAGCCAGCCTTATCGGCAAACATTTTGGAGGAAGATGGATCAAACTTACAGCCCAATCCTATCCCCCACCGTCTTCTTCCATGCACCTACGTGGATGAGCCATACCACACCTGCAAGGGTGGGGCGGTTCTCGCTACTCAGATCTGTGCCCAAGATTTCGCCAGCCCAAGTCCAAGCAGTCTTTGTAACACTGCTTGGGTCAGGGATGGGGGTTAGGATCTGGCCTGCATGGCTGCGGCCAGTCCCATGCCTCTCCCAGGCCCAACCTGCCTCTGGGTCCAACCTCCCCCCATGCAAAAAACCCTCCCCGCCTCTGTAACCCTTTCCCCACTCTGTGCCGGCCTATCTGTGTCAGTCCAAACTCACCATCTCTGGGGCTGGATCTGGTACTGGGAGGCCTGTGCAGATCCTTGTGCTGGCCTACTTGGCTTTCAAGAAACCGCTAACATGCCTTATGGCATGTCTGCAATACTCAGGAGCCTGCTCAAGGGACCTATGCCCAGGGTTACCATATGCAAACTGGGACAGAGTGCCTATACCTTTAACCATTGTATAGAAGAGGGAATTTGGGCAGGTGGAGCTTAGCACAGAAGGGTTTCAAAAACTGCACCTGCCAAAATTCCTTCTGCTATACAATGGTTAAAAGTATAGGCACTCTGTCCCAGTTTGCATATGGTAACCTGATGATAGCGTAGAAGCAGCTTACAGCTGTGAGGCTTGGAAAGGCTTCAAGGTCGCAGAGCTCCGGCAAGGAATCACTCAGACGACAGAGATTAGGGTAGCAAGAGCTTCTATATTCTCAGAAGAAGGCTTCTTGCAGCAAAGAACAGCCAACAGGTACAGCAAAGCTCCTCCAACAGCAACACTTACATCTCCAGCAACTGACCACAGGTGTTTCTGTTCTTGATTAAATAGTCCCCAGCATCCGATCAGATGATCTCATCCCCAGGCTGAAGCTGAGTCAGAATGACTCAGCACTTTACTGCTGGTCTGCTAGGCCTGAATGACTCAGCACTTTACCCCCTGAGTCAGCCTAGTGTTAGGCCTTTCCCCATTCAGGCCTGTACATTTCCAGGGACTTCCTTCAGTATCCCAACATAACCCTACCTATGCCAGCTCAGAAGCACAATTGGATTGCTCTGACCAGGGATTTAAGTGGCCTAATTGGGGACAGGATAGCAACCCACTGAAATGCAAAAATGAGTAACATTTGAGATTTGAGAATAACTGGTCACTTACGTAAAAAGGTTTTTAAAAAAACCTTTCCCTTTGGGGCAATTTGCAAGACCTACCTGGTCAAAATATCTGCATGTTCATTTATGTTGTTCTGACTTGCCTTTAATCCCTTGTCTGATCTCTTGCCCCTGATGATATAATCTCATAATCAAATCTCATTGATCTCAAGGGCTGTGCAGGCCTGGATGGGATAATTTGTGTGATACATCCAGGATAGAAGATGAAACAGGAACCAGAGAAAAATGGCACTAGAAAATTAACAGGGGATTAATAATAATAATAATAATAATAATAATAATAATAATAATAATGATGATGATGATGATGATGATGATGAAGAAGACTATGTGTGTGTTGCTGCTGTTTTAGAATATTTTCACAATGTAATGTCTTTCAGGGTAAGAAAATTCTACCCTCCTGAAATTGCTAGTTTTGCCCCAAAAATCAAAACTGAGGGCTATTTGGTGCAGCTCTGATCTTGACACAAATGCTGACTGAAAACTACACCCCACAGAGAGTATCACAATCCATTTTATCCCACAACTAGTCATCAGTAGTAAAAATCACAGGGGTGAATTTTCTCCTGACCTGTGCAAGCTGTGCACAGGTGACTTGTGACTTCGTGACTTGAATTAAACAAAATCAACCCCTTATGAAATTGTGGCTCGTCGTTGTCTACATAAAATGTAGGAGGGGAACTTGAGTGAAGAATGTGAGTTGCAGCCTATTTGGTGATGGGATCCTCATGTCTGATGGCTCATAGAATCATAGAGTTGGAAGGGACCTACAAGGTCATCTAGTCCAGCCCCCTGCCTGTAGCAGGAAATTCTCCTAGAGCATCGCCATTCAGGTTTCTGTGGAGTCTCCACAGACTCCACAGTTCTGTGGAATTGGCTGGGGAGCTGATTGGGGAAACATCCACACAATGCTGGCCCGGCCACATCATTCAGCCTTAAAACAGCTCACATTAAAATAGCAGTTCCCATTTACCGTCCCACACCCCCAGAAAAACCGTCTGAAACTCCCTCCATCGGCTCTATCTACATCAGACTTCATTATCATCAGCACGTTACACTTTGGAGCTTATCCGTGGCATGAACCATCCTCTCAGGGAGATGCCAATTTCATCTATTCTCATTCCTGGGCACTCTGAAAAGTTAATCTGTTCCCAGTTGCACAGCTCTCTAGGAATGCCCTCACAACTAAACAAAAGCATTTTGGGAAATGCACTAGATCTGTGTCTCATACCAGTGGGTCCAGACCTCATTGTTGGTGGGGTATGAAACTGAAACTGACAAGCTTGGACCTGAAAAGGAAACTATATTAAGGGTGCAATCCTAACCTGCGCTGGACTAGGCAGACCTACGTTAGGAGGCAGCAGCAGCTCAGCGCAGAGCAAGGGAATCCCCTTCCCCCAGGGTAAGCCCCAGCCAGGCCTATGGGGTTGCTCAGATCAGCCACGTCCTGTCCTAACAGCCATGTCCTGTCTTTGCCCACGGCAACACTCCATAACGCTTCCCGCCCACCTCTGGCACACTCTTGGCACTGCCCTGAGCCAGCAGCACTAAGCCGGCACTCAACTAGCACAGCTGACGGTTGCAGTGGCACCTGTAGGCCAGCACTCCTGCTTGTGCTGGCCTTATGACACACCTTGATGCACCTTATGACCAGTGATGTCACGCGAGTACCGGTTTCTAGGATTACAGCTGGCCCCGCCCATTCGCCCACCCACTCGTCGACTCCACCCCCTGCAACCTTTGAATTTCCTGCATGTTTGAGTTGCCTGCATGTTCTCAGAGCCAGGCAGGCAGGCATGCAGCAAGTGGAGCCTTGCCTTGCCACTGCAAAATGAGCTGCTCTGGGGTTTTGGGACTGTTGGGTCACTTTAACATGATGCCAGGCCTCCTTAACATGTTCTGGGGGTGCTGTGGAATACTGTTGCAACTGTTGGGTCAGTTTAAAATCGTCTGAGGCCTCAAAAAGGGCTTTTTTCATGTCACTTCCTGCCACGACCTCACTTCCGGCTTATGACGTCACTTCCGGTGGGCGGGTCCCGACATGTGCCAATCAAAAGTGAGTACCTGTTCTTAAATCATTTAGATGACACCACTGCTTATGACACACTTGCGACAGCACTGGCGAGACACACTTGCGAGAGCGCTGCGCCGGCACAATACCAGGTTAGGATTGCACCCTGAGCCCTATGGAAAGTGAAACTGAGCTGCACGCTTGGTTTTACTTGTGAGCAGTCAAATGTACCTCCGTCTGCTTTGAAGTGTGAGCCAAGAGGAACACAACATCACCAGCATCATCCTAATGCAGGCTCCAAAAAAACAAACACCACTACTTGAGGAGGGTCTCACCCAGTGGTGTCATCTACAGACAAGGAGAGGGAACGCTGGGCGGGACTTACATTTTGATTGGCAGCCCATCCGTTGCGTTCCGCCGCCTGCCCGTCCTCCACGCGGGGTGCCCATGGTTGGCGCGCCCCACCGCTGCTCACCCAGGCACCTGGCGCGCCCCCCAGCCCCCCGGCGAGCCAGCGCCCCTTCCGAGGCCAGGGCAGCGCGGGCAGGCGGCAGAACGCAATGGACGGGCAGCCAATCAGAGCGCAAGTCCCGCCCAGCATTCCCTCTCCTTGTTTGTAGATGACATCACTGGTCTCACCCCTTCAAGATGACAAGCAAAATGGATTGAGCCCTATGGAAAGTGAAACAGAGCCACACGTGTGTGTTTGTTCATGAGTAGCTAAGTAGGCAGCTGGGCCTGGGCTCCTATCAAAGGCAAGGTGAAGGGGAATGCAAGATTACCAGAAGGGTCCCGATCCAATCTGCTCAACAAATGCTCCAAAAGCCGGTTATCCCATCACCATATTAGAAGGGACAAAAAAACCTGAGGCTTCAGTAGGTGCTAAGATGAAACTGTTTGGGGTTATTTTTAGTTTCCTTAAGCCAGATGGGTCCTGAAAAGAGTGTAATTTTAAAAATGTGGGTCCCAGTGCTAAAAGGTTTGGGAAGCACTACGCTAGATCATATTGTAGAGCCCCATGCTCCTGCTTTCTGGCAGTCCTCAGAAAGCACACAAGCTGCCACTGGGGTAGAACCCTTTGCAGTGGCCCCACATTATCATGGGGTGCACCTAGAGGACACATAACAAGCTTTGCAGGTGGTTGCATATACAGCGTGGTGAATTGCTGCTTGGTAAATGGTCATCTGTATCCACCATCTCGGGGACGTGGTGGCAAAGCGGGTTAAACCGCTGCTGCTGGGCTTTCCGACTGGAAGGTTGAGAGTTCGAGACTGCGCGACAGAGTGAGCTCCTGTTGCTTGTCCCAGCTCCTGCCAACCTAGCAGTTCGAAAGCATGTAAAAATGCGAGCAGATAAATAGGGACCACTTCGGTGGGAAGGCAACGGCGTTCCGTGTGCTACGGCATAGAGTCAGGCCAGCCACATGACCACGGAAGGTTGTCCTTGGACAAAACGCTGGCTCTACAGGCTTTGAAACGGAGATGAGCACCGCCCCCCACAACTAGACCATTCGGTCGGGGGGAAACCTTTACCTTTAATCCACCATCACTTTCATCTTCAGATGGTTAGGATTCAGATGCGGGTCTACCAGGCCTGTGAAAAATGCCTCAATTTCTCCATTCTTTCAACCACATTGGTTGACCTGGGATCATTCAAAAGTAGTAGGCTATCAAGGAATGGTGGCTACTGCAAAGAGAAGGTGTTCCAGCCCATGCCGATGGCCAAGGGCTGGATGGCCAAGGGCTGGAGCATCAGAGGAAGGAGCAAGTCTAGCCCAAGGCTGGCATAGAAGAGCTTTATTGGTCTATTCTAAAACATACGAGCATTAACTTACAGGAGTATCTCTAGGCTTGCAGGGGCATCTCCAGGCATGGATTTACATTAGTTTCTTAATAATGAAACTACATACATTATTATGTATTATGTACATTAGTACATAATAAGGCTTGCATGCTGGCATCTTTAGGCATAAATCACCATCAGACGGCATTTCAGGTGACTCTACAGATGAGATCTGAGAGCATGGCAAGGCGACCACTCCAAGCAATGCAGCCTTCAGAGTTGATCACAAAGCTCGAGAGGGAGCAAAGCCATGGCCAAATGCAGAGGCTTTTATAGGCTAGGTGCTTGCATTTCGGGAAATCTGTGCCAATTGGCAAAAACAAACTATTTGACAGCACAACGATATACCGACAAACGTGGATCGCATCATTAAGAAACCTTTCATCTCAAGAAGTAGGAGATGTTCCCCTCATTAGAAGACCTCTTGTTATACACCTGCGACAGATAAGAGACATCTTATCAGTCACGTGCCATAGATAACAGAATGAATGTTCGGAGAGTGAGAACAGATAAAAAGAAATACTTGTTTACCCAGTGGGTAATTAATTAAGCAATGGAACTCCTTGCCACAGGAGGTGGTGGTGGCATCTGGCCTAGATGCCTTTAAAAGGGGACTGGACAGATTTCTGGAGGAAAAGTCCATCGTGGGCTATAGGCCATGATGGGTTGGGCAACTTCCTTACATTAATAGTAGGCTACTTCAGAATGCCAGGTGCAAGGGAGTGGCAACAGGATGCAAGCATCTTGTTGTCTACTGAGACTCCTTAGGCACCTGGTGGGCCACTGGAAGATACAGGAAGCTGGACTAGATGGGCCTTTGGCCTGATTCAGTGAGGCTCTTCTTGTGTTCTAATGAACTGATGCCATCAAGGAGGTTGACAGAGGATCTGTCCTAAGGAGGAGGATGTCCCATCCCTAAGGATGTCCCATAAGGAGAAGGTTACCTAGCTTATTTGGTACACATAAAACATAAACATAATTCGTGGCTTTGAAGTGGACAACATCTTACCGCCCCATTCTCATATTGACCAAGGGCGGCAGCTAAGTTGGACTTTGTTTGGAGTTCAACTTCTCTTGCTTCTCCTCAAGGGAACTGCTCAATGAGCATGCAGGCAAGTCCCCCACCTCTGAAAGACACACAGAAAATTGCTGACAGGCACACAAGATGTGAGACAGTAGCTAAGGGAGCAATCCTAAACCGAGGCTACAATCCTATACTCACTTTCATGGGAGTAAGCTGCATTGAACACAATGAGACTTACCTCTGTTAGGCCGGCATAAACTAAGGCAGCAAAGTTTGGCCAGCACAAGGGCCACCGTAAAGTACGTTTGGACCACTCCCGGAGTCAGAGAGGCCAGCACACAGATGTGAGCCATCCTCCCTGACTCCTAGAGTAGTCCAAACATGCTTTAGAATGGCCCTTGTGCTTGGCTAAACTGTGCTGGCCTAGCTTATGCCGGCCTAACTCCAGTTTAGGATTGCGCTCTGAGTTATAACATGATGGAAGACAGTTGCTAGCTCTGACACCGGCTGTTACAGAAGGTTTGTTTTGCACTGAGCATGAACCAAAATGTTTCAAGAAACTGGAAGTTAAAAAGAGGCTTGGTGGGCAGGCAGGGAGATATCTCGACTTTCAATAGCCATAAGCTCCAATTGCTTCATTGCATTAGTACCGCATGACTTACAAAATAGAAGGGGAAAGTATTTCGCTGACATAAATACACTATCACTGAACTCTCCCTCTGCTTTACTTTCCCAGCACCAGCTGTTCGCTTTCATAGCTCTCCTCCCCACCGCATTTTACCTCAAATAACTTTTTCAACCATTCTGACAACACCTTGAAAGCCGGAAAAGGTGACCAGTGATTTGCACAACGATTCACTGAATCATCTCAATTGTCTTGAGACATATAAAATTGTGCACGGGATAGATAGAGTGGATAGAGGAACATTCTTTTCCCTCTCTCACAGCACCAGAACCGGGGGACAATTGAGCGTTGGAAGAGTGAGAACGGATTAAAGGAAATACTTTTTCACCCAGTGGGTCATTACTCTGTGGAACTCCATGCCACAGGAGGTGGTGATAGCATCTGGCCTAGGTGCCTTTAAAAGGGGATTGGACAGATTTCTGGAGGAAAAGTCCATTGTGTCCATTGTGAGCACCTGCCGGAAGGGTGGGGGCCACCCATCCCCCCCAGGCGAGCAGGCGCCCCCTCCAAGGCCAGGGACAGCCGCGGGGCGAGCGGAACGAAAGCAGAAGTGCACAGACGGGCTGCCAATCAAGTGGTAGTCCCGCCTAAGTCCAGCCCTCCGTTCCCACAAGTAGTTTGTAGATCCCATTGCTGGCAATGGTCTCTTGTCCAGATAAAGTAGGGATTATAGGGTTAACCCCCAAGGTCTTTGCAAGCCTCGGGAACACAGCTGTAGGCTGATGAGGCCCCTGGCTATGAAGGGAGGCCAGCACAGGTGCAGATGGGTGTGGCTGATGGTAAAGCTTGCCCACTGATTGGCTGGCCTCAGTATAAAGCTGGAGGCAGGAGCTGGAGAAAAGAACCTGGGAAGGTGCTGGAGGATGGTACGTGGGAAGGTGCTGGATGGGAGCACCAGGTAGGTGCTGGACTGACAGATTGCTGGACTGCCTGCCTGAAGGACTGTTGGATGGACTGATGGACTGGCTGAAAGACTGGATAAGGTAAGGTTATTGTGGGGAATAACCATTGGGAATTGTTGTATGGCTGCCACGCCCCTGGAGCCACCAAGTGGAGGAGGCAGTTGTGGCTTGGGCAAGCTGACTGCCTATTGTTTGGTGGTGGGGTTTGTTGGTGTTAGGGTACCTGGAGCTAAGCCAGTGATGAGGGGAGTCTGGAGGAGGCTGGCCAGCCGGTGATCCCAGGCAAAGCTGCTGGAAGAGAGGAGGCCCAGTGGGTGACCGAACCCCCTCCCTCTTGCCTATCTCTGAGGCCACTCTGAAGGGGAAACTAGTTAGCCTAGTGTGGGCATTGGGGCCCTTGGGGAGACCCAGCAGAGAATTTGGCGGAACACCCCCACCCCCTAAATGACCACAAGCTGGTCATTGGCTTTCTGTCTTTTTTCTACCTTTTGTGTCCCTCTTTGACGAGATTGCTTGGGCATTACATGGCACCCCCCTCCCCGAATTGTGCCTCGAAACTACTTGACTGTGGCTTAAACATACGAAAGGGCTGCCTATCATCATTGGCACACCAGGAACAATATCCCCAAACTTTGATAAATACTTAATACAACTGGAAATACCAGCAATAACACCAGCTGAGCTGCAACCGATTGCTGTCATTGGAACAACTTTGATCCTTCGCTGATACCTGCGAGGCTCCTAGGTCTCTGGTTGAGACCCAACCCCCGCAGGCAACACCAGCTAGTGATTCTGTGATTTAATTTTTGTGTTGTAACACTGTACTTCATTAGCTGTGCATTTTTTTAAAAAACGAACACACACACACACACACACACACACACCTCTGCAGATGCCAGTCTGGGGTAGGCGAAAAAACTGCCGCCCAACAGCCAATCAAGCGACAGCAAAAAATTCCTACCCGGTCCCCAAAAGGGCAACCAGCTACTCTCAGATTGTACACCGGGAGGGAGGGAGGGAGGGAGGGGCTCGTGAAACGGGCGCAAACTGAGCCTGGAGACCCCGCAGCCTCCCGCTCTTAGCCACGCCATGCCCCTGCAGTTCAAGGCAGCCAATGGCAGCCCCGCATTTTCCTACCCTTGCCCTGCGAATTGGAGGGGCCACGCAAAGGGCGGCGAGGGCGAATCCTGCATTCTAACCCACCGTCATTCTAACCCTGCCAGTCTTGCAATGCGTCACACACAAATCAGCCAAGGAAGGATGGATGAACTTGGTCCTTGGCACGGTCTCTCCATCCACCCCCAAAGCCCCCTCTACTGTATCTTTCCTTGTCTTGTGTGCAGTCGCATGGATGAAATGAGTAGTCTATCTGTTCCTCCTGCATGGGAATGTGTGTCGTGCGTGCGTGTGCTTGGGAAACTTTTATCCAGACATGTCATGTAGCGGGCACTCGGGGGTATGTTGTCCGAGCCAGGCAGGCAGGCAGCGGAGCGAGGGAGACCGACGGCGGCAGCAGCAGCGTGAGCAGGTAGGCTGCCTGGGGCTCCCTCTTGAGGAGGTGCGGCAGTTCCTGGGGGGATCAGTAGCCCATGCGGTGGCCCTGGAGAAGGCCCAGGACTCCCGGGCCTTCTCCCGGGCCGCCGCACGGCCTACCGAGGAGGCGCAGAGGTTCCGGGGGGGGGAATCGGTAGCCCGTGCGGGGGTGCTATGGAATACTGTTGCAACTGTTGGGTCAGTTTAACATGATGCCAGGCCTTCTTAACATGCTCTGACTGGGGTGCTGTGGAATACTATACTTCCGGCTATGACCTCACTTCCGGTGGGCGGGCCCCGACACAAGTGCCAAACAAAAGTGAGTACCTGTTGCTAAATCATTTAGATGCCATTACAGCTTTTATCCGTTTTCAAACTGCATTATGAGAAGCCCCAGATCAACTCAAGGCCTCCTTCAGTGCCAACCTGAACTTTTGGGACAGCAGCTTGAAAATCAAGACTCTCCAGTTGCCAAAAGGGACTCTCTTCAAGCAACTGCTGTGCTGCAAGGGAGGAATCACTCAGTGGGAAAGACCAGCCCTCTCACTGCATGGAAGTTAAGTGAATTCACAGGGTGTCACAGGGAAGCCGTTCTTTGCTTCTCGCCTGTCTCGCAACCTTTCTAGCATCGGAACCCACTTTGTAGGTACCCAGCCAATCAGGATACCTCCTAAGACTGGAAATGATGCCATAGAGC
This sequence comes from Lerista edwardsae, assembly GCA_029204185.1. Taxonomy (NCBI): domain Eukaryota; kingdom Metazoa; phylum Chordata; class Lepidosauria; order Squamata; family Scincidae; genus Lerista; species Lerista edwardsae. The sequence continues at coordinate 5,984,034 of JAJKFI010000036.1, read as the reverse complement.
AGGAAGTGACATCATTGTGCCTGTAAAAAAACCACGTATATAAATTACTATAGGTTATCAAGTGCAACCGTTGTTTTCAGGTATGTGGAAGCACTGAAATTTTTTTTCAGAAACGTTTTTCTCTGTTTGGATATTCCCTAGAAATGTTGCAAAAATGCAACTTTTAAAAAGTAGCACAAATGCATGTATGGTAATAAACGGGTTCTCCATGAGCCCCTGACAATCAGCTCATGACTCCCCTAGGGGGTCCCCAGTGCTAGGTTGGGGACCACTGTTGTACAGTAGTCCTTGGTTCTGGTTGCAGAGAAGCATGACTCTGGGTGCAATCCTCGCCTGGAGTTAGGCCGGCACAGTTAGGCCAGCACGCGCCATCCTCCCTGACATTGAGGGTGCAATCTTAACCAACATCCAGCACTGACGTAGCTGTGCCAATGGGGCCTGTGCTGCATCCTGCAGTTGGGGGGGGGCAGCCATGGTGGCCTCTCAAGGTAAGGGAATGATTGTTCCTTTACCTCAGAGCTGCATTACCCTCACCCCGGTGCTGGAAAGTAGGTTAGGATTGCGCCCTGAGAGTGGCCCAAATGCGCTTTATGGTGTCCCTTGTGCCAGTCAAACTTTGCTGGTCTAAGTGTGCTGGCCTAACTCCAGGTTAGGATTACACGCTCAGCCTTTTCGCGCAGCCATATTGGCCAAAGCCCCCCTCTCTCAGCTCTTTCCTCTCCCCTTCCTTTCCACCACTGCAAATCCTTCAGTTCTTCAGCCCTGGTTCCCGTTGCATTACCTTCTCCCATCCTTGCTTGAGCTCTCACACTTTTTTCCCCTCACCTCCAGAATTTCCTCTGTGTCTTTTCCCCATACTTTGGTAGCTGCTTCCATGCAGAATACAGCTGTATGAATGGCTATGGAATGTTGCATTGTGATATGTGACCTTCCTTCCCCACTCCCTGCCCTTCCCTGTCTGTTACACCCCATCCTCACTTCATTCCCCTCAGCCGGCAGTTCAAAGTTTGGCTGGCACAAGGGACACTGTAAAGAATGTTTGGAGCACTCTCTGAGTCAGAGAGGCCAGCACACAGATGTGCACCATCCTCCCTGACTCCAAGTGGTCCAAACGCCACTCCCTTGTATCTGGCATTCTGCGGAAAATTTCTGAGGTAAATAAAGCAAAGTCTGGCCAGCACAAGGGTCACCATAAAGAATGTTCGGACCACTCTCGGAGTCAGAGAGGCCAGCACACAGACGTACCCCATCCTCCCTGACTCCGAGGGTGGTCCAAGCGCCACTCCCTTGTATCTGGCATTCTGGGGTAAATTTCTGAGGTAAATTTCTGAGGTAAATAAAGCAAAGTCTGGCCAGCACAAGGGACACCGTAAAGAATGTTTGGAGCATTCTCTGAGTCAGACAGGCCAGCACACAGGTGTGCCCCATCCTCCCTGACTCTGAGTGGTCCAAACGCCACTCCCTTGTATCTGGCCAGCACAAGGGACACCGTAAAGAATGTTTGGACCACGCTTGGAGTCAGAGAGGCCAGCACACAGACATGAGCCATCCTCCCCGACTCTGACTCTAAATTTAAATGGCCCACTGAACACTTTTCACCTCTGGCTTGTATCCTAGAATGCTAGGGTCAGCCTACCATAATAGAATGAACCATTCAAATTTTTTTAGCAACTGTTTTTTAGCATCTAAAAGAAAATGTTAAAGTACGAAAGTCCATTGTGTGAAATAAACAGCAAGCCTGTCTTTCACACATCACCAGCATCAACTCCAATCCATCAAAATCAATGTCGCTTCTCCATCAGCAGAAAAACAACATGGTGTTATTCATCATTCCCATGTTTTCCTTTCCAAGGAAGTCCATCACTGAATCTGTGAGCAAGAATGCATCATCAAGTAGGAATCTGTTTGCCTTTTCCACCCCCTTCCAAGAGCACCTCCCTCACTTTGCACTTTTCTCCTGGGCTTTGAATGGATCTTTTCAAAGGAGCTGTTGCTAAAATGCCAACAAGAGTTCAAGCCAATTCGGAACTTAAGCTTAAGCCCTTCCTTTCGGTGTGCATAACATTCTACTCAGCTCTGTCGAAATTCATCATCAGGTTGTCAGTTCCTGAGGTGTATCAGATCTTTTTTTTCCCCCAAGTTCCCCTTGTTCCTCCTCCTTAACTGCTCTGATCCCTGTGGGTGTTTTCTATTAACCTTCTCTCATGCTGGGAACGGAACTATTCCTCCTCTTGTTTGTTTCTTGCCACTTAACCACTGTTTTAAAGTCTCCCGCTGTATTTTGCTTCTCACCTTGTGGTTCCTAAATTGCTCTAACAACTTCTGGGAAGGGACTTGATCAAAACCTTTTTAAACAGCCTGAATGTCACAGACCACGCAACTACTATCTCTGTGTCACAGAGGAGAATACAACAAGGTGTAATGAAACAGTGAGACGACATCAGTCTAAGAAAGCCTGAAGAATTGAAGAAGCTTGAATGAGACCTGCTCTGTTTGTCTTATTCAAAAAATGAGCCACAATTAATGAGGGTTCCAGTATGAGTGGGGAAGCATCCAAACTGGCCTGAAAAGAACTATTTTGGCAGCACTGAAAATAAATGAGTTTGCAATCCTATACCTACTTCCTTGGAGTAAGCCCCACTGCACACAATAGGACTTATTTCCAGTGGTGGGATTCAAATCAATTAACAACCAGTTCTATGACGTCATAGCCGGACCCAAAAAAAACCCGAAGCCAGCCGAGGTAAGCGAGTGGGCAGGGCCCGGCCATTTAACAACCGGTTCTATAGAACCTGGGCGAACCCCCTGAATGCCATCACTGCTTATTTCTAAGTAGACATGCATAGGAGTGTACTCTGAGAGCGCAATCCAAGGAAACACGCAGCATTGACACAACAGGATTGCGTTAATGCTGCGTGCTTAGCTCCGACGCAGGGGTGCCACACAGCACCCCATCATCAACACTTGCTGTTTAGCAGGCGCAGATCCAAGGAGCGCAGAGGTAGGCTGGAGCCTCCCCTACGGTAAGGGCATGAACATAGCCTCCCCAAGCAGCGCTAGGATTTGGTGCTGGCTGGCCAGCCTTGCCAATCCAGTGCTGCCTAGGATTGTGCCCTGAGTCTCTAAGCTATTTAAGATACTCACCCCCCATTTAGACCAGGGTTCTCCAAACACCATCCCGGGGGCCATATCCGGCCCTCAGAGAGCCTCTATCCGGCCTGCAGCAAGCCTCTGGTCCCCTATGAGCCTCTGGCCCTCTGACCTTATTGGCATGGGCTGGATCCTCCAAGCTGTGCTCTGGTTGTGCGGAGGGTGTTCTGAGGGCCAGGGAGGTCATGTGCAGCCTCCCCAGCACTCAGATTGCCGCCAGAAGGCTGAAAATGGTCACTTCCTGGTTTTCCCAAAGACCCAGAAGTGATGTTTTTAGGCCCTCTGAAGACCTTAGATGGCTTTCTGAGGGTCAGAGAATCATTCTTCTGATGACTCCACTGCTTTTGCTGAAGAAGAGGTCCTTGAGCCCTCCCACCACCACCGCCTCCTATTACTCCTGGTACTTGCTGTGGAACAAGAAGCTCTCTTTCCCATCAGTTGGGGAGTCTTCCTACCTCTGATGCAGTGGGCTCTAGGCTTGGGTGGGCTTCGCCCCAACCTAGCACTCATTTTTACCCTGCCTTTCCTCTCTGGGGCAGATGTCCAAGGCAGCTCCCAATTAACAGTTACAATATACAGCAGATTAAAATAATCGGAGTAAAATAAATAAAACCATTTGAGAAGGGAAAACTGTTTTCAAGGAAGATACTGCTACAGAGGCATAGGAGGCAGGCAACCCATCACCAAACGCTAGGTAGAGCAAAAACGCTTGGAGCCCTCGCTGAAATGCCATGAGGTAGTGGGGTGGAGCTTAGTTCCCCTGGTAGGGAGTGCCATGGTTGTGGTGCCGCTACCAAAAAGGCACGCCCCCCATGCCATCAACCCCCTAATGTGGGAGAACAGTGGTACTTGCAGGAAGGTCTCCTCAACTGAGGAGGGCTGGAATGTATGGGTGAAGGCAGAGCCTCTGGAAAGCTGGATCGGGGAGGGCTTTAAAGATGCTCATGAAATTGTTCTATATAAGAACAGGTATTAATTATGCTACTCAGATCTACTGTGTTAAAAAAATGTCAGAGGCTCCCTTCCACCTTCAAACGAAAGAGGAGAAACTGGAGAATGAAGTCTAGAGAGAGGCTTTAAATTCAAGCGGCCAGATAAACCGTCTCGGTTTTCAGGACACTTATTAAGCTGTGCAGGTGCCACTGAAAATTTCCCTCTCACTTCCAGCAGTCAAACAACCTTAGAAATTCATGAGAAGCCCCTGCATGAATCACACGCATTTCCCCAACATTATTATGCAGCCCAGGCAACAAGAATTGGAGATGAATATCTGAGCAAAAGGTTTCTGATGAAGCCTTCCATATTTTTGCTCAGAGGCACTCACCTTCCTGAACAAGCTTGGACCGAGATTCTCTGATTAGATGCTGTCTTGTTGGGATACTGAAGGAAGTCCCTGGAAATGTACAGGCCTGAATGGGGAAAGGCCTAACACTAGGCCGACTCAGGGGGTAAAGTGCTGAGTCATTCAGGCCTAGCAAACCAGCAGTAAAGTGCTGAGTCATTCTGACTCAGCTTCCGCCTGGGGATGAGATCATCTGATTGGATGCTGGGGACTATTTAATCAAGACCAGAAACACCTGTGGTTAGTTGCTGGAGATGTTAATGTTGCTGTTGGAGGAGCTTTGCTGTACCTGTTACCTGTTGGCTGTTCTTTGCTGCAAGAAGCCTTCTTCTGAGAATATAGAAGCTCTTGCTACCCTAATCTCTGTTTGTCTGAGTGATTCCTTGCCGGAGCTCTGCAACCTTGAAGCCTTTCCAAGCCTCACAGCTGTAAGCTGCTTCTATGCTATCATCATGTCCGGCAAACGTTTGTACTGGGAAGATGCGGTCGAGATTTCTAGGCAGAAAAAGGAGCAACATGAGGACTCCGGGTTATACCACTTCATTATGAGAGGAGGGGGGAGAGCAAAGTGCAATGTTTTGAAGCATAGAGAACTGAGGGCGCAATCCTAGCAGCAACCTGGGGCCAACGCTAGCCGCTGGCGTTGGCCCTGTGCATTCAGCGCTGGCACGAGAGTGCCATCCTGGACACCCACGTCTGCGCTTGGTCCGCAAAGCTGGCACTGCGCTGCTCCTGCTCCAGCCAAGTTCGGCTGGTGCGAAAGTGTTTCCAGGCGGCGGGCAAGAGGGCATTTCTAGGCGGGGGGTGAGTGTGCTGGCCAGGTGAGGGGGTGGAGCTGGAATGTGGCTGTTCGGCCGCATCAAGCTCTTGACCCCAGGCCGCATGGCCCCAATTCATGCCACGCAGCTTCCTCAGCTCTGTGCCTGCTAAACAGCTAAATGGCAGGCAGAGATCCGAGGAGCCCTTTGGGGCAGCTGGTGCCTACCCCAGGGTAAGGGCATGAACGTGCTCTTATTTCCTACTATTTCTTATTTCCTATTTCTCATACCTATTTCGTCCAGCCTTTAGATGATGGTTGGCTGTTTACCCTCTGTCCTTCTGGTGTATTGTCTTAGTTGTTCACTCCCCTGGCCAATTGACACTTCCCCTGCAATTTGTTTTTTCCTCACCCTCCAAATTGACCTGTTATGGAAATTTGGGTCTAGTTTTTCATTCTTGTTCACTCTCTTGAGTTCCTGTTAATGTATTTTTACTTATTGGGGTTACATTGTATTTTGTTTGTTCTCTGTAAGCCGCCTTGGGCATTTGCTTTGGCATGGGAAGGGCGGGGTATAAATTATTTAAATAAAATAAATAATACAGACATAAATTATTTAAATGTCTCAGAATCAGCAGAGCATAAGAGGAGCCCTTTCCAACCCCCAGAAAGCCATCTAAGGCCTTCAGAGAGCCTAAACACGTCACTTCCAGGACTTTGTGGAAACCAGGAAGTGACTATTTTCGGCCTTCTGGAGGCAATCTGAGGGCCTGGGGGGGTGCCCGTGGCCTCCCTCACCCTCAGATCCCCCTCCATGCACAACCAGAGCACAGCTTGGAGGGTGCAGCTGGTGCCAGCAAGGTCAGGAGGGCCAGAAGCTCAAGGGACCAGAGGCTTCCTGTGGGCCAAATAGAGGCTTTCTGAGGGCCATATCTGAGCCCCAGGCTGGGGTTTGGAAACCCCTGATCAAGTCCATAGAAGGTAAAGGTTTCCCCACGACCAAATGGTCTAGTCCTGACCGACTGTAGGGGGCGGTGCTCATCTCTGTTTCTAAGCCTGTAGAGTCGGCGTTTTGTCCGAGGGCAAGCTTCCGTGGTCGTGTGGCCGGCCTGACTCTACGCCGTAGCGTACGGAATGCCGTTCCTTTCCCGCCGAAGTGGTCCCTGTTTATCTACTTGCATTTTTTTTAGGTGCTTTCGAACAGCTAGGTTGGCCGGAGCTGGGACAAGCAACGGGAGCTCACCTTCCGCAACGGGAGCAACAGGAACGCCCAACCTTCCAGTCAGAAAGCCCAGCAGCAGCAGATTAACCCACTGCGCCACCACGTCCATACCAAGCCTCTATATGGAGTACGGCTAAGCTCCCTATAGAGTTTAAATGGAGTTCACAGTGCTTCTTTTATGTTGTCGTCGTTCAGAGCCCAACCTTATCCAACTTTCCAGCACTGAAGCAGCCGCAATGCAGCCCCCAGGCAAGTGAGCCAACGTGCCCTTACCCTGAGGAGGAGGAATCCCCGGTTGGAAAGCCATGTAAGAGTGCCTGTACTCCATTATGACCTAATGGAAACATTTTCCGGTCTATTGCAAAAATACAGGCTTCTTGCAAAACACAAATGAGGTGAAAAAGCACAGCAGCCTTTTAATTCCCAAGGTACAGTGCAGCATATTAATGAACAGATCCATTACCAGACACATGCTCCAAGACCCTGTCACAAAGACCGCAGAAGACATCAGGAGGGACAGTGGAAACAGAGCGTCTGCAGACGTAGGGCAAAAGCTACCAACACAGAACTGACCTAAAACCAAACTTCACACACTTTAGCATAAATGACTATGCACCAGGCCCAGTCTGGTGGGCACCAGGAGGGCTTGAAGCTATGGCTGCACTGGGTGGCGGGAGAGCAGGGGAAATTGGAAAAGAAGTGGGGAAAAAGCAAATTCATGTTGAGAAATTTTTTTTCCCCATGTGCTAAATTTCTGATAGCGAAATTAAATAATTCACATTAGAGCAGTGATTCTCAAACTTTTTAGCAATGGGACCCTGATCCGCCAAATTCCCTGCTGGGCCTCCCCAAGGGCCCCAATGTCCACACTAGGCTAATTAGTTTCCCCTCCAGAGTGGCCTCAGAGATAGGCAAGAGGGAGGGGGTTCAGTCACCCACTGGGCCTCCTCCCTTCCAGCAGCTTTGCTTGGGATCACTGGCTGGCCAGACTCCTCCAGATTGCCCTCATCACTGGCGTAGCTCCAAACTAAGATTAGCACCAACAAACCCCACCACCAAACAATAGGCAGTCAGCTTGCCCAAGCCACAACTGCCTCCTTCACTTGGTGGCTTCAGGGGCGTGGTAGTCATACAACTGTTCCCCACAGTTATTCCCCACAATGAGCTTACCTTAGCCAGCCAGCCAGCCAGCCAGCCAGCCAGCCCATCCATCCATCCGGCAGGCAGTCCAGCCAGCACTCCCCCAGCACCTTCCCAGGTACCATCCTCCAGTACCTATCCAGCCTCTTTTCTCCACCTCCTGCCTCCAGCTTTATACTGAGGCCAGCCAATCAGTGGGCAGGCTTTAGTTCATCAGCCACACCCATCTGCACCTGTGCTAACCTCTTTTCACAGCCTGCAGCTGTGCTCCCGAGGCTAGCAAAGACCTTGGGGGTTAACCCTGTAATCCCTGGCTTATCTGGACAAGGGGCCATTGCTGATACCATTCCCTCACTCCTTGGGACAGCTCCTGCCTTTTCCAATACGGACCCACTTTTTAGAATGACAATCTGGCTGGGACCCACAGGAAGTGATGTCATGGCCAGAAGTGCTGTCTTTGTGACACCAGAGCCTGCTGGCGTACCTGAGAATGCAGCAATATTGGGTTATTTATCAGCCATTTTCCAATAGCAAAGTGAATAAGAAAGGGGGAAAAAAGTCTATTTACCACCTTGACAAAAGCAAAACAACCAGACAGCCCTCCCCCTTTCCAGCATCCCATCTTCCCACATTTTCAATATTGCTGCTCTAGGTGCTTCGCGACCCACCTGAAATTTGCTCATGACCCACTGGTGAGTCCCAACCCACAGTTTGGGAACCACTGCATTAGATGATATTTGGCAGGCTTAGAAATTCAGAAACAGTTCTGCACCTATCCAACAGTGGTCTTGGGTAATAGGCAAGAAAACATTGAGTTTTGAAAGATAGAAATAAAGGAAGCAAAGTTTGGAAATCACTGCATTAGAGATTTCCACCACTACCAAGTATTTGCTCCCCAGAGTGGCTGGGGGCTTCCCTTCCCCACCCCCACAGAACCCCCTTCAGATCAATGCTATGAGATCATGTAGCCTCATTACAAATGACATTTTGGAACATTAAAATGGTTGACTGTCAGTCATGGGGTGTGTGGAGTTGAGCTGCCAAATTTCATCCCTCATTCCCACTATTGAAAATCACTGCACTCTTCCTTTTGCAATCTGATAAAGGGACTATGAAATGGGAGGGGACTTTGTGACCCATCACTAGGGAGGGTTTTTGTATGTGATCAACACAGAATGCTAAATAATGAGAATTTCTACAGAAAACGCTACATAAAATCAGATTTTGGTTAAAACATGAAAAACTTTTTGACACAGTTTTGAGGAATCCATGAATAGGTTTCAGTAAGGGATCAGGAGGAGGAGTGGCAGAGACAGGAGGAAGCTTACTTAAACTTGCATGAACACACATGTTCATAGTTCACAGTGCATGCTGGGGTGACTTTAATGGAATACAGAAGTAGTAAGCAGCAGTTTCTTAACACTCCAAGCAGCAACAGAGTGCAGCTTGGGAATGTTTGAGCAGGTGATTTGAGGCTGGGGTGTGTGTGCCAGTGATTGCTTGCCTTTGTAGGGCCATTCGCCCTTATTTATTGCGCAGTTTGTACCATTTGCAATAAAGGTTTGGATAAAAACACATAACACCGTAATTTGCTATTTTAATCAAGAAATGTTGGAAAGAATGTCACCAAAAAAAACCCACCCCATTTTAAACAAAATGATTTAAATCTAAAATGATTTAAATCTAAAATGATTGCATGTACTCCCAGTACCAGCTCCAAATGGAAACATATTCCCAGAAAGATCACTTCCCAGCAAATATCCCACTCGCAGTGCCGACTCAACACAGAGCCACTGAACATCAAACACAAAACGATCAAATTGCAAAACCGGCTGCAGCCTAAAAATGATGTATTCTGTGAAAAAAAGATCTCACTCTTCCTGATCCGGGAGCTTACCCTGTAGTAAACTCTCTCCGCTTTGATAATCCCAAAAAGGAGATGTGGCACGTCAAACCTATACAAATTGCCTTTGCAGTTTATTCTTACAAAGTCTCAGAAGGGCAAAGCGGATCCCCTAATGTCCTTCCCGCGCATCCGCGCACTTTCAAATGCTAATCTCAGCCTTTTCAAAAAGTCAGTCGCCAGACAGGGAAGCACAGGCACAGAAGCCCCAGGCATAGCTTTCTGAGGCATAGCCTTCTGTCATGAAGTTGGATCATTCCTGAAACATACCAGCAAAGAGGGCCTCAGGATTGGGCCCTAAGACCTGAGTTCAAGCACAATCCTAAATTGCGCTGGATTGGCAAAGCCGGTGGGCCTGCGACAAATCCAGTGCACCTTGTGTAGCCTCCCCGGGGCAACAGCATCCCCTTGCCCCAAGGGAGGCTCCGGCCACTAGAAAAAAGGCGCCTGAGGGGGGACATGATCGAGACATACAAAATTATGCACGGAAGGGATAGAGTCGATAGAGGGATGTTCTTTTCCCTCTCTCAAAACACCAGAACCAGGGGGCATCCGCTAAAACTGAGGGTTGGGAGAGTTAAAACAGATAAAAGGAAGTGCTTTTTTACCCAGGGGGTAGTTAATCTGTGGAACTCTTTGCCACAGGAGGTGGTGATGGCATCTGGTCTAGATGCCTTTAAGAGGGGATTGGACGGATTTCTGGAAGAAACGTCCATTGTGGGCTATAGGCCATGATGGGTTGTTACCTCCTTACATGAGTAGTAGGCTACTTCAGAGTACTGGGTGCAAGGGAGTGGCAACAGGATGCAGGCATCTTGTTGTCTCATGCCTCCCTGGGGCACCTTGTGGGGCCGCTGTGAGATACAGGAAGCTGGACTAGATGGGCCTTTGGCCTGATCCAGCAGGGCTCTCCTTATGTTCTTATGGGGTTCCTCAGATCCAGGGAAGCCACGTGGCTCAAATCCTGATGGGGCCTTGGATGCAGCCAGCCTCATTCCCTCCCCAGGCCGCCATGCCTAGTAGTCTGCTCACCCCCATCCAGGTCATCCGCCCAAGTTCGGCTGGCGCAAGGGAGGCTCTCCATCGGTACCCTCGGGCCAACACTACTGGTAGCATTGGCCCGAGAGACGTAGCCAGTGGCATCATTCACCCGGTACACTGGGCTGGACTTACCTTTGAGCAGCAGTCCGCCTGTTGCGTCACGCCACATTCTGCCGCTTTCCCGCCAGCCAGGGAGGGCGGGAAAGCAGCGGAACGCGGTGTGACGCAACGGGCGGACTGCCGCTCAAAGGTAAGTCCTGTCCAGCGTACCGGGTGAATGATGCCACTGGACGTAGCACCAACACAGGGTGCCTGCCAGCACCCTGCATGGATTGCACCCTGAGAAAAATCTAATGTATATATTCCCAGATCTCTTTTTCCATCCCAATTATAAATTTCACATACAACAATCTTATCTTTGCCTTTCCTTTTCTAACTTGGAACCGAATCCTTTTTGCTTCACATGGGATAAAACACGTCACTCTTTCCTGACCAATTTTATTCTTTTCTAGTTCCATGATATCTTTTTTGAATAGCCAAGAACTGTGCTTTAAGTGAAAATGCTGGCAGAAATTAAATTAAATAGGAGGGTGATGTTGGGTGGGGAGAAGGATGTTGGATAATTGATTGGTGTTGTAAGAGCTATAGAGCTTTTTAAAAAAAAAACGTTCACCATATTAACAGTCGCTTTGGTGACGTATTTCCAATTCTTTCATTGAGAAATACATTCTGATAATGTGGACACTGATAAACCTATGCTAAGTAAAAACCTTCAGGGGAAAAAAAACTGCTTTGAATGTTAGCTAATTTGCCACAAGCTAATTCATCCACCAGAAAAAAAAAATGAAATAGGCTGCTGGGATTTTTTAACTCATGGCTCATGTTAGCAATTAGCACTTAAATATCCAGCTCTGTGCTCCCCAAACACTGCTCAAATATTAACTAAGCAAACCTTGCAAAATTCAGAAGATACGCAAGGAACCTGAGATAGGGAAGGTTATCCTACACCAAGAATAGGAGCAGGATTTGGGGAGATGTCTCCATGCACAAGAATTAGATTGTTATATCAAACCAAAAATCATCTCTCACGGACCATGTTTCCAATAGTAGACTGCCAGACTCCCCTGAGAAACCAACAGGGCATGAAGACAACAACCCTTCCTTGTTGCCTCTCCCCATTATCTAGAACAGTGATATCCAATTTTTTTAGACTGGGACCCACTTTTTGGAACGGCACTCATGTCAGGACCTACCGGAAGTGATGTTGTGACAGCAAGTGACATCATCAAGCAGGAAGAGACATCATTGTGACATAATGAAATGACACTCCTGAAATGCAAATTGGCATTCTTGGACTGCAGCAATGGCACAACCATGAAACATCCCTGACAGAAAGCAAGATTAGGACAAAATATGATTTAAAAGCACTGAACGAAAAACAATTTTTTTTAAAGAAAAACCCTCACTTGAAAATTCAAACTGTTAACACTCCCAAAAGGAATAGAGTTAGAGTAAGGTCTGCAGTTTCCAAGCTGGCTGCTCCCAGCTTTTCACGACCCACCTGACATCAGGTTGCGACTCACCAAGTGGGTCCAAACCCACAGTTTGAATACCATTGATCTAGAACACAGAGGTACCAGGTAGCCAGTATTTGTTGTCTGGTACTCAGACACTACCACTAACCTGCCATACCAAGTTCCATTGAGCTACCATGGCTAATAACTATTGACAACTAGTATAGCAACATCAACTCACACAAGGATCATAAGAACGTAAGAACCGTATCTTGTGGTAGTGAGTTCCATAAGTTCATTCCCAATCCCAGGAGCAAATAGTTCCTTTTGCTAGTTCCCAGCCTGCTGCCTTGAGTTCTCAAATCAAAAGGAGAAAAATGTCTCTGTGCATTCTGCCCACACTGTTCATGATTTTGTAAATCTTGATTATATTTCTTCTAGAATAGCTTTTGTTCTTAAATAAATCACTCCGTGTCTTGAAGGCCAAACTGCCACCAGAGGCGTTTCTACAGGGATGGCAAAGCTCTAAGTGTTGCAAGAAGCCTTACCCTGTCATGTAAATCCCTCCTCTCCCTTGCTGCTGTAGCCAGTAAGCAACGCCAAGATGTTGCTTTTCCCTGTGAGGATTGGCTAAAACGGTGCAGGAGAGGAGTGATTTCCACTGCAAGGTAAGGCTTCTTGCAAAACTTAGAGCTTTGCCATCCCTGTAGAAACGCCACTGACTGCCACACAGATCAGGAGATCTGAAGCTCACCCAGCGCAGGCTCTCACCACTGGCACTTAAAAAAAAAACAGAGCAGGACAGTAAGGAGGATAGAAACTTTAGCAGTGGAGCTCCTTTCCTCATCTTTAGTCAATGGGTAGGGATGGTTTTATTCAGTGATCAACACAGAACGCTAAATAATGAGAATTTCTACTCAAAACACTACATAAAACAAAATTTAGGTCAAAATGCAAAATAAAACCGCTTTTGCTTATTTTTGACACAGCTTGACACAAATTTAGATCAATTTCACAAAAACAGCACCACCTTTGTTTATTTTTGACACAGTTTTGAGGAATCCACAAAAGGTTTTCAGTAAGAGATCAGGAGGAGGAGTGGCAGACACAGGAGGAGGCTTGCTTAATCATGCGTGATCCTAGTTCACAGTGCCCGCTGGGGCGACTTTAATGGAATGTGGAAGTAGTATGTAGCAGTTTCTCGACACTCCAGGCAGCAACCAGGGTGCAGCTTGGGAATTTCTGAGCAGGCAATTTCGGGCTGGGGTGTGTGCACCAATGATTGCTTGCCTTTGTAGGGCCATTCATCCTTATTTATTGTGCTTTGCACAATTTGCATTAAAAATTTGGATAAAAACATAACACCGCAATTCGCTATTCGAATCAAGAAATATTTGGAAAAAATATCACCCAAAAACCCACCCCTATCAATGGGCCACCTCAGAGCTTTGTGGAGCCCACCTTGGCAAGCCAGGAGGCCCCAGGGCTGTGGGGTATTAACCCGGTATGGATCCACCTTCGCTGGAGCCCAGGTCTACCCAGTCAGGTAGATCTGGGCTCCAGACCTTTTTTCGCCTGGGCTCCAGTGAAGGTGGGTACATACCGGATTAATACCGGGCTGTGGTCGGTTCCTCATGCCAGGTTCTCCAAGTCCTTGTTTGCTCATGAGACTGAGATGCTTTTGTCTCCAGCAAAGAAAATCCCCACATGAGAAATTCCTTCTGCCTGTAGCCTGAGGGAGAGACTGAGACTGAGGCTTGCCACGTCAGAAATTGTGACTCTATGCTAATGAAACTGTGGCTATTACACTCCTTCTTTTTGTCAGGACAGTAACTCATATAATAAGAATCAAGTCTAAGGCTACTACTATGTAGCCTCTTAAATAGATCTCTCTTAAATAAAATAGAATGTGAAGAACAGTAGGTTACATGGTTTACATTGTGCTTAATAAAGTTGAACCCCAACCTCAGTCTGGTGTCTTCCTTGGGGGTGGTGCAAGGGTGATAGTCTATTTTAAAATGCCAGATGCAGGGGAGTGGCAGCAGGATACAGGCATTTTATTGTCTCATGCCCCACTGCTGACGGTTGGCTTAGGAAGATCAAACAGATCGGTCTAGACCCGGACATCCTAGGGACTCTTTCGTTCCAGGCTGCCCTAAGAACTGTTAGACAAAGGCTGGCTGACATCAATTCACAAGACCTATTAAGAGCCGCTAATAGATCTTGATTGAAGATTAAAAGATTGAAGGCAAAAGGAGAAGGGGGCGACAGAGGATGAGATGGTTAGATAGTGTCACCGAAGCAATGAATATGAAATTGGGCGAACTCTGGAGGCTAGTGGAGGACAGGGAGGCCTGGCGTGCTGTGGTCCATGGGGTCGCGAAGAGTCGGACACGACTTAGCGACTGAACAACAACAAATAGATCTTGCTCACCTTTGTTCTGGAATCTTCCTTTGGTAGTAGGCAGGCCACCGGTTTACGTTTCTCTACTGTATAATCCTGAATTTAGAAGGGTGATTTCTTTGGCCCGCTGTAATTCAATCCCCTCAGCGGTGCTAACGGGCTGATTCAACAATATTCCCTTCAATGACAGATTATGTCCTTGCCCGATGAATGCTGTAGAGACGCTACCCCATATTTTCTTCCACTACCCACTCCATTCGGCCGCGAGGGATAAATTTTTTGCCTCTCTCCCACAACAAAAGCCCTGGCTTACCGATGAAGCCTACCTTAGTTCTATTTTACAGTGGACGGATGAGAATTCTTTGACTGCTCTTGGCAAATTTCTATTGGATATAATTAAGATTAATACAGCCCGAGAATCCAATTTAAAGTTTTAGTGTTTTAGGGGACGTTCCTAAAGTTGTATTTTGCAACTTGTGTATGTTTGTTTGTGTTTGTTATGCCAATAAAGGTATCTATCAATTGTCTCATGTGCTCTCTGAGGCATCTGGTGGGCCACTGTTTGACACAGGAAGCTGGACTAGATGGGCCTTTGGCCTGGCCCAGCAAGGCTTTTCTTATGTTCTTACGTTCAGGCAAGATATTTGAAAAGTACTTATAAATATGCACTGTTAAATCCATGTGTTTTCTCCTTTTCTGTTGTAAATTGTGCTTTTCCAGACTTTGCAGCCACTGATATTTGCGTAATCCTTTCTTGCCAAACTTTCAGCTTGTCAAGCATGCGGAAGAACGATCCCCATTATGATTAAGGCTCTGTAGTGACATTCTCTGAATAGTCAAATCAAGACAAAAAAGGGAACGAAGGAGTCTGTTGATGAATGCATGAATACTCCAAATGAGAGGATCTATTACAGCAGATAATTTTCATTCATCTCTGATTTTGAGGAGGGGGAGCTGATAGTCTTTCCAAAAAAAAAAAATGTTACAATATGGAAAACAACATTATTTCATGTTTGAGCAATATAAGCTTATTTGGATAGGCATTTTTACAAGAATCTGACCTAATTAGAGGGAAATGAAAAATAAACTATAATCAACTGCACTGTCTGTTTCATTTAGTATTAAAATAAAATTTTCCTCCATTTAATATTTCCTCAATAATAAAATAGAGGAAAACCCGTATTGTAATACAAATGACACACACACACACACACACACACATACACACACACACACACACACACACACACACACACGAGGCAGATCTAAGGGGGGGGGCAAATCTGTAAGTTTTGCAAGAAGCCTTACCTTGCAGTGGAAAACCCTCCTCTCCTGCACTGTTCTAGCCAATCCTCACAGGGAACAGCAGCATCTTGGCGTTGCTTACTGGCTACAGCAGCAAGGGAGAGGAGGGATTTACATGACAGGGTAAGGCTCCTTGCAAAACTTACAGATTTGCCCCCCTTTAGATCCGCCTCTGCAGGCGCACGCGCACACACACACACACACACACACACACACACACACACACAGGGCTTTATATGCAGCAAACGGGTCTGTTGTAACTGGAACATAACTGTGAAAACATACAGCTGAGCTTAGTGGGGGGGGTTTCTTTAATGGGAATATGCACAAATGAAATTAATTAGAAAAATATCGTTGCACAGTCAGAGCCTATGGCTCAGTTGCATTTGCTATAGTACAAGCTGCAGTTCACAGTGCAGCAGAAAACGCAGGTAAGAGGGAAACCAATATCCCGTGGCGTGCCGTCCATCCCACTCCAGATCCGGACACAATTCCTTAGGTTAACTGCAGGAATCTGGATCAGGGGCCTGAAGCATGGCAGAATCCTAAACAACTTTCCAGCACTGGTGTAAGGGCAGTGCAGCTCTGCGGTAAGGAAACAAACATTCCCTTACCTTGACGAGGGCTCTGTGACTACTACTCCACTGCCAGGCACAGTACATGCCCCACTGGCACAGCTAGGTCAGTGCTGGAGAGTTGGTTAGGACTGCAACCTCAGACATATTTCTGAGAAAACATGCTATTCAGCTTTTTTTCTTCTATTACTCTTTATGACCAGGTGTTCAAGCAGGTCAGTTGAGCTGTGTCAGCTCTCCTTGAAGCCTCTAGGGGGAGCTCCATAATCATAGTTCATCCCCCAGGGGAGAGCTCGATAATCATAGTTCATCTCCCACCACATGCTAAGTCTTCGATGTTTCAACTAAGAAAAGACTGTGAACTATAAATATCTCCCATTCTTTTCTTTTAGAACTGTTCATGAAAGTAAGGAATTTCTTTCTTCAAGGAAATTCAAGGTAAACTATCTCAGGGCGCAATCCTAACCTGGAGTTTGGCTGGCACAAGGGCCACCGTAAAGCATGTTTGGACCATTCTCAGAGTTAGGGAGGATGGCACACATCTGTGTGCTGGCCTCTCTGACTCCGAGAGTGCAATCCTAATCATAAACTGTGCTTGGACCACTCTCAGAGTCAGGGAGGATGGCCTCTCTGACTTCGAGAGTGGTCCAAACATACTTTATGGTGTCCCTTGTGCCCACCAAACTTTGCCGGCTTAGCTGCCAGCCTAACTCCAGGTTGGTATTGCACCCTCAGTCTTTACTATGTAATGGATCTTTGGTCATGAACTCTCTTCTACAAATAGAAGGCATTTGGGTTTGTTTGAAATAAGGGCGTCACTCTACACAACCACTTTCTAATGGGATAGCAGCAGTGATGTCATGTAGGGGGAACACGGGGGAACTCAGTTCCACTTGTTAAAATTAGGGCTGACTCCACCCACTTCACTCCACAGCGCTTCCCCCCTGCTCCCCCCTCCCGATTCCTCTGCAAAGAGCTTTTCTTCTTGGTTGGCCGGCACTCAGAGGGTTAAAGGGAGCGACTCCGGATTCCTAGAGGGGCAAAGGGGGAAGGGCTGCAGTGGGGAAGTCCTGTCCTGCACAGCCCCCTTCCTCGCTCCCTCCAGCCACACACGTGGAGTCAGCAGCTGCTCTGGTGAGTCTGCAGCCCACTGGGGAGAAGGGGCATCCTGGGGATGCGAAGGCGAATCGAGGGGGGCCTCAGAGAGGATGGAGGGGAGCCGGGACTTTTTGAAGCTGCCCTCCTGACGTGCCAGGCATAAGTGGGCTTTGGTGTGGGGAAGCGCCCAAGGGTGCCATCCGGAGTGGTGCCGCCCCTCAGCCCCTTCCACAGGTTCCTGCCTCATTCTGCTCAGCCAGCCTCGGCTTCGAGGCTGCTGCCCCCGTGCCAATTTTCAACTTCCCTGGCAATTTTGAATAACTCCACCTCGCCTAGCCGCAAAGACCAAGGAAAGGCTTTCGCTGCTGTCTCTCCAGTCCAGAGCGTTTCACTGGCGCTCTGGGTGTGAGGCTTCTTTGGGAGACTGTCCCCATCGCTATTGGAGCTGCAATTGGGGTGGGAGAATTATTTGCTTTCTGTTCTGTAGGTGCCAGGCGCTGTACAGAACCGGCTGGCTCCGCCCACTCGTCGCTGATGTCGTCGCTAGCTAGGAACCAGCCGTGGGTAGACCTGGGCTCCGCCAGCCTCCAGAGCCCAGGTCTACCCATAGGAACCAGCCATGGGTAGACCTGGGCTTGGCCAGCCTCTCGCTTATGACATCACTTCCAGCGGGCAGGTCCTGACACGTGCCATTCAAAAGTGAGTTCCTGTTCTTAAATCATTTAGATGCCACCACTGGATAGCAGGCACACCCATCCCCAGGAAAGGGTTAAAACTAGACAATGAATTGAAATCATTTGGAGAAATGTGGCTTGAGCCAGTTGATCACAGTTGTCAGCTGCAGCAATTTCTGTGTTCATGAAGCCTCAAAAAAGTGCTGCCTGCCCAAGCTCACACATATTGATGCCACACGTTCCAGTGATCACAGTAATTACAGTCTTCCTGCAAGTAGGACCTTGGAGAGCTGCTACCAGCCTGAGATCACAATCCTAACCTGGAGTTAGGCCAGCACAGTTAGGCCAGCAAAGTTTGGCAGGCACAAGCAGTGATGTCATTCGGGGGAACAGACCAGAACGGGCGTTCTGGATCCTAACGGGCTCCATGGCTGCTTCCAGGTTTTTTGTGGTTTTTTTTCCAACATTTGAATTTGAACTCAAAAGTGAGTTCCTGTTCCTAAATCATTTGAATGACACCACTGGGCACAAGGGACACTCTAAAGTATGTTTGGACCACTCTCGAAGTCAGAGAGGCAGAGACATGCACCATCCTCCCTGACTCCAAGAGGCCAAACTTGTGCTGGCCAAACTT
>JAJKFI010000036.1:5921760-5965265 GCA_029204185.1 Lerista edwardsae | reverse complement strand
CAAACTTTGCTGGCCCAACTGCGCTGGCCTAACTCCAGGTTAGGATTGCACCCTGAGTAGACAATCCTGGACTAGATACAGCAATCACCTAACTCATGAGTCTCCAAACCCCAGCCTAAGGGCCAAATCAGCCCTCCAGAAGATTGTTATCTGGCCCTTGGCAGGTGGTGGGGCCAGCCCATAGCAACCTGCTTAGGGGGAGTGAATACAGTGCAACCTCAGAATCCCCTGGAGTTCTGTTCCACAGCCCCCTATGAATTCCGTGGTCATCCTTTAAATGCCCTTACACTGTTTGTGATGCGACCCTTGTGCCAAGTTTGGAGACCCCTGATCTAACTTGACATGAGGTGTTAGGGAACAGCTGCCTTGATGTGAACGAGAAGGACCAAGACACACACCCTAGGAAAAAGTCATGCCCATTCAGGTTTCTTAGAAGCATAGGTGACGACTTCTATGGCATGTACCAAATAGCTGCTTTGTTCATGTCTAGCACTAGCTGTAAATTTTAATGAGGAGGAGGATGTGGGTCTGAAGAGCGAAATATTTTAATCTATAATTTTCTCCTTTCTCTTGGTTTATTAGATTATACCCTTGCAGAAGAACTGACTGTTCTTTTACTTGCTGTCCCTTTTGGCAACCCAGATCTATACCTAGCGGTGCGTGGGCGGGGATACTCCCCCAAATTCTCTTATGCATGCAAGCTACGTTTGAATGAAAGGCATATAATCGGTGACAGGGCTTCCAGTCATCCAGAAGCCTTGGGAGGACTTGGGGTGCAAAGACTCACTGAAACGAAGAAAAGACACTGACCATCAACTTGCACAGCTCCTTGGAGCAAACAGCGGTACTCCTGCCTTGGTAGGTAGAGATGAGCAAGCTGACCTGACCCTAATTTGCTTTGAAGGGCTGCAGAAGTGAGCTGAGCTAGTTGCTAAAAAGTTGGAAACATAAAAAAACATGAAGTGTCTTCTGCTCCTTAAAATATCCTTTTCTCCCTTATTGTCACTTATCCCTTACAGCTCCTTACATTTGGAATTAGCTTCCAGAAGACTGGAGATGATGATGATGATGATGAATATTTATATGCCACTTTTCAACAGGAGTAGTTCACAAAGCGGTTTACATAGTAAAATAATAAATTAGGTCAGACTGGCCATGGCACCACCACTTTACTCCTGGCCCTATCGGCCTTACACATGCTGCTCGAATAGGGTGCTAATTGAAATCTAATAACTCCTGTTTGTTACAGACTCTCCACCTCCAATATCCATTAAGAGCTCTCCATGGTGCTGACTACAGAGACTGTTCTGCCACAGCTAGGAAGGGAATGACAGCATCCTTGAAGCCTGATGGAAAGAAGTAACATTAGCACTGCTGGGTCCCTTTGTGGGACATCTTAGTGCAAGGGCAGGGCAATGAAAGCAAACTCAGCTGAGACCAAAGGCAAGCTTCTTGGACCACCTAGCGGTAAACAAATTGAACCCCATCTACGCTTCAGCTTCAATGCTTCTTTTGTTCCCAAGAGCTAATTGACCCAATTTCTCTGACACTACAAAGTGACAGGATTGTCTGTACCATTTCCCACATTGCAGTGATTTTGTCGGAAGCAGCACCTCCCATTCAGGTGTGCCCAAGACACAACATCTGTCAACACTTGCTTCAGAATTCTAAAGGGTCTGTTTTTGCATCTCTACATCATGTGATGTGCAAATGTGCATCTTCTTTTTAGGAACCTGTTTTGGAAGTTTTTTTTTTAAATATCAACTTGATTTCTTGGACAGGATTTTCAAAGAACATCAATGCCCTTAGATCTTCTTCAAACACTTACAAAGTATGTGCAGGATAAGCTTTGTTTATGAAGGACTTTTCACCATGATCCTATCCCACTTCTACTCTCTACAAATCAACACCCACCTGAACTTTCTAGGTGAGCAAAGGATAGATTTTTCTCTCCCAGAGTTGTACTCAGAAGAAATGTACATGGTCACTATAGGGCAGCGATTCCCAAACTGTGCGTCTAGAATCACCCAATTTTTGGTGGTTCACGAAACTGACAGGGCAGATTAGACTATGTAGATCAAGGGTTAAATAAGCTGCTACTTGGGAGAAGCACCGCTGCCCAATCACCATTGTAGTCATATCCCTTGGCATTTATCAATCTGGCAGCAGGACTGAACTGGAGCTCACCATGGGGCAGGCCAATGGGGCTGCTCAGATCTGCACCTGCTGTTTAGCAGGCACAAGTCTGAATGCCCTGCTGCAGCCCAAATCAGGGCCATGCGGCCTGGGGACTCCTCCCATTTCCCTAGGCCACGTCGCCCACAGAAACACCCCTGGACTCTCCCCGCCCCATTCTCTCCATACTGGATTCCTCCCCACCAGAAGAGCCCACCAGAAGAGCCAGAAGGGGCGACTTACCTGGGCACCTCCTCGGCACAATTGGTCAACACAGCCGCCCAATTTGAACCTGCGCCACTTGCGCTGGTGCAGATATGCTTTACGGGACGTTCACTAGGATCAGGTGGAACCAGCAGTGGCAGCAGATGCTGGATCCTAACCCCCACTCCTGGGCCTGGCTGTCTTACATGGGCTGCTCAGATCTGCACCAGCTAAACTGCTGGTGCAGATCCAAGTAGCTTCATAGGGCAGGCCAAGTAGCTCTATAGGGCAGACTGACAATACCCTGAGGTGACCTTCAGCCTGCTCCTAACCTGTACTGTATAGGATACAGTTCAGGCCACTGCAGCCTGGCTGTATTGACGCAGGTTAGGATTGTGCCTTATGCTGAGAGGTAGGGACTCTCACTAGTGACTCGGGATAGTGATGCGGGATGACCCACGGCCATTGAAGGAGCTTCATGGCTCAGAACATAGGTCACCTCTGTCCATCATGCAGTCCATTCCTATTACTCTGGCTCTTGATGCTTAAAAATGCTGGTAACAGACGGTATGTGCTTGATCAAAAGGTGAGGTCTAAGGCACATGAAAAATGTTTTAGTGAATTTAACCCAAATTCTTGAGAAATTTCCCCCATTTCTCTTCATTCCAAACACATTCTAGAACAGTGATGGTGAACCTTTTGGGCTTGCCGTGTCAAAAATGCTGACCTTGACTCTGTCGGCATGTCACTCCCCACCTCCAACAAAAGAGAAACAAACAATTTACATATTATTTATTTTAAAAAATACAGTCTAATGTGTATTTTTAAAAATACTTTAAATACAAATCATAATACAAATAATTTAAAAACCATTCCAAATCATTACAAAAAAATCAAATCATTACAAAGCAAACCTCTGTAGTTGTTGGGTATTGGTTAATGCTGGCAGTGGTGTAGCTATATTTGGGGTGGGGGATGCAGTGTCCCAGGTGCCATTCTCGGGGGGAGTGTCACAACTGAACCCCAAATTTCAAAAATTGTGAGTTTACGGAATACTACCATCATGCTGTATACCGTTGGATGTGGAATTTCACCCAGAATTCAATAAAAAAATAAGAGTGTAACATCTCTATTATAGCAAAAGTTATGGCCAAAACGCTAAAAACTGAAAATAAAACTTCTTTTGTACAAATTACGGTTTTTAAAATCACAGTTTTAAGGCATAATACTATCATGCTGTATACCGTTGGATGTGGAATTTCACACAGAATCAATGGAAAAAAAGAGGAGCGTAAGATCTCTATTCTAGCGTAGGTTATGGCCAAACAATTAAAATTGCAGTTTTAAAGAATATTTAAGGAATGCTGTATACCGTTGAATGCAGAAATTCAATGAAAAAACCTGGATAATATCTTTATTGTAGCAAACATTATGGCCAAAAAGCAGACAAAACCAGCATATAAGGGTATTATGCAGGGATGTCAAACATACAGCCTATGGGACTGCAAGATGAGTCCCCAAATTTTGTTGGGGGGGGTGTCAAAAATTTATGGGCCCCAGGTGCAAAATGACCTCGCTACGCCACTGAATGCTGGCGTGTCACCCAAAACGTTGTGGCACGTCACCTTTGACACGCATGTCATAGGTTCGCCATCACTGTTCTAGGAGGTGGGGAGCTGTGATTGCACAATTTGGCAGCCACGGAGCAGCACCTTTCTTCATCTTTGCTGTGCAGGTAAGAGGCAAAAGTGAACAGAGGAAACTTTTTGCTGAGGCTTGCTGCAAACATGAAAGGTGGGTTACACGTTGCTGTTGTTGTTTTTCCAGAAGCAGGATAGCTCCCACAAGTGATCTGCAGGACCTTTCAATAATTCAGCCGGTCTGGTGCTTTAATGCAAATAGACTGCCCAACAGACCCGTTAACTGCACGACTTCTCCATGCCAGGCAGGCAGGCAGGCAATGATCTGCTGTGAGAGGGTGAGTTCAGCTGTTGTCTTGCACAGACAGCCATGCGCACAGAATCCTCTCTCAGCACTTGCCTTTCCCTTCACCTGAGAGCAGGCGCTCTCAGAGACCAGCTCCTGTTTGCAAATAAATTGATAGTGCAGAAGAAAAAATGAGCAGGGCGCTGTCAATCATCACTTGGGTCTGCGTTTCCCAAAGTTTTCATAGTTGGGGAACATGCTTTTCTGAATTGAAATTGGAGGCATGCTTCAGGCTTAGGCTCCCAAAAGCTTGCTTTCAGGGCCAAACCAGATGATACACAGAAGGCATGATTGGGTCGAAGAGTTGGTTAGTTTAAGTGTGCAATCCTAGTCTGAAGTTAGGCCGGCACAGTTAGGCCAGCCAAGTTTGGCTGGCACAAAGGCCACCATAAAGTATGTTTGGACCACTTTCAGAGTCAGAGAGCCCGTAACATAGACATGCACCATCCCCCCTGACTCTGAGAGTGGTCCAAACAAGTTTTACTGTGTCCCTTGTGCCGGCCAAACTTTGCTTTATTTACCTCAGAATTTTACCTCAGAAATTTACCTCAGAAATTTACCTCAGAATGCCAGAAACAAGGGAGTGGCATTTGGACCACTCTTGGAGTCTGGGAGGATGGCGCACATCTGTGTTCTGGCCTCTCCGAGAGTGGTCCGAACATACTTTACGGTGTCCCTTGTGCCGGCCAAACTTTGCTGGCCTAACTGTGCCGGCCTAACTCCAGGTTAGGATTGTGCCCTAAGTAAAATAGCAGATATTTATAGCGTAATCCTAATCTGGATTTAGGCCGGCACAGTTAGGCCAGGAAAGTTGGGCTGGCAACAAGGGCCACCATAAAGTGCATTTGGACCACTCTTGGAGTCAGGGAGGAGGGTGCACATCTGTGTGCTGGCCTCTCCGACTCCGAGTGTGGTAGAAACATATTTTACGGTGTCCCTTGTGCCGGCCAAACTTTGCTGGCCTAACTGTGCCGGCCTAACTCCAGGTTAGGATTGCGCCCTAACTAAAATAGCAGCTGCACAGGGCCCCAATCAGCAAAGGGCAGGGATGTGTGCCAGTCACTGAGCCCAAGTCGCAAGCTGCTGACCCCCTGACTTGACCTGCGAGACATAGCACGCACCCATTGCAACTTGACATGAGCTACTTATAGATACATTTTTATTTGAGTCACAAGTCATTATGAGAAACAACTGTGCCCCAACGTACTGGTGGCCTCTGCATGCTGGACCGAGTGCCTGTGCTGGCTGGACACCTTCCAGAGAAGAGCAGAGCTGTCTTATGGCACGTTTGCAACTCTCTCCAGTGATGAAATTGGCATGCACCAGCCAAACGAGCACTCTGGATTGCACCCCAGAGAACTAACAGAGTTATGACTCAGGGTACAATCCTAAACTGGAGTTACACCGGCATGGTTGGGCCAGCAAAGTTTGGCCGGCACAAGGGCCATCATAAAGCACATTTGGACCACTCTCGGAGTCAGGGGGGTTGGCGCATGTCTGTGGGCTGGCCAATCTGACTTTGTGAGTGGTCCAAACATACTTTACAGTGTCACTTGTGCCGGCCAAACCATGCCAGCCTAATTCTAGGTTAGGATTGCACTCTCAATCTGTTTTACAGATGCTGCAGGTTTCAATCCTCTGTCTGAGCAATTTATCTGACTGATTTGCCACACAACATTGCCTAACTGTGCCTAATCCAGATCATAACTAGCAGCCCACTTCCAACTTCTGAATGCCAGCTAATATATCTTTAAAAAAAAAACCCCTCCTATACCAACAACTGCTTATTTCAATTCATTTACATGTCTATTCAGGCATAGAAATCATCTGTGCAATGTCTCAAAAGAAGTCAACTGGTCTCAACTACTGTACATGGCAGTGGTTATCAAACATTTTAGCATCGGGACCCACTTTTTAGAATGTAAATCTGTCTGGGACCCTCTAGAAGTGATATCATGGCTGGAAGTGACATCACAGTCTGCTGCTTTCCTGAGAATGCAGCAAGGAGTTATTTCTCAGCCATTTTCCTATATCAAAGTGAATCAGAATTTTTTTAAAGCCTCTTTACAACCTTGACACAAGCAAAACAACCACACAGCCCTCCCCCTTTCCAGCATCCCATATTTTCAATATAGCTGCGCTAGGTGCTTCGTGGCCCACCTGAAATTGACTCGCGACACACTGGTGGGTCCTACTCCACACTTTGGGAACCACCCGTAAATGGCATTCCATTTGCCATTTATTACAACAGTAGTAAGGATAAATAAGGATGGCCACCTCATGAGGAGAGAGGACTCTTTAGAAAAGACCCTCATGCTGGGAAAGATCAAAGGCAAAAGGAGAAGGGGGCGGCAGAGGATGAGATGGTTAGACAGTGTCACCGAAGCAATCAACATGAAATTGGGCAAACTCTGGAAGCTAGTGGAGGACAGGGAGGCCTGGCGTACTGTGGTCCAGGGGGTTACGATGAGTCTGACGCAACAGCGACTGAACAACAAAAGATAAAAATGTGAACTGCTAATTTGGGAAAAACGAGATGCAGTGTGGCTCGCCAAAAAAAGCACAAACCAAAAAGGCTGAATTTCAATTCTAAACCTGTTAAGTGAATTGCCTGTTCTCTCCCTTGGTGGTGCAGAGAAGACATCCCTCTTGCTTTAATGGGTAATTTTATGGCTACTAATAACATTTGTAGCTAAGACAATGAGGAGGCTAATCAAATCCCCTGCTGCAGGGCAGATGGCAACTGCTGCAAGGGAACCGACAAGAAATCACCACCATCATTGGGTACAGCTTGGGTGTCCTGCCAGAACACCTGGGCTACTTTTAAAGTACAAAATGATTCAGGGCATCAGCCTGAATCATTCATTCCATTCATTTCAATTCTGGGAGGATGGGATGACTTCCCTCAGGTCCTGACTGATGGCGTGCTACCCTCTAATTGTGTTTTCATTCCTTCATGCCAGCCCTGGGCACTGAATTCACCCTGAAAGCTGGCAAAGAAAAAAATATGATCAGCACTGTTCTTCTCACCCAACGTGGCCCATCCATGCCCTGGGGGTGGGGTGGGCAAATAAGGCCAGGATAAGCCACGGATCATTTTTCAGCCTCCGAGCCAGGGACAATTAGGCTAGCTGGCATCATAAACATAAATGAAATAAAAAACACAAGGGAGACTTCCTAGTTTGGACCAAAGGTCCAGAACTGTCCTGTGTACGGTTCTGGTCACCACATCTCAAAAAGGACATAGTGGAGCTGGAAAAGGTGCAGAAGAGAGCAACAAAAATGATTACGGGGCTGGGGCACCTCCCTTATGAAGCAAGACTGCAGCGTTTGGGGCTCTTCAGCCTAGAAAAATGGCGCCTGAGGGGGGGGACATGATTGAGACATACAAAATTATGCACGGAAGGAATAGAGTCAATAGAGGGATGTTATTTTCCCTCTCTCAAAACACCAGAACCAGGGGACATCCACTGAAATTGAGTGTTGGGAGAGTGAGAACAGATAAAAGGAAATACTTTTTTTACCCAGCAGGTAATTAATCTGTGGAAACCCTTGCCACAGGAGGTGGGGATGGCATCTGGCCTAGGTGCATTTAAAAGGGGATTGGACAGATTTCTGGAGGAAAAGTTCATCACAAGCTACAGGCCATGATGGGTGGTGCAACCTCCTTCCATTAATAGTAGGCTACTTCAAAATGCCAGGTGCAAGGGAGTGGCAACCGGATGCAGGCATCTTGTTGTCTCATGTGCTCCCTGAGGCACCTGGTGGGCCACTGCGAGATACAGGAAGCTGGACTAGATGGGCCTTTATCCTGATCCAACAAGGCTCTTCTTATGTTCTTATATTCTTAAACCCAGCATTCTCTTTCCCACACAACTAGCAGCTAGTGACAGCCCCCCTCCTCCTAAGGATTGGTCTAAGCCTTCTAAGTCCACAGTCCTCATCACAGCTTGTGGCAGCAAATTCCACACATTTCTGCTGCTTGTCCTGATTATCCTGCCAATTAGTTTCCTTGTATGAATCTGACCTCTAGAATTCTGAGAATCAGAGAGCACTTCCATGCACAGTTCTATGAACCTCGACCACGTCTGCTCTCACTTGTTTTTCAAAACAAAAACATTTCAAATGCTTCAACTTTTCCTAGGAGGAGAAAATGCTCCATGCCCCTGATTATTTTGACTTCCATATTTCAATGCCATTACAGTGCATTGGTAGAGAAAACCTACTGTACCGCTGTACCCCATTCAAGTGCATCCCAGAGTATAGTAAACTTGGAACGGCTTTCATTAATAAGTGTGTCCCTGTGAATTCTGCAGTGGAGCAAACAAGAAGTCATGTATCTCACTTGGCATCTTTTCTGGCTTTATATTTGGAGCTAGCCTGTTCACCGCTTGACAACTGCAACATCAAGTGATTATTTGCTTGTGCGAATGTGCATTAACAGTGAAATCCCCACTGTATTTTGGATTTCATTACATCTTTTATGTTCTTTAACCTTTACTTTAAGTCATGGCTGTACACAATGCTGGTGGTTGTTTGTTTTCACCATATCAACAGATGCAGGGCCCAATCCTGAGCCTGCCAGCACCCACGGTATGAGTATACCATGGGCGCTGGTGTTGCAAACGTACCTGTAAAGAACTTGCAACTCAAATACAGGCCTAACGCCATCTTAACAGGCCTGATTCCATCTTGAAGATGTATAGGCTGTCTAAGATGTATAGGTTCAGAAGAGAGCGACAAAAATGATTACGGGGCTGGGGCACCTCCCTTATGAAGAAAGACTGCAGCGTTTGGGGCTCTTCAGTCTAGAAAAAAGGCGCCTGAGGGGGGACATGATTGAGACATACAAAATTATGCATGGAAGGGTTAGAGTCGATAGAGGGATGTTCTTTTCCCTCCCTCAAAACACCAGAACCAGGGGGCATCCGCTAAAACTGAGGGTTGGGAGAGTTAAAACAGATAAAAGGAAGTACTTTTTTTACCCAGTGGGTAGTTAATCTGTGGAACTCTTTCCCACAGGAGGTGGTGATGGCATCTGGTCTGGATGCCTTTAAGAGGGGATTGGACGGATTTCTGGAGGAAAGATCCATCGTGGGCTATAGGCAATGATGGATTGTGCAACCTCCTTACAATGGTGGTGGGCTACTTCAGAGTACCGGGTGCAAGGGAGTGGCAACAGGATGCAAGCCTCTTGTTGTCTCATGCCTCCCTGGGGCACCTGGTGGGGCCGCTGTGAGATACAGGAAGCTGGACTAGATGGGCCTTTGGCCTGATCCAGCAGGGCTCTTCTTATGTTCTTATGTAAGAGTAAGTTAAAGCAGGCCTCAGTCAGAAATCAAAACTGACAGCATTGGTGCCTCAATTCTTATCAGTTAACCTCGGGAACTTTTGGGGAGGCTTCGTGAGAGGCCTCGCTCAAGGACACACGGTGCCAGCTGCTGACTCCCAAATTCCTTCACAGCTGTAACTCATGAGAGTAATTGCCCCCCCTTACCAGGCAAAACCCTTTCATGGATCACTGCCTTGTCGTGGCGAAGGGGCTTGAGTAGCTCAATGAAGCTGTGAGCTATGCCATGTAGGGCTATCCAAGATGGACAGGTCACAGCAGAGAGTTCTGACTAAACGTGGTCCGCTGGAGAAGGAAGTGGCAACCCACTCCAGTACTCTTGCCAAGAAAACCCTATGGATTACAGAACAAAAAGGCTAAACGGTATGACACTGGAAGATGAGACCCTCAGGTCGGAAGGTGTCCATTATGCTACTGGGGAAGAGCAGAACACGAGTACTAGTAGCTCCAGAAAGAGTGAAGTAGCTGGGCCAAAACTGAAAGGAAGCTCAGCTGTGGATGTGTCTGGAAGTGAAAGGAAAGTGCGATGCTGCAAAGAACAATACTACATAGGAACCTGGAACGTCAGATCTATGAATCAAGGCAAGCTAGATGTGGTCAAACGTGAGATGTCAAGGCTGAACATCGACATCCTGGGAGTTAGTGAACTAAAGTGGACAGGAATGGGAGAATTTAATTCAGATGACCATTATATTTGCTACTGTGGGCAGGAATCCCTTAGAAGAAATGGAGTAGCCTTCATCGTGAACAAGAGAGTGAGAACAGCAGTACTGGGGTATAACCTCAAAAATGATAGAATGATTTCCATTCGGATCCAAGGCAAACCTTTCAACATCACAGTAATCCAAGTCTACGCCCCAACCACTGGTGCTGATGAAGAAGAAGTTGACCGCTTCTATGAAGACCTAGAACAGCTTCTAGAATTAACACCCAAAAAAGATGTCCTTCTCATCATAGGGGATTGGAATGCTAAAGTAGGCAGTCAAGAGGTAAGAGGAATAACAGGCAAGTTTGGTCTTGGAGTACAAAATGAAGCAGGGCAAAGACTGATAGAGTTCTGTCAGGAGAACACATTAGTCATAGCAAACACCCTTTTCCAGCAACACAAACGGCGACTGTACACATGGACTTCACCAGATGGTCTACATCGAAATCAGATTGATTACATTCTTTGCAGCCAAAGATGGAAAAGTTCCATACAGGCAGTCAAAACAAGACCTGGAGCTGACTGTGGCTCAGATCATCAGCTTCTTCTTGCCAAATTCAGGCTTAAACTGAAAAAAGTAGGGAAAACCGCTAGGCCCTCCACGTATGACCTAAATCAGATCCCCTACGAATATACAGTGGAGGTGACAAATAGATTTAGGGGCTTAGATTTGGTAGACAGAGTGCCTGAAGAACTTTGGACGGAGGTCTGTAACATTGTACAGGAGGCAGCAACTAAAACCATCCCAAAGAGGAAGAAATGCAAGAAGGCAAAGTGGCTGTCTGACGAGGCTTTACAAATAGCTGAGGAAAGGAGAGAAGCCAAAAGCAAGGGAGAAAGGGAAAGATATACCCAACTGAATGCAGATTTCCAGAGAACAGCAAGGAGAGATAGGAAGGCCTTTCTAAATGAGCAATGCAAAGAAATAGAGGAAAACAACAGAATGGGGAGGACTAGAGATCTTTTCAAGAAAATTGGAGATGTCAAAGGACAATTTCGTGCTAAGGTAGGCACAATAAAGGACAAAAATGGCAAGGACCTAACAGAAGCAGATGAGATTCAGAAGAGGTGGCAAGAATACACAGAGGAACTCTATAAGGCCGATCTCAATGTTCCTGATAACCACAGTGGTACAGTCACTGAGCTCGAACCTGACATCCTGGAGAGTGAAGTCAAGTGGGCTTTAGAAAGCCTCACTAACAACAAAGCTAGTGGAGGTGACAGCATTCCAGCGGAATTACTCCAAATCTTAAAAGATGATGCTGTCCAAGTGCTGCTCTCCATATGCCAGCAAATTTGGAAAACCCAACAGTGGCCACAAGACTGGAAAAGATCAGTTTACATTCCAATCCCAAAGAAGGGCAATGCCAAAGATTGCTCGAATTACCGCACCATTGCACTCATTTCACATGCTAGCAAGGTCATGCTCAAAATCCTACAAGCTCGGCTTCAGCAGTATGTGAATCGAGAACTACCAGATGTACAAGCTGGTTTCCGAAGAGGCAGAGGAACTAGAGATCAAATTGCCAACCTTCGCTGGATCATGGAGAAAGCAAGAGAGTTCCAGAAAAACATCTACCTCTGCTTCATTGATTATGCTAAAGCCTTTGATTGTGTGGATCACAACAAACTGTGGCAAGTTCTTGAAGAGATGGGAGTTCCAGACCACCTGATCTGCCTTCTGAGAAACCTTTATGCGGGTCAGGAAGCAACAGTTAGAACTGGACATGGAACAACCGACTGGTTTAAAATTGGGAAAGGAGTACGACAAGGCTGTATATTGTCACCCTGCTTATTTAACTTATACGCAGAGTACATCATGAGGAAGGCAGGGCTGGATGACTCACAAGCTGGAATCAAGATTGCTGGGAGAAACATCAACAACCTCAGATATGCAGACGATACCACTCTACTGGCAGAAAGTGAGGAA
Organism: Lerista edwardsae; assembly: GCA_029204185.1. NCBI lineage: Eukaryota > Metazoa > Chordata > Lepidosauria > Squamata > Scincidae > Lerista > Lerista edwardsae. The sequence goes on along the minus strand of JAJKFI010000036.1, from coordinate 5,952,914 downwards.
GACCTAAAGAACCTTTTGATGAGGGTGAAAGAGGAAAGTGCCAAAATTGGTTTGAAGCTCAACATTAAAAAGACTAAGATCATGGCAACCACTCCCATCACTTCCTGGCAAATAGAAGGGGAAGAAATGGAAGCAGTGACAGACTTTATTTTCCTGGGCTCCAAGATCACCGCAGATGGTGACTGCAGCCATGAAATTAAAAGACGTTTACTTCTTGGGAAGAAAGCTATGGTGAACCTAGATAGCTTAATCAAAAGCCGAGACATCACCCTGCCAACAAAGGTTCGCATAGTCAAAGCGATGGTTTTCCCAGTAGCCATGTATGGCTGTGAGAGCTGGACCATAAGAAAGGCAGAGCGTCGAAGAATCGATGCTTTTGAATTATGGTGTTGGAGAAGACTCTTGAGAGTCCCCTGGACTGCAAAGAGATCCAATCGGTCAATTCTCCAGGAAGTCAAGCCTGATTGCTCCCTGGAAGGACAAATGCTGAAGCTGAAGCTCCAATACTTTGGCCACCTGATGAGAAGAGAGGACTCTTTAGAAAAGACCCTCATGCTGGGAAAGATTGAAGGCAAAAGGAGAAGGGGGCGACAGAGGATGAGATGGTTAGATAGTGTCACCGAAGCAATGAATATGAAATTGGGCGAACTCAGGAAGCTAGTGGAGGACAGGGAGGCCTGGCGTGCTGTGGTCCATGGGGTCGCGAAGAGTCGGACACGACTTAGCGACTGAACAACAACAACCAGGCAAAAAGGCAATTAGTCCTGAGTGAAAAAAAGCTGAGAGGCAAAGAGCTATAAAAATCACCCCTTGGCTCGTGTTCATGGTTCAACTTCTCCTTGGGCTTTTCCGGAACATAGCTTGATTCAGTTGCTGAGAAGGAGAGAAGACCTGCTCACTTGCTTTGTAGGATGCCTTGGGTAACATCTGGCTAAGCACTTAAAGTGTTAAGCAATGTTTGTCTCAGTAAGAGTTAGGAAGTTTAAGCTTTCTTATTTTTAATTTGTTACACGTCATATCTCATTTCTGTTGCCTTTGGGCCTTATAACCAATGAACCTTGTTTTAAATAAAGCTTGTCAACTATTTGCTTGGTTGTGAGTATGTTCTGGTGTGGGGGGGGAAGCTTAGGGTGCTGGCTAAATCCAACCCGCTCTATGCCCATTGCCATTGGCAATAGGAACTGCTAATGGGTTTCTTTTAAGGCTGGTTTCCAGCATCTCTGCCTCTGGGTGAGAGAGGTTAGAGGTGTTTTGGAATTGCCTTGACGCTGGTATCCTCAACTCAGTGCTCCCCTGAGTTTGAGGCAGCGGTTTGGGAGCTGGTGGCGTTTTTAGCAGGTTTCCTAAGTGCAAAAGTGTTTGGCAGTACTCACGGCCAGCCACGGTAGAATTGGCAGTCAGGCAATTAACAGGCGTTTCTGTTAAAGGCCTAGACTGCTAAGAGAAACTCCCCGTGGCTGGTTCTTTACAGTAGCGTAAGCAGCGGCGTCGTACAGCCGGAACGCTGGGCAGGAGGAACGGGTGAGCGGCAGCCCACCTGTTGCATACCGCTCCATTTCGCCGTCTTCCCCGCCCAGGAAGCGGGGTGAGCTCCCCGCTCTTGAATGAGCTCCCGTCACTTGTCCCAAATCCTGCCTCTTAGCAGCTCAAAAGCACATAAAAATGCGAGTACATAAATAGATGCCACTTTGGTGGGAAGGTAACAGCGTTCCATGTGCCTTAGCGTATAGTCATGCTGGCCACATGACTATGGAAACTAGTCCTCGGACAAACGCTGTTTTTTTGGCTTAGAAACGGAGATGAGCACCGCCCCCGACTGTCGGTCACGACTAGACCATTCGGTCGTGGGGAAACGTTTCCCTATTTTTTACCTAATGTCACATTACACGTGATGCTTCCTTGAAGCCCACTCTGTCATAGAAACAATCAGCTCGTGCATTCAGTTGCTGGTCTGCAAGGGCAGATTCACACATGCAAATACATTCATGACTTCTGATAACTGCACCCTTGAGACATGGTGCAGTCAAGGTGTCTGCATACCAGCTGGATCTTGCTCCTCAGCACACCAACGTGCCTAAAGCCATGCTGAAGCTTACATCTGTAAGCCACTGTATAGACGTCCTCTTCAAAGGGTGGAAGTTGAGCATACTGAAGAGGGCATGAAGTCAGATGCTGCAGTCATAATCATACACTTTAAGAGCGCAATCCTAACCTGGAGTTAGTCTGGCACAGTTAGGCCAGCAAAGGTTGGCCTGCACAAGGGACACCGTAAAGTATGTTTCTACCACACTCGGAGTCGGAGAGGCCAGCACACAGATGTGCACCCTCCTCCCTGACTCCAAGAGTGGTCCAAACGCACTTTATGGTGGCCCTTGCTGCCAGCCCAACTTTCCTGGCCTAAATCCAGATTAGGATTGTGCTATAAATATCTGCACAGGACTTTAATGGCTGACAGCCAAACATGTGAACTGACTCCACTGAAAAAGTCCCGCATTGGAGCAGAGGGAAAGTTGTGCCCAAGTCATTGCCTCTACGTCTGATGGGCGCTTCCAGGTATGAAAGCCACTAATGGATGCAACTGCCATCAAGTGGTCAACAGGCCTGTGTAACCCTTATCAATGGAAGAATTTCAGCACCTCTCTGACGGAAAGAAACCAAGCTGGGCTGAGAAACGTTTGCACTCTTCTGCTTTCGTTTAGGTGCGATAATGTGGCTCATCTGCTCTTTTGGCCTGCAAGCGCTGCAGAGTCAGCAAAGAGTAATTAAAGCTGACGCTCTGTTGCTGCTGCTTTGGAAAGTGCCCTTTAGAGGGAGCCTTTTCACTATCGGTCGTCACCTGCCTTAAGAACAAGCCCTGCCTCATCTTCCCACAAAGTCTCCCACAAACACAGGGCTCCCAGGGGGATGGACGCAGGGAGGCAGCCAGGGAGGCCACTTTCAGTGCAACGTGGGATTACCAGGAAGTCTGAATTCATGCAGAAAGCCGGACATCTCCGATACATCAACACTGTAATGGGCAGCGAACAAGTAGGATTGTCAGACTGGCGTCCGTAGATCTGAACAGCCACCTCTTTTACTAGCCCTACTGTTGTGCTTTTTAAGAGAAGACGAGGGTGGAAGTAGTCAGGAGGTGGGATGTCCCCTTCCCTACCCAACCAGAGACGTCATCCGGGCGTGCCAGGAACCGGAATGCCCAGATGATTGACAGCCCTCCACCCCTATGGCGGAGGGCAGCCACGGCTCCCTGCGCCTCACTGTGCGTCGAATCGCTCCGTTTCAGAGCGATTCGGATGTGAGGGAGAGTGGGCAGGCCCAGGAGCAGCTCGCCCATCCTCAGGAGAGGCAGCGCAGCCCGGGCCCGTCCGCAGAACTGGCGGAACGGCGTACCGGGCCGTTCTGCCAGGATGACACCACTGTACCCAACCCTATGTCAAAGAAGTGTTTAATCTGTGAGGTTCTTGTGTGGCTGCTTGCTGTGAGATGCGGAGAACAGGACCAGGCGGGCAGTGGCTAATCTAGAGGCGGATCACAGCACTACGTCTTGCAAGCAGCTGCTCCCCCTCCTCTTCGGAACCAACGTAGCCTTCGTTTTGCTCCAGCCACTGGGAATCCACTAGGCACATCCACAAAAATTGAGGGTTGGGCCAGTGAGAATGGATGAAAAGAAATACTTTTTTACCCAGCGGGGAATTAATCTGTGGAACTCCTTGCCACAGGAGGTGGGGATGGCATCTGGCCCAGGTGCCTTTAAAAGGGGACAGGACAGATTTCTGGAGGAAAAGTCCATTGTGGGCTATAGGCCATGATGGGTGGTGCAACGTTAGTAGTAGGCTACTTCAGAATGCCAGGTGCAAGGGAGTGGCAACAGGATGCAGGCGTCTTGTTGCCTTGTGTGCTTCCTGAGGCATCTGGTGGGCCACCGCGAGATACAGGAAGCTGGACTAGATGGACCTTCGGACTGATCCAGCGGGGCTCTTCTTATGTTCTTATGAATGGCTCTGAAGAGGAGAGGGAGTAGCTGCTTACCAAACTTAGTCCAGTGATCCCCCTCTAGGTACAGCACTGCAGGCAGGAAACACCTCAGCTGCCTTCTGATTGCACTTGGGAATTTTGCAAGCATATGTGTACATTCATAAGCAAAGATATAGTTTAGATTCCCAAGCTGCAAACTTGGGAATCTAAACTATAGATAGCTCTACTCAGCCCCCATGCCTCGAGCCAAATGTTCACTATCAATACTTTCTTATAAACAATCCACATTGCAAACAACCATTAGCTCCTCCAGGTAGTGTGGCCAACAGCCTCCCATTCACAGGGTGACTGTTGAGCTAATACAGGGCAGGAAGATCCTCAACTCAGCTACAATTTCCCCACCACCACCACTAAAAACTAGTTTCTAGGAAGACTTCTGCCCTGCAATTTCTCCTAGCTCCTAAAGCTTCATCTCCACATTTCCTGGTTAGGACTTCCTTCCTGGGATGAGCCCAAACAAACAGGGATCACACACTAACCCTACATAGTCAATTTGATCTGTGTCCTGATGTCTCCAATGACAAAGAAGACTTAGAGTGCAATCCTAACCTGGATTTAGGCTAGCAAAGTTTGGCCGGCACAAGGGACACCATAAAGCACGTTTGGACCACTCTCGGAGTCAGGGAGGATGGTGCACGTCTGTGTGCTGGCCTCTCTGACTCCGAGAGTGGTCCAAACATACTTTATGGTATCCCATGCCAGAGGAGTGCCATGGGCGTAATGGGGTAGCGCAGTGGGCGGTGACGGATGACGGCCATTGCGCTGTATCCTAAGCCCCATCCCCAGCCTCTGTGGCCCCAATTCAGGCCACTGCTGTGCACGTTGACCTGCACCTGCAAATCAGCAGGCACCGATCTGAGCAGCCCCATAGGGCTGGCTGGGGCTTACCTGGGGCCAAGGGGAAAACCTCCCCTTGCCCTGCACTGTACAGCTGCTGCCTCCTAATGGCCTTTGGATGCAGCCCTGCTGTGCCGGCCTTACTATGCTGGGCGCTGCTTAAGATTGGGCTGCCAGATGCCTGCCTTGGATCCCACATATATGAGGAATAAAGTCAAGCCACCCATTGATGGCAAATCGTTACTTTTGGTTGGTTTGCATGATGCTCCTGGGCACAAAGTTGAACTGAAATGAGTCCCTTTGCCAAGTAGGGGAGCGAGAGCTCTCCGTTCCCTCTCTTGGTTGCCTGGAAGTCAAAATGTCTCTTTTTAGCCATAGCAACTGTTCAGTGGTGCAGAAGCTTAAGAGGACAAATGGTGAGGAAGAGATAATGCAGGGACAGTGTCAGACGCAGCAAAGTTCACAGCCGTGCTTGTGCTTCAGCACCGGCTGGAACAGAGGAGGTGGTCTTTGGGGCTGACAAAACGTCCGCAGCTCTCCTGCTCCTGAATGAAACACCACATCAAGGTTCAGAAGGCACTGCCTATCAGCCATAATTAGAAGTGGGAGAAAACGGTGATAACAAAATTAAAACACATATTTCTCATATCATTGTAAAACAAAAAAACAAAACCCCTGAAATCTGCCCCCCAAAACCCTAATTTTATTTGGTTTTTTATTTATTATTTAATTGGAGGTGCATAGGGAATGACTATGGCTTCATCTGCTGGCACGATACCATCCGTATCACAAATTCCCAACCTTTTTTGCACTAGGATCCCCTTTCTAGGTACCCTTCTGTTGGGACCCTTCTAAGACAGAGGGCCAGAAGTGATGTCATTTAGCAGGAAACAGGAAGTACGTCATTGCACTGACAAGGCCAGAAGTGATGACATTAAACAGGAAGTGAAATCATTGTTTTTAATAACTCATACTTTTTTGAATATTTTTTTTTACTATTCTGAATGCTTGGTGGTTAACTGAGGTTTAAGGTTTGAGTTCAAGTGATTGAATCAGCACTGAGGACAGCTTTGTACGGAATGTGCTGTGGCTTGTCTATGCCACTGCTGATCAAGGTTGTGAAGCCACATTTTATTTATCTTCCTCTTCTCCACATGCTCTCCACAACCCCTAAAACCTCTTGGGGGGTCCTGACCCCCAAGTTGGGAATGACTGATCTATATCACCTACCTAGTACACTTTTAAAGCAATTATAAATTATAATTATAATGTAAATTTTTGAATAAAAACACATAACACAGCTTTCTGCACTTCTACACCTAAAACACTGAAATCCGCAAAAAAAAAAAATAACCCCTGTTTTCTCCTACCTCTTATCTATAATGAACTGTTCTTATTTCTATGTATCGCTATACACATTTAACAACCTCCCACCAGCCATCCACCCCGCGGAAAGATCTAGCAAAACGAAGAGTCAGGTTTCTAGCTTTCCGTCATCTACCATTGATGTTAGAGGTCAGTGTTTCCCAAACTGTGGGCCAGGACCTGATTGTTGGTGGGTCCTGAAACTTACAAGCTGATAGCTGACAAGGACAAGAAGGCAGCCTCTGTACCATTGTAAAAGGGATAAAAACAGAAGCTTGAGCAGCTGGTGAAGGAGGTGTGGCCGGGCAACATGTGGGGGCGGGGGAGCTGCACTGGGGGCGCATTGATGTGGCCCTGCCCCAGCCATGCGCCAAGCCAAGAACAGCTCTGGCAGGAGGTGTAGTCTGCATGTTTAGCTGTTGCCTTGCCTGAAAAAGCTAAGCAGGATCAGCTGCTTGGAGGCGAGACCGAGAGATCGCGGGAATCTGCTGCCATACCTCTGCGGAGGGGTGTTGAGGAGTCAGCTGGCAGGAGTGTCGAGATGATGTGCAAAAAGCACTTTCAGAACACAGGAAAGGTATTAGTTTCTTAACTACAAATTATTACAAATATCTGGTTCTTCGGGTTAGATATGGTGGGTTTTGGTGGCACCTATCCCTGATGGCCTGGAAGTAGAAAGCCGGCACCCAGCTTAGAAAATGACCTGCACTCTGCATTCTGGCAGTAACCTGGAGAAGTGCCAGACTATTTTGCACCCTGGGCAAGACTAACTGAAATAGACATCTTGCCATTTATAATTCATTACGTTCCTCAGCACTGCTATGGAATTCATTGTAAAATAAATAGTAGCATTTTTACATGGGCTAAAAAATATATCAAACTGTACCCCTCAAAGGTCAGTCCTGCGCCCATCTGAGGTCCGTGCCGTCGGCGGCTGCCAGCCTCTGCATAATTAGGCTCATGCACAGACCTCTGTCACTGGTCAGATTTCTTGACCATTGCTCAGATGCAAGTCTACCTCCTGCAGATTTTCGCACAAAAGAGCAGGCTAATAAGTGCACCTTTGTCACACCAAGACTTATGTAAACAACTGTCAAAAGAGAAGAAATTCTAAAGAGTTCTTGTTAAAAAACAGATTCTTTTAGACTTTGGGGCTTTACTTATAACACCCACTTCCATTCAGCTGAGACTCAGTGAAGCTTGCTTTATTTCGTTTTGTCAAGGGGCGCTTTAAATCCACTTTCTTCGCCGTCGTATCAGCAAAGAAAATGCCTCCAAGAATCTTGGCATTTTTCTTTTTCTCCTCTTTTTTTCCCCATCATTACATAAACTTTTGTTAATGTTTGGAAGGTTGCCACGAGAAGGTTATGCAACATGAAATTGGCCAAAGGGCTACTGGCTCACTCTCCTTTAAAAAAAAAACACTGCTTGCATTACCAAGATGATGATGATATTACAGCAAAAAAGGGAAATTTTGGTTACGGGGATATTTGTGTTCGTCAGTTGAGTAGATGAACCTAAAAGGGGATTTGCTACAGTCCTTTCAATGTAGCAGGGATGCAATGAAAGATGGAAATCATCCTGGCCCAAGTACCTCAAGTAGAACAAAATGGATAACATCCGAACTAACTGGGTTTGTTGTTGTTCAGTCACTAAGTCGTGTCCGACTCATCGCGACCCCATGGACCACAGCACGCCAGGCCTCCCTGTCCTCCACTAGCTTCCGGAGTTCACCCAATTTCATGTTCATCGCTTCGGTGACACTATCTAACCATCTCATCCTCTGCCGCCCCCTTCTCCTTTGGCCTTCCATCTTTCCCAGCATGAGGGTCTTTTCTAAAGAGTCCTCTCTTCTCAGGAGGTGGCCAAAGTATTGGAGCTTCAGCTTCAGGATTTGTCCTTCCAGGGAGCAATCAGGCTTGACTTCCTGGAGGATTGACTGATTGGATCTCCTTGCAGTTCAGGGGACTCTCAAGAGTCTTCCCAACATCATAATTCAAAAGCATCTATTCTTCGGTGCTCTGCCTTTCTTATGGTCCAGCTCTCACAGCCATACATTGCTACTGGGAAAACCATTGCTTTGACTATGCGAACCTTTGTTGGCAGGGTGATGTCTCGGCTTTTGATTAAGTTGTCTAGGTTCACCATAGCTTTCCTCCCAAGAAGTAAACATCTTTTAATTTCATGTCTGCAGTCACCATCTGCGGTGATCTTGGAGCCCTAACTGGGTTTACTTTAAGCCAAATCTTAGTAAATTCAGCGTTAATCTCCAGATCTGCAAAGTAATAATCAAGGGTACCTTTGAGCATGTTCGAAGTCTCTTTTGCCACAGAGACGCCAATTCCAGATCTCATACATCTGGGACTGTTCAGAATACATGGATGACAGAGGAATTCTAGGCAGGAATTGAGTCCTTCCAGACATTAAACACCATAAACAAATGAATAACATCCACATTGTATAAATTGATGGAAAGACCACATCTGGAGTATTGTTATATTCTGGTCACCACATCTCAAAAAGGGCATACTGGAACTAGAAAAGGTACAGAAGAGAGCAACCAAAATGATTATTTTTGGTTAATCAGAAGTAACCAAAACTTTTGGTTACCAAAGTTTGGGAGCCTCCCTTATGAAGAAAGGCTATAGTGTTTGGGGCTCTTCAGTCTAGGAAAAAGGCATCGGGGGGGGCATGATTGAGACGTATAAAATTCTGCAAGGGATGGGTAAAGTGGATAGAGGGACGTTCTTTTCCCTCTATCACAACATCAGAAACAGGGGGAGTCCACTAAAATTGAGTGTTGGGAGAGTTAGAACAGATAAAAGAAAATACATTTTTTACCCAGCGGGTAATTACTCTGTGGAACCCCTTGCCACAGGAAGTGGTGATGGGGTCTGGCCTGAATGCCTTTAAAAGCAAATTGGGAACCTTGGTCCTTGGTGCAGTGTCCTCTCACCTCCATTGACACACAACCCCCCTTCTATCTTTCCTAATTCCAAGTGCAGTCAAATTGGATTTGCAAAGCTGCCAGCAATTGGAGACAGTGAGGAACACCAACGTTCTGCCCCAGTAAAAGAAAGCTCTTTATCAGAAAATGTTGATGTGGTACCCATTGCATGGAGGCCTTCCCATCCTTTAGGGCTCAGTTCACATGCTCAGAAGCAACCATAGTCTTCTCCATACATTGATCACGTCTCAGTCTCTTGAAGTGACGAGGAAAAAAAAACCCAGCTCTCTTTTCTTTGCAATCTCTACACAAGGCTCTCAAAATATTCAGTGTTTACTAGCGTTCTGGGGTGTTAAATCAAGTATGGCTATCACCTCTAAAAGCCTGAGAAATGATCGAGTGATATCCATAGAAGAAACACATTTTGACAGTGTCATTTGCTCACTTCAAAGGGGGGAAAAAACCAACTTACAGCTATAAATGGATTCATGTAGACTACAGTCTCATTTTCGCAGTTCCCCAATACACAAAGCCATATTTTGCGGGCATATAGAACCCCATGGATGCTGCAATCAGAATCTAGTTTGACAATAAGAACAGTAAACAAAATGCCTCAATCACTATACAATATTGCACTAGATGGATTTATGGTTTGCCTCCAAACAAAACATAAGAAAATAAGAACATAAGAACAGCCCTGCTGGATCAGGACAAAGGCCCAACTAGTCCAGTTTCCTGTATCTCACAGTGGACCACCAAGTGCCTCAGGGAGCACATGAGACAACAAGAGGCCTGCATCCTGTGGCCACTCCCTTGTATCTGGCATTCTGAGGTAAAATTCTGAGGGAAATATGAAGTAAATAAAATAAAATGGGGAAGGAGCTACTATAACTTGCAACCCAACTTGGGCCTTAAGAACATAAGAAGAGCCCCATTGGATCAGGCCAAAGGCCCATCTAGTCCAGTTTCCTGTATCTCACAATGGACCACCAGGTACCTCAGGGAGCACATGAGATGACAAGAGTCCTGCATCCTGTTGCCAGTCCCTTGCATTTGGCATTCTGAAGGAGCCCATAGTACTATTAACGTAAGGAGGTTGCACAAGCCATCATGGCCTATAGCCCATGATGGACTTTTCTTCAAATGTTTCAAATGTTCCTAATAGGGGAAGATCATCTTTGTGCAACCAGAAACCCCGGATTGAGACTGCAGGAAGCAGAAAGCTGGGCTAGGGAGCAGTGGCGTCACTAGGGACTGTGGGGGGGAGGGTGAGAGGCACAATGGGTGACACCCAAGCCAGCCAGTCCAGAAGTGGGTAGACTTACCACTGACCAGCTCTCTGCCCTGTGCCTTTCTCTTTCTCTTCTCTCCCTACCCTTGTGGGAACAAAACAGGTCACGCCTCACTTCTTTCTCCTGTCAGGAGGGAGCCTGCAGCAGGGATGATGAAGAGAAAAAGGCTGCTTTAGCCAGAGTGAGGCATGTGGGGGTCAGTTGTGGAAGCCTTTGGGGTGGGCACAATTCGCAAGGGTGGGTCAGCCTCACATCCGCACCCCATCCACACCCAATGGGAGAGGAGGAGGAGGGCAGGCGGTCTGGTTGAGAGGGTAGAGCCACCATTAAGCCTGAAGATAAGATCCAAAGATTGCCAGTTTGAGAACACCGGAAGCTTCCGTGAGCGGCAAGACCTTGAGAATGCGACTGATAAGCTCTGAGCTGAGCTGTCTCCAGCTGCCTGTGAGAGAGGAGTTGTGCTGGGCCAGCTGTTTTTTCTGCAAAAGCAAAGAAGTCGTCTGTCAGCCGTTTATCAGCCAGTGTGGAGGCAACCGTGCAACCAGCAAGGAAAACCAGACTGTGATAGTTCCATCTGCATTTAACCATTCTTGAAAGATTAGAGCCTCTTGGTTATTTGTAGCAAACCCTCGGGGTTTAGAAAAAAGCCTGCCTATGTCAACTGCCTTGAATTAAAGTCAAAGAAGCAATCCAATGAGCAAGAAAAGGCAGTATATAAATACTGGTATTATTATTACTATTATAGCTCACCATGGTGCCTCTGAAACACGTGGCTCACCACATCCAGCCCATTTCCACAAGCTGTGTCCACTCCAAAGTCTTCCACAACTGACCCTGACCAGCCTCACTCTTGGGTGTGATGACTTCTTTGTCTGGGACTGCTGCAGCAGGCGGCTAGTCCTCATGATTGGTCCCATTCTCATGAGAGGGCAGGGTCAGGGCAGGGATGCCACTGCTACATCTCATCAAGAAAGCCAGTTCATAGGCAAGATACACTTCAAAGAATGGAATTGAAAAGCCACATCAGGGTGAAGAGGAGAGAGCATTAAGAAGGAACCAGCATGTCCCTTGAGAACAGAGAGAAGCAGTTGAATTATTCAGAATGGTCAAAAATTGTTACGCATAAAGCCTGTAAGGTAATAAATAAAAAATAAATTCTTTTAATTGCTCAAAAACATTTTTTGAACTATCCAATAATGAAAATTCCATGTGAAGTCCCTTATGTATTCCCAGTGATATATAGGAATATATTTTCTATAAGCAGATAAAAAAATGTTAGAAGCCAAACACACACTTATGGGTTTGTTTGTTTGTTTAAAAAAAAAGCATTACACACTCACAAACACACTGGAATTCAAAGCATATTGCACTTGGGAGTCAGAAAACATCCCCTAAGTGTAAACACTTCAGGCTTGTACTAGTTCTTTCTTTAAAGCTGAAGTTGATAAATTAGCCAGCGCTCTTAGAGGCACACATCCAGAAAAATCTCTTTTGCTGGCTAACGAAGGCAAGAATGGATTCACTCCTGCTAAAGCTAAAGATTTGGCCAAGTGTTTTTACTGCAATTGAGTCTGGAAGACTTTGGACTCATTTCCCACTTCATATGTATTATCCTAGGATCTTTATTAATTTGTGGAAAAGATAAAGGAATTAGCAAATCCTCTTCCCACAGCACAGTCAACATTTGGGAGACTGAGGGCGCAATCCTACCCAGCGCCGGAATTGGCAAGGCCGGCTGGCCAGCACCATATCCAACGCTGGATGCGAGGAGGCTGGAGCCTCCTTACCATAGGGGAGCGCTCCACCCTCCCCTATGTGCTCCTCGGATCTGCGCCATCCGAGGAGACTGCGCAGCCCGAATTGGGGCCACGCAACCTCCAGAACAAGCCGTATGGCCACCTCCCAAGCCCGCCCACATCCCACCCTCCCTCTCCCTCCCTTGCCCAATCCCTGTGCCACTTCAGCATGGAGCTTCCCAGTGATGTCATTCAGGGGGAACGGACCAGAACGGGCGTTCCGGATCCTAACAGGCTCCGTGGCTGGTTCCGGGTTCCCGACAGGTGCCAATCAAAAGTGAGTTCCTGTTCCTAAATCATTTGAATGACACCACTGGAGCTTCCCCTGCGCAAGTCACCTTCGGCCAACACAGGAGAAGCTCGCCATCAGCACCGTTGGGTAGTGCCGGCTGGGGGTGGCGATCGGCGCCTCTGAGTCGGCGCTCCACCTCTTGCGTCAACGCAATGACGTTGCGTCAACGCAAGAGGGCAGGTAGGATTGCGCTGCCCATCATGGGCTTGCAGTGGACAAGCGGCTGCAAGAAGATGCCCCAATGATGTTCACAATCAAAGATGTTCACGATCCCTTCTGGTTTTCACCACCCGGAAAAGTTTTGTGTCATCCGCAAACTTGGCCACCTCACTACGTATGCCTGTTTCCAGGTCATTTATGAACAAGTTGAAAAGCACCAGCCCCAAGACAGATATGTATATAGACGATGCTCAATAAGTGTAATCATGACGATAATAAATCTCTGAGCAGTGCTTTAGAAAGAATGACTAAAGACAGACAGCACTTTGGAACGTGCCCATCAGTTGTAATTCCAGATCTGCCAGGAGCACTGAGATATTTTAAACAACGCAGCACAGGTGTCAGCGAGCACTAACTGACTCCCTCGCTGTCCACATTTAGAATTCTGCACCTGCATCAGCTCCTTCTTTCAACATTCCCTTTTCCCCATTAACCTTTGATAAGGAGCCAATCCAGAAAGTGAAACCAATTGTTCTATTCTCTGACGTGATGTAAAATATGGAAATTTCTATCTACATTTGCAAGACAATCCTACCTAAACCCCCATGTGGCGATGTGGCGGTGCCAGTGTGCCTTCCATTGTATTTTATCTCCTGGAGGTCTCCACTGGGTAAGGGAACATTTGTCCCACTGCCCCAGAGGAAGCCCCAGGAGCTGCAATGGGTCAACTCTGACCTGGACCAACAATATCAGAGTGATCTGTGCAGGTGAATTAGGCTCAGGAAGGGGCTTGGATATGGCGTATGCTGGTGCCATTGATCCCACACCTCCCAGGACCAGTCTGCCCACTTCCATCAACACCCCATTCAGCACCTTCCCCCTGCCTTTCCCCCACCCCTGCACTTGATTCCATGCGCTGCCAGCATGCAATCAAAGACTCTGGCCTCCCTGCTAACCCGCTTGGGCCTTGCACTGTTGCAAAAGTGCCACAAAGCAGCGCAAATGCCATAAAGTGTTTTTGCAACAGCATGCGCTGGAGAAACGTGCGTTTCCACCGGTGCAGCGTTTAGGTAGGATTGGGCAGCAACACTACCTTACCGGGACAGTCAGTGCCTTCTCATTAATGCCTGAAACGTGTTTCCATTCCCAATTGTACTTGGGTAGTTTCAGAGAGAGAACAAAGTGTGACCAAACGACATCTTCAAGGTTAGTTTAAAAATAGAAACAACTACAAAAGATTCCACCGAAGCAGCAACTCACTTCATGTCACTGTAGAGTATTTTAAAAAAAACTTTTTAAAGTGTCTCCAAAGGCCTAAAATTGCTGAAGTGGAACAAGAAAAGCAGAGGTGCTTCTTAGGATATAAATTAACCCATTCAGAAAGAATTTGGTCCAGCGTATTTGTACTTATTTTGATGCACAACTAATGCGTAATATTTAGGAAACATCACTCATACATTTGATCACATTCCTACATGTGATCAGGGCATGGATGCCACATTTCAACAAGGACCTATTTCCAGTGATAGTGATCTTTTGTATCATACCTCGGCTGCAAAATGATCTTGACCTTTAAAGCGCCTTCGAACATACCCAGAATAAACTTCTCCCGTTCCTGAGAAACCACAACTGTTAAGAGTCCACTTATCCAGGCCCATGTCTTCCTTGCTCATTTGAGCCTGACTCATGGATTGCAAACTATGCAGTCGAAATGTGAACCCTATTTGGGGCACAACTTCATCGAAGGGAAGCATAATTGCATCTCCATTGCTAATGGGGTGCTTTACTCTGCCACTGGAATGCATGGGATAAACAAGGGCTTAACTTCAATTGGGTCAGTCCAAGTTTGTTCTCCAGGAGATCCCCACAAGCAATTCTCCTTTACAGTAATCGAGAAAGCTTTTCTCCACTTTGTTCAACTTTTTATCAATGATCCAGTCCGTTCATCCAAGGAAACATGAATACGGAGAATAAAATGTAAAAACCCTTTGCATCCTTCTCCAACATAGTATAACAAATTACAAGGCTTTCCAGTGGTAGTCAACGGATTTAAAAAAGACAAGTGGTGCACCAAAACCCACAAAATAAAGTCATTTGCGGTGTGACAGGGCACAAGGAAATGGAGATATGCAAAGCATGGTGAGAACAAAAATAGCATGCCTGTTGGCATTACACGCTACACAAAAAATGAACATCCCAGTCTTGACTCTAAAGTATTCAGATTTTGCATTTTCCAAAGAAGTCTGGTTGCAGGGTATAGAGGGGAGATGCTGAAGTTAGAAAGAATTCGATACAATCAGCAAACTCTTTTTCAAAAACACACTTTTTTTTAACAAAGTCACCACCTACACAATCTCTTCAAGTGTCAGATTATCCTTCAAGAAAGCAATTCACTGCTGCAGGTAATAAAGTTCAAATCAACACAAAAGTAAACACTTTTTTCCTGACAACTCAAAGAAGGTGGAATGGACATTCTGGAAAAAAATTGACAGCATCTTCACACGGTCATGCTGATGTCTGGTGATAATAAGAACCATCAAGAGACAGTACCTCTATTAATGAACATTTTGCACATCCCATCCAACAGCCAATGCACTATTAACTAACCACCAGTTTGGCATCCTCCTCAAACAACCACAGATGTTTTTGATGGCGCAATCCTAACCTGGAGTTAGGCTGGCATAGTTAGGCCAGCAAAGTATGGCTGGCAAAAGGGACACCGTAAAGCTTGTTTGGACCACTCTCTGAGTCAGGGAGGATGGCTCACATCTGTGTGCTAGCCTCTCTGACTCAGAGAGTGTAGGGTGACAATGTAAAGTATGTTTGGACAAGGGCCAGCTCTAGCAGCGGTGGGGCCCAATGTGGGGCATTCCTGCGGGGGGCCCCATTCACCAAGAAGAGCTCTGATCGTGCCAAGCCGCAGCGGGGCCCAATGTGGGGCATTCCTGTGCGGCCCCCAACCCTCCCTGGGAGGGCCCCCACTCACCAAGAAGAGCTCTATTTGTGCCATGTGCAAAGCATGGCATGTGGAAGTAGTTGGTGGTGATATCATAACAGCACCACCAACGGCTTCCAGGTGGCCCATCTTGGGCTGTTCAGAGGCAGAGGCAGGTGGGAGAGACCAAGGTAAAGCTGCTCTGCTCACCCCACTGAGTTACAGCCCATAGAGGTCCCAGCTGCAGACATAGGCAATATGCTCACCCTGCTAGTGCGGGGGCCCCTGAAACGCGGGGCCTGATGTGACGACATTGATCACATTGGCTTAAATCCGGCCCTGGTTTGGATCACAGTCCAAGTCAGAGTGGCCAGCACACAGGTGTGAGCCATCCTCCCTGACTCAGAGAGTGGTCCAAATGCACTTTATGGTGTCCCTTGTGCCAGTCAGACTTTGCCAGCCTAACTATGCCAGCCTAACTCCAGGTTGGGATTGCACCCTGAGTGTGACATACAGACTCCCCATCAAATGTCTACATCTGAATATGCAAACTAGGACGTGATGAAGCAACCACTTGAAGAGATCACTGCAACGGGGCCAGATAATGTGTAAATATATTTATTCTGCACTGCTATTACCCACCACATACTGAGAGATGAGCTATAGTTGGATCAATCAGTCCATCCATTAGTCAATATTACTATTATTTGAAGGAAATAAAACTTTTCCTGAAGAATTAAGCCGTTTCGCCAGGAGCAACCAAAGCCACCATTGGCTCTGTCAACAAAACTGTCATCTCAAATTATCTGGAAGCTTCATTTTAACTTGTAGATAAGTTCCCTTATTTTCATATTTAATTCGCTCTCTGGGATGTCTGTTTTCACTTCCAAAAAAGGGAATGGAAATTGAAAGCAGACAAAATGAGAGAGAGACCTGTTACTGCTACAGCTGTAAAAGAAAACTTCTGGGACCACATTCTAAAAGCAAACATAAAATTAAGAAATTAAAGGCATATCTGCTGAGTTCTTTGTACAATGGCAATCTTAGGACACTTCTATACATATTGGCCTAGGTGTAGATCTCACTGAACTCAGTGGGACTACTTCTGAGTAGACAAGTTTAGGTTTGTGCTGTAAATTTGATTACAATCTTCAAAACACTTAACTAATGGCCATTTGTATTCAGATCAATAGGATAACTTCTGAGTAAATGGCAGTGTCGGGTTACAAATTCTGATGGATTGTTCTTCAAAGTGAAGCCAATGTTTCAAAAGAGATTACATTATTTTTTTAAAAAAACTGAGTTCATTGCCATCAGCTTCCAATATAATTTGGCACAAGAATTTTTCAAGACCAACTCGGGACCAAAAACTCTTTGTGCCAACCATCCTCCACTGAAACCTCCCTGTACATTACTTCATTGTCTCCCAGTCAGCGGAAGTTCGTTCTTAAAGATCTCCAATCATCAAACTCTGTTTTCCACTTTACTTATTAAGACTCCCATCTAATTCTACAAATTTGGGGAGGAGGACCAAAACTCAAAGCCCACAAGTATCTTTTGGAAGACAAATATTCTATAATAAAATAAGAAACTAGATGGGTGATTGGTCCCTTCCAATCCCTGGCCAATTCACAATTCCCCAACCTATTAAAATCAATTCTTCCATGCACAAACTTGTATGTCTTTCCTTGTTTAACTCTTGAAATCCCACCATTGCTCAACACTTGTCTAAACATCTTGCATGTATACAGGTATATTTTTGTGTACCCCTTTCCCTCCTTTTGAAACCACTCGGCTCCCCTCCTCTTGAAACCAATTCATCACATATACACACTTCCTTGTATATTTCCATTAAAAAAAGAATCATAGTGAAATGTTGGCATCCCATAGCTTCCTCCGCCCCGCTGCCAACTTTGGGAACCAACCCATAATTCTGTTCCTCATGCCCACCCCTTGTTTGGGTTGCATGATCCCAAAAATGCTCAGCTCTTGGCACACACATACCCCAACCCCCTCTTGGGGGACTCACCTATGGTGGTAATGACGGTGATGGCAAAATAGAAAGACCCTGCGAATTTCCATTGGACCCCTGCCCTGTGGGGTTCCGATTGCATGATGATCTCTTCCAACTGTTGGTAGTCCTCGTTGGAGATGTTGTACTTCCCCTTGAGCCGGGTCTCCTCGGCTTTCAGCTGCTCCTCCTCGCGGATCTCGTGGTCGGACTCCAGGGCATCAAAGACGGCGGCCCCCACCAGCAGATAGGTGAACGTGCAGATAATGAGGGAGAGGGTCCGCACGTTCTGCCTCTTCATGGCCGCCAGCAAGGGCCCACGGAGGGGACCATGTCCCCCCCTGGGCGCCCGGGGATCCGACAGGGTGCAACAGAGGCAGCCGCCAATGGAGGCGAGCTGCAAGGGGTGGCCGGGGCTCGGGCTCCCGCAGGGAGGCTGCTGTCCTTGGTCCTGAAAGTGCTGCTGCCGCCCGCCTCCCTGCTCGGGCTCCTGGGAGGGAGACAGACACAAGAGGCTGCTGGAGCGTCTGGACCAAGGACCGGGCAGCCTGCACGCTGTGCGCAAGACCTGCCCAAACCAAGCTGTCCCGGCGCGCAGGGCCATCAACGGCGCCTCCTCCGGGAGCCCGATTTTGACCGCCAGGAGGAGAAGCGAGGCTCAGATCTTCCTGGGACCGACGCCCGCGCCCACCCCACCCACAGTCTCCCCGCTCCCGTCACCCCCGGCCCCACCTCTGAGAAACGGAGCTCCCGCACCGGGAGGAGAGCCGGGCAAGTTGCTCCACCTTCCCTCCCTCCCTCCTCCAAGTTTGCCCCCTCTTTGCTTATTCGGCACTTCTCAAGCCCCGGGGAGGGGGAGGTGCTGGGGGTCCCATCGGAGAAGCGGACAAGGTCCCATCACAGCGGCCACGGGCAGGAACGCCCCTTCCCATCCATGCTGGCGAGGCGTTCCTCTCTCCAGGTGGAGTCTGGAGGTGCTTCTCCCCAGCCGCGACCAGTCCAGATGTGCACCTGGAGAATCTCGGCGCAGCATCAGCCACGCGCCCAGACTTGGGGAGGGGGCGGCGCTGTCTCTTTGCAAGCACTTCCGGGAGGTGGGGAGGAAACTGGCCGGCTTACGAAGTCCACCTCGTCTCCCTCTCCCCCCAAAAAGGCAAGATGCAGATGTTTCCAGACACATGCACGTCCTCGGTCTCCCTCCCTCCCGCAGGCTGGTGCTCCTTCCCTCTGAGTTCCTGGGATCCAGGGTAAGTAGCGGCAGGCTTTAGGCAGAGCTCAGTCATTCCAGGAAGGCGCACGAGGATGTTGAAAGCCGGGTGTGTTCCGGGAGCCCCAAACTTGGCTGGGTGGAAGAGATGAGTCGTTCACACGCACTCCAGCTGGCTCCAGGACCAACTGCTGCCGCTATCGATTACTACGATTTATTATTGAATCAGCATTTTTTTAAAAAAAAACATGATTACATCAACATTTGTGTTACTTCTTCAAAGGGAACATTCTTCGGGAAGGGAGAAGAACGCGTTTTGGAATGGATGGATGGGGAAGATCAACGCTGCTCAAGAAAAATCTTCCGAGGACCACCCAAGCTAGGAAGGAGACGGTTTCAGACGTCAGCGTGCGACTTTGGGAACGCATCGTCTCAGACTTTCAATACGGCTCTTCAGCCTGCTCCTCGCTGGAGTAAAACCGACCAAGAGCAGGCACAGGCGTCCGTGGAGACAGGTGAGCGCGAGTCTGGACGTCTGGGTTTCAATTACGCAGGTGGCAGAAGATAATTATACAAAGAGAAACGTCTGGACGGGGATGTCGTGGGAGGGGAGAGAGGAGGTGCCGCCCAGGGGATCAAAGAGCCGCCGAATCACCCTCGGGGACGCCTGGAAATCATCTAATCGCTGCCCCCGTGTTTTGCTAGCATGTTCGCAGACCCCAGAACACGGACTCGTCTGAATCCTGATGCGGATGATCAGAAGAGAAGCTCTTTCCAGCCTAGAGAAGAGAGGAAGCCACAATCAGAATTGGGACCAAGAAGAGGGAGGGGGGCAGCTTGTCTTTACACACAAACACACCTGTCCCAAGAGGGGAAGAAATTCTGGAGCTTGAGTGGGATAGGAAGGTCGGCCTTGTGTGCGTGTGTGTGTGTGTGTTTCTCTCTGGGTGGTATTTCATTGACAGCAGAGCCCTCCCCGGCAAAGACGCCCTTCTCCGCTTCCTAAATGCTTGACATCACATGGAGGGAGGGGGGAGCCAATTTCCCACTTTCTCTCCCCCCCCCCAGCAGAGCAAGAGGCTGATCTGCCAGTCAAAGAGAGTTGAGGTGGGTTTGGGAAGCCAACCTGTCCCGGAAAAGCTGACAGCACCGGGCTCCCCCTGCCTCCCCGCCGCGTCCGCTGCTCCGAACCACACGGCTGCACTCTGGAAGACAGACAGCCCCGGCGAGCGAGAAATCCCCGGCTCTCGTCTCATCCACCCACCTTGTCTGGAACAGGCTGGACGCGCCGGCTGCTGTCTCCGAACTGCTCTCTTTCTTGCCTGCCACAATCTCGCTCGCTCGCCCCTGGCCTCTGGCCCCTCCCCCAGCGGTGGCCACGCCTCCTACTAGGGCTGTGTGTGGGTTTTTAATAAGGATCCTAACTGTAGAATGTAAGGGGCTTTGCTCGGAACTCCACTCAGCTCCTGAAAGGGGGGAGTCCCGCCCCCGCCACCTTTCCAAGGCGTGGCACTATTCTTGCTTTAGGGAATGGCTCTCTCAGAGATCGTGATAAACATGCAACAGCAGCCAACAGAAGAACAGAGAGACTGGGGGTAGCTTCTCATGGGAGCCTTGGGAAGGGTAGAGTGGCTTCTCATGGAAGCACTGGGAAGAGGAGAGAGACTGGGTGGCTTCTCATGGGACCACTGGGAAGGAGAGAGAGACTGGGTGGCTTCTCATGGGAGCGCTGACCAAAAGTATAAGGTTGCCACTTTTCTCACTGGCCTTGCTCCTGTGCCCTTAACAGCAGCCTGATGTGCAGCGATTATTCAGCAGGTGAAACGTTTTCTGATAAAGTGGTGGCAATTGGATCACCTGCTGAATGTCTGCCTGACACTCCAGGCCACTTCATACATTAGGTGCTTATGGTTACTCTTAATGTTGGTCTGAGGATCACACTGTGTGTTATATTAGGCACATTCTTACCTCTGACACACTGTGGCAGTGGGAAGGGGGGGGGACACCATTTCCCAACATGATCAAGCTGCTCTTTACCCTGAGGAAGAAAGCTCCCAGTGGCCCCACTTAGGTGAATGTGAACCTAAACACAGCTCCTTCTTGATCATGATAAAGCAGTTACCTGCTAACTGGGCAAGAGGCACTTTTTCAAGTAGTATTCCTTTTATATTTAGCAGGGGAAGAGTAATTATCCCTCCTTACCCCTGCACTGTGTCTTTCTAGTGGCTGTTGTTGGTGGTGTTTTGCATTTTTTTAGATTGTGAGCCCTTTTGGGACAGGGAGCCATTTGACTTCATTATTTCCTATAAACCGCTTTGTGAACTTTGTGTTGAAAAGCGGTATATAAATACTGTATGATGATGACGATGATAAACGCAGTGACAATTCTGAGTTTGCAGTCCTGCCACATGTGAAACAGCCTCCAGGTAGTAGCTTTCAAAGTCAAGAGGAACCGGGCCGGGCCAGGGGTCTTATGCTAGGTGCCTTCATGCACCATCAGAAGCACTCCTGGGCCCAGCTCAGGCTAATCATACAGGTGTGAAGATGCTTCAAGCAAATTAGGAAAAGGAGAGAATAATAATAATAATACATGTATTTATATACCGCCTTTCTTAAGATCACTAGATTTCTCTAATGACTGTAACTCAAGGCGGTTTACATAGGCAGACTTTTATTCACAAACCCAAAGGTTTTTACAATTTACAGAAATGTTCTATCTTTCAAGAACAACACTCATACAGATCTTTCTTTCTGGATTTAGCCTTCTTTCTTAGCCGCCCGTCTGTCTTCTGCTGGCTGATAAGAGGCTTCCCTGCTCCCACCAGAGACGCAGCTGACTTCAGCACACTCCTCCTCCCACGAGGCAGCTGGAACTCAGCTTTTAATCAGCCGCAGTTTGCAAGGTCTGCTGCTCACAGAGACTTCCGGTAGTCTCGAGCTCACGACCTTCGGATCTTCAGCTGCTATCTTCGGGCAAACGGAGGCATTAACCCTCTCTACTCGGCTAAATCTTCTGCCCTAGAACAATGCTGTCAAAGAAAGTTGAACAGAACAATGCTGTCAAAGGAAGTTGAGCTCTCATAGGGTTTCCATTTAAATAGTCACTATGCTACTGCAAAGCACAATATTGATGCTGCACGTGAACATACACAAAGAACATTGCGGCAGAGCCCCCAAAGCTGGTACCAGTGCAGGACTCAGCCTGGACAAACCTTACAACAGATCAGAGTTTCTGAACACAAACAGGACTCTTTTCCCTTATACGTGAGCAACACAGTCGTGCTCCACTCATGTTGGATGAGCGAGCAGGGTGTCTCTGTGCAACAAGTGCAACACCCATGTCAAAACTGGGAGCCATATTGCTCCTTGTTTGAACAACTGAGGTTGGGGTGGAAAGACAGGTGGAGGTAGCTATATTATAGGGAGGTAGCTGACTTGGGTAGCATTTTGGGGGCATCATTAACAGCACAGAAATTCAGGAGAAAGAGCTGATCTCCAGGGGACAATCCATTCTGTCCAGTGCAAATCCCACTGAAATGAACTAGATGTGCTCAAGATCTCACAAACACTCCTGCAGAACTCCCTGTACTGGTATTTTAATGAGGCTTCTCCTAGAGAACTTCCCATTGGATTCCAGCTATGAGGGTATAGTTTTTTCACTTCTTAATAAGAACATAAGAAGAGCCCTGCTAGATCAGGCCAAAAGCCCATTTCGTCCAGCTTCCTGCATCTCACAGCGGCTCACCAGATGCCTCAGGGAGCACACAAGACAACAAGATGCCTGCATCCTGTTGCCACTCCCTTGCACCTGGCATTCTGAAATAGCTTCCTTCTAACAGAAGGAGGTTGCACCATTCATCATAGCCTATAGCCCACAGTGGATACTTCCTCCAGAGATCTGTCCAATCCCCTTTTAAAGCCAGATGCCATCACCACCTCCTGTGGCAAGAAGTTCCACAGATTAACTACTTGCTGGGTAAAAAAAAGTATTTCCTTTTATCCATCCTAACTATCCCAATACTCAGTTCTTCTCTGAGAATGCCTCCTCTCTCTCTCCTTCTAGCCTCACAGCAAGCCAGCAAGGTAGGTTAGGCTGAGAGTTAACTGCTCCAAAGTCAGCTAGGAAGCTTCATGGCTGAGCAAGAAGTTGAAGGCTGGTCTTCTTGCAACAAGACAAAGACAAAATACCTCACTAGGGAACCTGGACCCAGGTGTATGAGAACATTGTGCTTTCTTTGGTCCTTACCCTGCTTCATAAGAATATGAGCAGGCTCAGATCAAATATCTCTCTCATCCAACAACTACTTTCCACAATGACAAACCAGTGAAGTCCACAAGTTGGACCCCTGCCCCCATATTCCTGCTATTCTGTGGCTAATATGCTATCTCCATATTAGCCAACATGAGCAATCCTGTGGCAGGCCTCTTCTCTTCCTCCAGGTATTTGTCCAACTCTGCTTCAAAGCTTTTGGTCAGCATCATGTCCGTGAGCATCACCTCCATATAACAAGTTTAGCTTGTGTGAGAGAGTCTTTTCTTTCATCTTCCCTGCATCCGCTGCCAGTCCACTTTGCTGGTGACCCCAACTGCAACTCCCTAAGGGAGGGAGATAGACTTCACTTGGGTCCTTTGAACAGTACATCAAAAAGCAGAAATTACGAAACTCTCATCGAACCAGCCATATTGTCTGGTATTCTGTGCAAATGACTGCAGGCCAAAATTGTGGTACTCAACTGAAACATGCCTTGCAGTCTATATGCACACAAAGGTTATTCAGTCTTAGCGTTGTACAGTTATGTAGATTGTGCTATGCAGGTCTTTCTTCCTCCTCTAATACAGAACCAGTGTGAAGGTGTGTTGTCTTTGACTAGAGTGGTCAAGGGTCCAAATTATCTTTCAGCAATGAGGTTCCATGGCAGTTTAGTCATTCTCAACCTAATGTACCCTGGAGGACTGATGTGAGGATAAAATCCTCTACCCACCACTTTTTGGAGCATAAGACACACTAATGACATTTGGCCCATTCAACAAGTGGCTACAATCACTGACTTAGAACAGTGGCGGCCAGCGGCGTCATGCAGCCGGAACGCTGGGCGGGAGGAACGGGTGAGCGGCAGCCCGCCCGTTGCGTACCGCTCCGTTTCGCCGTCTTCCCCGCCCTGGGGACAGGGAAGACGGTGAAACGGAGCGGTACGCAACGGGCCAGCATTCCTCCCGCCCAGCGTTCCGGCTGCATGACGCCGCTGGTGGTGGCCTCAGGCTATGAGCTGCCCTGGGGCTAAAAAGGAGGAGCACCACCTCCCCCTGCTTGCTCCCTGCCCCTTGCGCCACTCCACCACACTCCGACACCATATCAGGCTCCATTTCGGAGCGGTACAGGGGGAAGAAAGGGCCGGTGGGCCAAACGCTGCTCGCCTCTATGAGAGGCGAACCACCTCTTCGCCACCCTTCCCGCGCTGTACCAGTGCAGCACCCAGGGCATTTGCCCCACACTACAAAATGATAGGACCACCACTGACTTGGATGGCTTTTAAAGGGCACTAGGCATAGAGGCACAACTAGAGTTTGTATCACCCAGTGCAAGAGCTCATTGCGTCCTCCCGTACCATACTGCACACAATAAATTACAATATTGTACACACAGCCTAAATGCAGTGGAATCACTACAGCTGGCGTAACCCCAATTCACTATTTAATTAAAATATATAACAGAACAAGTCACTATTTGATTGATTGATTCAATAGTCAAACAATACTATTGATTGATTAATTGAGGGTGCAATCCTAAACTGAGTGAGGCCAGCATAAACTAAGCCAGCAAGGTTTGGTCAGCACAAGGGACACTGTAAAGTATGTTTGGACCACTCTCTGAGTTAGAGAGACAGCACACAGACGCGCGCCATCCTCCCTGAGTCCGAGAGTAGTCCAAACACGCTTTATGGTGGCCCTTGAGTTGGCCAAACTTTGCTGGTTTAGTTTATGCCGGCCTAACTCCAGTTTAGGATTGTGCTCTGAGTCACCCAACAAATCAGTAACCAACAAAAAACAGGGGCCAACGTGGTGACACTCACACAATTGAATAGGAGTCCTAGCATTAGCCCTGATACATGGAAATGAGAGCTGACTCATACTGCCACCTTGTTAGTTCCCTGCTGTGTCATGATAACGCTTCAATGACTCTCAGAACAATCAGCCTCATTGGTCAGTGTTGAGTTAAGGAAATCCTCTTTTTGTTTCATAAGACAGTTGTGCTTTCTTTTTCTGGTTAATTGGCCTTTTGGAGACCTTTGGCCTTTAATAACCTTTGACCAAATACAGCTAATTCAACACAGTTTGTTTCTTTACAGTGTGTGTGTGTGTGTGTGTGTGTGTGTGTGTGTGTGTGTGACATAATGGTATTATTTAATAATATTATTCACCCCCCCATAATGGTATTATTCATAAATGGTATTATTCACCCTAAGGGTGTGTCACCCAGTGTTGTCTGTACCCCCCACACCCCACTAGCAATGCCACTGACCTGCCAATTCAGGAAGAAAGAGCCTGTCAACAGCTGTGACTCAGGAAAGTGATAAGAAACGTGCATAGGCAGAGACAGGATACTACGAAATAGTCATGGCTGGACACCAAACATGGGAAACTGTTCTTGCTTCCAGGGAGGGCCATCCCCTTCATGAGAACAACTAAAGCAACAGCACCAAGAGCTGGGTTAGGTAGGCAGTGAACAGGTGGGTTGCTTTGGCACCAAATGTGTCCACCTGCATCTTCCTCCTAGCCACCCACTTTGCCGCCGCAGCCTTGCTGAGGAAACCGCATGCAACACTGGTCAGATTGTATCAGTTATTAGGTCAACATCTGGTTGCACAATAGCGCACATCTGCAGCATGTGTCATTCGGAGTTTCTTGTACACAGCCTTGCACTGCTAAACCAACAAATTTCACCCAACATGTTTTGCAGATGCTTGAAGGTTTTAAGAGCTGATTATCTGTCAACTGCCCTCATTCCGGTTTTGTAGGATAGGCTGCAATTGTGACTCAGCAAGAAAAGTGCTTTGCACATGCTCAAAGGAACCGAGCCCTTGTAATGCAAACAGAATCCCATGGCAGAATTCCAAAACCCTGTGCTGTAGGATATTAATCAGTTTAATGAATCACATTTCATTCACAAAGGAATTGCTGCACCGTTTTGTGCCTCTTCTCTCTCGTTCTCTCTTGTTCAATCTGCTTCCCTGAGTGGGGGGAGGGGAGAGGGGAGGAGACCATTCCGTCACATCTATATATGAGCATAGTAGCCAAGGGACTGAATTATGAATTAGGAAGTTTCCTGTTTAAATCTCACCTCCGCCATTATCTTACCAACGTTGCAATCCTATACACACTTTCCTGAGAGTAAGCCTTATTGAACACAATGGGACTTACTTCTGAGTAGACATGCATAGGCTTTTGGTGTGAGTAGCTTTAGGCAAGCTGCTCCTTTGTAATCTCAATCCCTCATCTGCAGTAGAGGAATAATGCAGACCTCACCGGCTGGTTCTTACAAAAAGTGTTATATTCATTGCTTTGAACACTC
Organism: Lerista edwardsae; assembly: GCA_029204185.1. Lineage (NCBI taxonomy): Eukaryota > Metazoa > Chordata > Lepidosauria > Squamata > Scincidae > Lerista > Lerista edwardsae. Next base: position 5,926,471 of record JAJKFI010000036.1, on the reverse strand, counting down.
GAACACACAACCAAATTGCTAAGCATTCTCATCTTCTCTGCATTGGACATGTTTGGAGTGTCTAATCCTTCTTGACGCAGAGGCAGAACGAACTTCCCTAGCCTCAGAGGAGGCTGCCCATTGGACTTCTGGATGAGTCACTGATCTGGACCCATTAGGAAGAGAACTCAGGAAAAAAAAATGACTCATACAGGAACACAAGAGGTGGGCCCCTCTCATGGCCAATAAATCTGATGCTTTTGCATTCTAAATACAAACCTGCTTTTTACGTGCAATATGTATCTCAGAAATTTGGAAAACGCGGTTTTAGGGTTAGAATTCAGGTTTTTTTCCTGCTCTCTCTCTCTCCCCCCTATAATTTTGCCTTCCTTTTTTTAATCTCCCTGGCAAATCAAGGAGGGGAGATTTCCCGCCTTGCTTTTTTCTTCATTTATATAAGCAGAGTCTGAAGTTTAAGGGTGGCCATAGAATTAGTGCACCGTTTAATAGATGTGTTCAGTAATCCCACTACTGCGAAGCCGGGGAACGGAACAAAGACGCAATGCCACGAAAGGGCCTCTTTTCCCTGCCGCTTAATTGCAGGAGACGTTTTGCTGGAATAATAGAGGAGGCGCCTCTTCGCCATCTCTCACTTTGAGAAATAAAGGCAGTTTGGAAACAAGGCACACATATTGCATTTGGAAACACCGACAGCACAGGGCTTTCCAAGAACAGACAACTGTCTATCTGTGGCTATGGGCGCAATCCTAACCTGGACTTAGGCCGGCACAGTTAGGTCAGCAAAGTTTGGCCAACACAAGGGGCACGGTAAACTAAAACACCGTATGCTAAAACATCTAGACACAAAAATAGTTTCTATCCTAGCGCCATTAAATTGCTGAATTTATAATCACGCTGAGGTTTTTTTTTGAGTATATATTGAGGCAGTGTTCTATCTTGAATAATGCCCTTACTTGTTTTTTGTGTATTTATTGTTTATTATGTATGTGTAGTATTATGTATGTATGTAGCCGGAAGCCAAATCAAATTCTGAGTGTGGTTTTCATACTTGGCCAATAAAATTATTCTATTCTATTCTAAAGTATGTTTGGACCACTCTCGGAGTCAGAGAGGCCAGCACACAGATGTGTGCCATCTTCCCTTGTGTTGGTCAAACTTTGCTGGCCTAACTGTGCTGGCCTAACTCTAGGTTAGGATTGCGCTCTCAATCACATTGTAGTTTAGGTTGATTGGCTGGAATGCTTTAAATGGACTCATTTCAATGTTTATCTCTTTCAACAAGCGCAAACATTAAGCACATTAGATGGTCTGACCCACTCCTGAGGCTTGGATAGGTGTGTGTGTGGGGGGGGGTGAATCTTTTCAAAGTGTCATGACTTTATGGAAGTATGAACTGTAGTAGGCTGTGTGTTGCTGGCACCTTCCAAGGAAGCAAGCAAGTTAAGGAGGAGCGCAGGGCGTTTGAGTGTTACAGGTGTGTCCAACAGGTGCCTGCCTTGCATTCATCCTTGGATTTCTGCTGCAAACTGGTAAAGAGGCAGAAACAAATAGAGAAGCTCCAGGTCCCCAACTCAGGTGTGTTTATCACCCCATAGTTATATAGTACCTGGACTGACAGTTTATATTCACCTTTTCATTGTTTCCAGAATGGGCGAATTTAACAGGCACCACAATCAAGTAGTGTTGCTAGACATTGCTACAGAAGCTTTCTTACCTTCCCCCCCCCCCCAACCAGGAAGGACACATCTTTCCTCTCCTGCGTGTTACCACATCAGGCAATGCAAGGAGTGGTTGTATTGGTGCATGTTAGGAATGTTCCCCCGGGATAGGCTCATCTTACTGGAGGAGCAAATGCGTTAGCAAAAGGCGTACATTGTGGTAACATGCACTATGCACAGTTTGCTTGCGGTTTAGTATACTACTTTAGTAACCTTTCTTCAGAAGCGTACCAGAGTCCAGCTTTAGAAAAAATAAAGCAGAGTTTATCATCTCCTTAACAGGGGGGAGCGCCAGATGGTACTTAATATGAGGTTATTGCTGTGAAGCTGCACAATAGGCACAGACAGCTGAAGTGTAAATGAGTACAGTTGGACTATTGACGTGAACTGGAGTGCTCTCAATTCAGAGAACGTATTTCAGCACCTTTGCTTGTTCTGCAGGACCTTCACTGAAGCTACAGGTTATGGTTAGGCTTTGTGCAGTGTCATAGCTTAGGGTAGCTGGCACCTGGGACCCATACATTTTTAAGACCTCCCCTGGGGCCTCAGAACGCCTCCTAGATGCTTCAGAAAGGCATTCTAGTTATGATTCAAAACCGCAACCACAAGATTCAAAACACCTTTGACACTCCCTCAAAGTGTGGTACCTGGGCAATGGACCACAGCCCCTGTTTAGCTCCACTGCTGGCTTTCTGTTCACCCTGGGAGTCTAGATCTGTGTTCTGCCAAATTCCCTGCTGGGCCTCCCCAAGGGCCCTGATGCCCACACTAGGCTAACTAGTTTCCCCTCCAGAGCAGCCTCGGAGATAGGCAAGAGGGAAGGGGTTCAGTCACCCACTGGGCCTCCTCCCTTCCAGCAGCTTTGCTTGGGATCACCGGCTGGCCAATCATCTCCAGATTGCCCTCATCACTGGCTTAGCGCCAAACTACTCTTAGTTTAACACCAACAAACCCCACCACCGAACAATAGGCAGTCAGCTTGCCTAAGCCACAACTGCCTCCTCCACGTGGCGGCTCCAGGGGTGTGGCAGCCATACAACAACTCCCAATAATTTCCCACAATAAGCTTACCTTATCCAGTCTTTCAGCCAGTTCGCCAGTCCATCCAGCAAACCAGCCAGCCAGCCAGCTCCTACCTGGTCCCCTTCTCCAACACCTTCCCAGGCCCTCAGCCAGCACCTTCCCAGGTCCTTTACTGTAGCTCCTGCCTCCAACTTTATACTGAGGCCAACCAATCATTCATCAGCCGCACCCATCTGCACCTGTGCTGGCCTCCCTTAATAGCCGGAGAGCTCATCAGCCTGCAGCTGTGTTCCTGCTGCAGGAGTTCTGGGATTAACCCCATAATCCCTGGTTTACCTGGACAAGGGGCCATTGCTGATACCATTCCCTCACTCCTCGGGGTAGCTCCTGCCTTTTCCAATACAATCTGTCAGGGAATCAATGTACCCACAGTATTATCCCCAGATAGACTCTTCCACAGGAGATGATTTTCTTTCACCAAAAACGGCCACTCCCACTCTGGTCTTCCATTTTACACAGTGAGAGACTCTCCTGAGTCACAATCTTTGTCACCCCCACTCCAGCTAAATACCAACCCAACTCTGATGGATAACAGGGTTTTTGATAGGCAGGGGCCCTCCTAACTCCAAGTGCTACTCAGTTCAAACAGAACTGACTCTCTCCCTCCAACACGCCTTTGTGCTGGATCCTAACCCCTGGCCCTGGTGGCCCCAATTCGACTGTTCAAAGTTGTCCCATTTATTTTGGCAGCGTAGCTCTGAGTAGCCCCATTCAGGCTGCTGCGTGCTACTAGGGGAAAGAGGAAAACTCTGAGCCCCAGGCTGGATATAAGGCAGGTGCCAGCCTGCCTGTTCCAGCCTGAGGTTAGGATTGTGCCCAGAGGTTGGCATTGCCCTGCCCATCACAGCCACTATGGGAAAAAAAAAACACAAAAGCAACTCACTTTGTCAGGGAGAGTCTGGAATGAACTTTGATAAACTGATGTACTACTTTTCTATTTTATTTTAATGGAGGAGTGTTCAAATATGGAAGACCCACCTACAGGTTGACATGTTCCAGTCCTTAGAAAGCTTCTTCAGAGCAACTCACAGCAAACTTATGATCCTATGAAGCTACCTTACACCAAGAAAGACCATTGGTCCATCAAGCTTCGAAATGCTTCCTCTGCTGGATCGTAGTTTTCCAAAATCCCAGCATGAGATCCTTTGAGAGGCTGAAGATGACAACAGGAACCAGATACACACCAAGCTCATGTATGGATTTTGCCATACAGGCCATTCCCTTACCTTGCTGGTAAGTAGACGTAAACCAATGGAAATGGAATGGAGGCCTAAACAGACCTTGGGCTGATCCAGCGTAGTATGCACTATAATACAATCCCTGTGGTCCAGAAGTACCCTGCACTGCAAAGCTGTTCCATCCATGATAGCAAAACTCTGTTTCAGTGTCACTTTATCTGAAATAAAGCTGAGTATCAACCAGTACACAACACACCATTTTCAGACTTCAGATCTCTCTCCCGCTCTAGGTTCTTATAAGTGTTAAGCAATAGTAACACAATAGATGCCTGCAGATTGTGTTTTGGGATTATGTTGTGGGCACAAAGAGTGTGCTTTGGGATGCAGTTGTGCATTCGACATTCTCTCTCTCTCTCTCTCTCTCTCTCTCTCTCTCTCTCTCTCTCTCTCTCTCTCTCTCTCTCTCTCTCTCCTCCCCTCCCCTCCCCACTTTTTGCTAGTTTCCAAGAACCAGCCTTTAGCAGGAATCAGTTTTATTTAATCTTGTTCAGCACTGCATACACTGAAGTGCTACATACATTTTCAATCAGCATTTGTGCCTTTCTCTTAGAAAAGCCCCATTATGTTACTCACTGGCAGATTATCTAGATTTGTAGACAAGGACTACTGAGACACAGAGCGCAATCCTATACTGCGCTGGAATGTCAAGGCCGACAGGCCTGTACTATATCC